>CM041780.1:16206886-16583579 GCA_023374045.1 Limonium bicolor
GACCCCTGAGTTCAAGGTGAGTTTCACACTATTAGTTGTTCTTTTGTATGATAAATGTTTAAAGTGTCCTTAGAGTTCATTTGGTTAATTCGTCTTTTTCATATATTATTTGCATAATTTGTCTTTTCATACATATATGTAGGCTATACGTGAGAAACAACAACAAAATGCAAAAAAAAATCGTTACCCCCATCACATGGGGAGTACAAGTATTGCTCAGCGTGTACCGCAGTGGGAGAAAGAGGGGTTGCTGCCAGCTGGCTCGAATGTCAGCGAACGAAGGATGAAGGTTTGGGACTTAAGTCAACGGAAGAAACCTTCAAATCCGGCGGCACCTGCTGAGTATGATGACGCCACGAGAGAGGTCATCAACCAAATGGTAAGTGATTTTTAGTTTAAAAATGTTTATTATATTTATAGAGTAACAATAGCAGTTAAATAAACTGAAGTATCCTTATTGACTTATTAAACTCCATAACAGGAAGAGTTAAGCTCCCAGATCACCCAGGGCAGTTGGCAGCCTGTTAGGCAGGATGATCCACTTTCCCGCCCTCTCGAGAAGAAGGATCATCCGGGTCGTGCCGTAGGCTTTGGTGGTCATGTCGGTATACGCCAAGCCTTCGGTAATCCTGGGTCGAGACACAGTGCAGGAGGGAGCATTTCATATGAGGAGCACTTACGCCAGAATGCGGAGCTCGAGCAGCGACTACGAAGTGAGTTTCAGCAGTCGATCGCTCAAGCTATGGAGATGATCCGATCTGAGAGGATGAGTCAGGAGGTTTCTAGACCTCCAGATCAGGCACAAGCATCTGAGCCCGCAACAGTGCCTCCCAGTAGTGTTCACTCCGTCAACCCATTTCCATATTCATCTCTCAAGGTTAGAACAACATGTTAACTACAAATACAAAAAAAAAAAATTATACACTTGTTTATGTGCATCTAAAATCTTTAATTTTGAAAATTTAGCAACCAATTGACTGCACATTGTTCCAAGTGATTGGCGTTGACGAAGTCGAAGTAGGGTGGGGAAAACTTTTCAAGTCTTCTGCTGGAGACACCGTGAGGAATGCAGCGCTCCGAGAGTACCATGGCCGGGTGCTTGTTGAAGGTTACGCGCCTGCTTACGCGGATTGTCAGATACCGGTGCCCATTGCAGACATATCCACCCTTCGTCAAGCTGAATCCGTGACAGTACAGTGGCCCTGTAGATTGATTAAGCTTGGGGAGCAGCAGGTAACCCCATGAAAAAACTTATTCTTTAACATATCCTAGAGTAGAAACATATACTTATTAAATTAATATATTAGGAACAAATTCGATCAAATTCTGGTAAGGCAAAAGGAAAGAGAGTTGTTCCACCAGCTAATCCTTCGATGGCATCCGCGACTAGAGTTGTGATGAGATCGAATTTGCTACACCCGGCGGTTCTGAATGCCTTACCCCCCATGCTGAAACTGTTGCACTCCACACTATTGATGACGCCGCCAGGAAGAGATTCGGTTACAATGGAACCAAGACCGGATCTTTTTTACTATACAGGCGCTCAGAGTTTTGAAGTCTATCTTACTGATTTTGTGGAGTTGTTCAGGAAGGATTGGTTGAGTGCGTCGATTCTCAAATCGGCTTGCATGTGAGTAATTAGCATACCTTGTACACATTTTACTCTGTATATTTGAAAATTAAATTCATAATATTGGTTTCTTTATGTTGTGCAGGTTTGTTGATGACAAGGCGGTCCAAGTACATGAGAATAGTAGTTTCGGGTTCTTATGCCCTGACTACTGTTCAGAAGCTAATATGGGATCTGACCCCCAAGCTTTGGTCCAGTACTTGTCGAATGTGATACATTCGTGTGCACTTGCTGATAAATCTTACATAATGCTGCCTCTTCATCAAGGGTAAGAATTTTATCTAATGTTCAATTAGTTTAAAAATTATGATATTTTTATTATGTAATTGATTGAATTAAGTTCTACTTGTATTGTAATCTATGAACAGCCGACACTGGTCTTTGCTCGTTCTATGTATAAAAAGCCCAAGAGTCCTCCAGCTTGACTCAGCATCTCGGAATCCCAAGAGGCCACTTATATATAACATGTTGATGAGGTGATGAATTTACTTAACTTGATTAATTAGCAATTTTTAGTTATTTCTTAATCATCCGGTTGATAACTTTTACTTTATCTGTGCGTATGAATTCTAGTGCCTTTGTATCTGTAATGACGCAAGTCCGAGGAGAGAGATTTAAGAAGATTCCGTGGAATGTAGTCAAGGTATTTTTGTAGTCCTTATTCAAATTTTGTAATATGTTCATTAGTTTTAAAATAGGAACAACATTATAATTTATGTGTTAAATCGATTTTGAATATGTACGTATATACATGTGCAGTGTCCACAGCAGCCGGGAGGTTCGGAATGTGGCTACTATGTCATTCGGTTCATGAGTGACTTGATAGCGGGACCGAGACTCTTGCCAGAGAAGTCTCTAGACCTGGTAAGTAGCATTCTCGAAATATTTTGGTTTTGTAGATAATTTTTAACATTGATTCTTAAACTCAAAGTATTATTAATTAGCAACTAATCATATTTTTTTGTGTTAATTCCAAGGCTTTTGAAGAGTTGGTAGACGATTACAACCAAGGACATATAACCGAGGTGCTCGAAGAATGGGCAGAATTCATGAGCGTTAATGTAGGTTGCTTCTAGGGTTTGGTAGGATTGAGTAGGATGATTTTGGAATTCTCATGAAACAATTGTCGTTTCTGTAAAGATTTTGTTGATGTTAGATTAATTTGCTCAAATTTGTAAATGTAAATGGATTATTGCCCGTAGATAGGTTTGGTGGCTATTTAAATGGTGAAATGGTTGATATAATGCCCCAATGTGGTGGCATTGTTAATTGCTATATCTTAACAGGTTTGATTGATTTTGGGTGTGTGTGGTAGAATTGTAGGGTGGAATGGAAAAAAAAAAAAGGTCTATCGCAGCGGTTCTTAGTAACAACCGCTGCGATAGGTGGCTTTTTTTTTTAAAAAAAAGGTCTAACGCAGCGGTTCTTAGTAACAACCGCTGCGATAGAGTACCTACCGCAGCGGTTCTACAACCGCTGCAGTAGGTGTTTCACCTACCGCAGCGGCACCCATCGCAGCGGTTTTCAACCGCTGCCATAGGTACCAAACAACCGCTGCGGTAGGGTCTTTTCCTACTAGTGACTGACCAACTCGGCTAATCAGTGGGGAGGTACTAGGGCATCTACTGAGGTTCCCCCAAGGAAGACCGCTGGAATCTATGAGGTAGATTCGAACACTCTTTTAGCTGCCAGAATGGATAGCATGTCCAAGCAATTTGAGAAGATGTGTGCAATGATGAACCCTCAGTCAAGTGCAGCTGTTGTGACCAATTCTTTCCCACAGTGTGAGTATTGTGGTAGAAGTTCCAACATGTGTCAGTGTACTTCTCAGCAAAATGAAGAGGTTAACTATCTGGGAAACAGGCAAGGGAACTTCTACAACAACCAAAACAATCAAGGATATCAACAGCAAAAGGTTCCAGGGAAATAACTACAGTAAGAGGCCTCCACAGCAGAACACTCAGCATTTTCAGAGACCTCATCAAAATCAGCAAATGCAGAACCAGCAGGCACAGAAACAGCCAGCTGGTGTGAGTTCAAGTTTGGAGGATATGATGCGAGAGTTTATCCTGCCGACCAATAGGAAACTCGAACAGCAAGAGAACACAAACCATGAGAACAAGACATTCATCTTGGAGCAGAAAGCTTTCAACAAACATCTTGAGACTCAGATTGCCCAACTGAATGAAAAATTTTCTGATAGACCTGCAGGGGCTCTACCTAGCCAGCCAGAGAAGAATCCTCGCGAATACGCTAAAGCAGTGACTTTGAGGAGTGGCAAGCAGCTTGGTCCTTCGACCCTTGAAGCTGAGAACACTCCAGCTGAAAAGACAAAGTTGTTGGTCAAGAGGTAGAGATCTTTGAAGGACTAGTGTCAGAAAATACTCCAGTTGATAACAGTGCACAGAAAGATAGTGAGTTGACCGGCGAAGCTGTCCAGTCTTCTAGATCATCACGACGGGCGGTCCCTGAGCTCCCAGTGCCATTCCCAAATCGATTGAAAAAGAGAGACCTCGACGAGCAGTTTGGTAAGTTCCTTAGCATTTTTAAGAAACTAACAATTAATATTCCCTTTTCAGATGCTTTGACGCAGATGCCTATCTATGCGAAGTTCTTGAAGGACATCCTTTCAAATAGAAGGTCATTAGTTGAAAAGGAGACGGTGCAATTGACAAAAAAAGTTTCTGCAGTGCTTAGCAAGAACCTTCCACCAAAGCTCGACGATCCCGGCTTACCAATCATTCCATGCTCAATAGGTAATGTCGATTGTGGTAAGGGTCTCTGTGATTTGGGAGCTAGCATTAATTTGATGCCTTTATCCATGTATCTTAAGCTTGGATTAGAGAGTGTAACCCTACTCGCATTACTTTACAATTAGCAGATAGATCCATTATCTTTCCAAAGGGTGTGGTTAGAGATTTGGTTGTTTCTGTTGGTACTTTTGCTTTTCCCACTGATTTTGTGATTCTAGATATGGAGGAAGACAAGGAAGTAACCTTAATTCTTGGACGCCCTTTCATGCGAACAGCTAGGACCCTCATTGATGTTGAGGGTGGTAAGATTATTTTGAGAATGCATGATGAGCAGCTAGTTTTTGACATGTCCAAGGTTACTAAACATCCTTCTGACGTGCATGCCTGTTTTAGTCTAGATGCTATTAATTCTTTGATGCAGGAATATATTTTTGGTGCAGCTGAATTAGATGAGTTAGAAAAGTGTTTAATTAATTCTTTTGATGGAGCTCATGAGGATCCAGAGATTGCTGAGGTTGCATTCCATTTATCAGCTGGTAGGCCGTTTCGTAGGGGTGCTCATATGGAGAAGGAGAGATTAGAGCGAGAACCTAAGGAGTTGATTCCTTCCATCAAAGCATCACCCACCTTAGAGCTAAAACCTCTTCCTAGTCATTTAAAATATGTCTTTTTAGTTGAGCCCTCTGGTTTACCTGTTATTATCTCTGCAGATCTAACACATTCGCAGGAGGAGCAACTTTTGCAGGTACTCAGGAAGAACAAGGAAGCAATTGGATGGTCTGTTGCTGATATCAAGGGGATATCAGGAAATTTCTGCACCCACCGCATTCACTTGGAGGAAAACTGCAAGCCAATGGTTCAACCTCAACGACGTTTGAATCCTAACATGAAAGAAGTGGTGAAGAATGAGGTAATCAAACTTTTGGATGCAGGTATCATCTATGATATTTCAGATAGCGAATGGGTGAGTCCTACACAGGTTGTACCAAAGAAAGGGGGATTTACTGTCATCCCCAATGAAAAAGGTGAACTAGTCCCTCAAAGGACTATTACAGGGCATAGGGTGTGTATTGATTACAGGAAATTAAATGTTGCAACTAGGAAATACCATTTTCCTCTTCCATTCATTGACCAAATGTTGGAAAGGCTTTCCGGGCATAAGTATTATTGTTTCTTGGATGGATATTCTGGTTATTTTCAAATTCCTATTGCTATAGAGGACCAGGAGAAGACCACGTTTACATGCCCCTATGGAACATATGCCTGCCGACGCATGCCTTTTGGATTATGCAATGCGCCAGCTACCTTCCAGCGATGCATGACTGCTATATTTTCTGATTATCTTGAGAAATGCATCGAGGTATTTATGGATGATTTCTCTGTGTTTGGACTAACATTTGATTCATGTTTGGAAAATTTAGATCAAATTCTAGCCAGGTGCAGAGAGACTCATCTAGTACTGAACTGGGAGAAGTGCCACTTCATGGTGCAAGAGGGCATTGTGTTGGGTCACAAGATATCAAGCAAAGGTATTGAGGTAGATAAAGCCAAAATTGAGGTCATTGAGAAGTTACCACCACCAGCCTCAGTAAAAGATGTTAGAAGCTTCCTAGGCCATGCAGGGTTCTATAGAAGATTCATAAAAGACTTTTCGAAAATCTCAAAACTCTGTGTGATTTACTAATGAAAGATGCAAAGTTTGAGTTTACGCAGGTTTGTCTTGACGCATTCAACACAATAAAGGAAAAGTTGGTGACTGCCCCTGTAGTTATTGCTCCTGATTGGTCCTTACCTTTCGAGATCATGTGTGATGCGAGCGACTTTGCTGTGGGAGCGGTCCTCGATCAAAGGCACGAGAAGGTACTGCGAGTTGTTTATTATGCCAGCAAGACACTCAATGACGCTTAGAAAAACTATGCCACCACATAAAAGGAGTTGTTGGCCATTGTTTTTGCTTGTGACAAGTTCAGACCATATATCATCAGGAGCAAAGTCATCATACATACTGATCATTCTGCTTTAAGGTATTTGTTCCAGAAAGCTGATGCTAAGCCCCGGTTGATCAGATGGATCCTACTCTTACAGGAGTTCGACATTGAGGTGAGAGACAAGCCCGGAGTGCAGAACGGAGTTGCTGATCATTTATCACGGATGCAAGTTCCTGATAACGGTATACCAATCAATGAATATTTTCCTCATGAGCTAGTGTATGCAATTGGTTTTAAGGAGGACCCTTGGTATGCCGATATTACGAATTACCTTGCTAATCAGATTTTGCCACAAGAAATGTCATATCAGCAGCGGAAGAAATTCTTTTCTACTGTTAAGCAATACCAGTGGGATGATCCATTCTTATTCAAGATTTGTGGTGATGGAATTATTCGTCGGTGTGTCCCAGAGACTGAGATTCGTGACATCCTTATCCACTGTCATTCAAGAGAAGCTAGAGGACACTTCGGGCCAGCCAAGACAACAGCTAAGGAATTGGAGGCAGGTTTCTTTTGGAAGACGCTACATAAAGACTGCCATACATTTGTATCCACATGTGATAGCTGTCAGTGCCAAGGTAACCTTTCACGTAAGCTTGAGATGCCCTTGAATTACATCTTGGAGGTTGAGCCATTTGATTTATGGGGGATTGACTTCATGGGGCCATTTCCTTCTTCACTTTCGAACCTCTACATTTTGGTACCTGTAGATTACGTGACTAAATGGGCTGAAGCAGTGGCCACACCGACTAATGATGCAAAGGTTGTGCTAAAGTTTTTGAAGAAAAACATTTTCACTAGGTTTGGGGTACCACGGGCAATTTCAAGTTATGGAGGATCTCACTTTTGTAACAAGCAGTTTGAAGCTCTGTTGCAAAAGTACGGAGTAAGACATAAGGTATCCTTACCCTATCATCCATAGACCAATGGGCAAGCTAAGGTAACTAACAGGGAGATCAAGTGGATTCTACAAAAGTCTGTTAGTTCATCCCGTAAGGATTGGTCTATGAAATTGGATGATGCCTTGTGGGCTTACCGGACAGCTTATATGACACCTTTGGGAATGTCTCCTTACAAGTTGGTTTTTGGAAAGGCGTGTCATCTTCCGGTAGAACTAGAACATAAATCTTTTTGGGCACTTAAAGTTTTGAATTGTGATCTTCAGAAGGCCGGTGAAGAAAGGAAACTACAGTTGTGTGAACTGGATGAATTCAGAGAAGAGGCCTATGAAAATGCCAAGATTTACAAGGAACGGACTAAGAGATGGCATGATAAATTGCTTGTGAAACGAGAGTTTCAGATTGGTGATCGAGTGTTAATGTTCAATTCAAGACTGAAACTATTTCCGGGAAAGCTAAAATCTCGCTGGTCCGGTCCATTCACAGTTACATATGTCTCCCCTTATGGAGTCATTGGTGTGGTCAACAAGAAAGGGGAAGCATTCAAGGTTAATAGATCACAGCTGAAATTGTACCAAGGGAGCGATGTTGATATGGTTCATTCAACACTTTGGCTCCGGGATCCTGATTCTTCAAACTGATGCACCAAGGTCTAGCCAAAGACCGAAAAGATGGGCAGCTTGGTGGGAGGCAACCCACCAGTAAAAAATCTCCTCCCTACTTTCTTTTTACACTTTCCCTTTGTTTAATATAAAATTGTTCTATTTGTTGAGCCATTTGTACTATTTTACTGCAAGAGACCCGACTCCCCTATTACAATAACTAACTCTGCCTGGATCCACTTGAGTTCTTCTGGTTTTGCAGATTTAATTTTTCAGGCACTTCATTCTAATGCTAAACTGAACTCAAGTGTGGGGAAATATCATGGCAGTGTTCACCATGGATCAGGGAGTTCTTTCACACTCTTGCTATTTTATTTCTGCATTTCTTTTGTTTGTTTTATTTTTGTTTAAACTATTTATGGAAATGTTTTTATTTTATATGAGGTGTTTTAGATTAATGGTTTTTAATTTAATTTAATATATATATATATATAAAAAAAGAGAATATTACAACGCGTCCGGCTAAACCCAGCCGGACGCAAAGCCGCACTCACGAATCTGAACACGTCCGGATCCGGACGATTAATCCGGACGTCACTAAAATCGTCGCGCGCGATCCTCTTTCTTTTCTTTTCTTTTCTTCTTTCTTCCTTCTCTTTTTCTCCGTTCTTTCTTTCTTCTTCCCCGACAAACTAAAACCTTCAGAAACAAACACCAAACCTCCATTTTTGCTCCACCATTTTCGCAACATCGCACCACCACTCCCCGTTCCGACACCGTCGCGCCACCAGGACCGCCCAGACGCAAACACCACCGCGACGTCACTGCCGCCCCCTGCCTTTTCTCCAAATTCGAACATTTCAACCATAAACGCAACAGTTTTTTCAGATACAACACTTTCAAATCCATTTCTGTCAATTAGAGGTAGATTAGGTAGTGGAGATACAGTTTATGTTGTTAATTTAGCGTCAAGATGCGAATGCGCGGAGTTGTGTGTGAAATTTGGGTGATTTTAGGTTGAATATATGTGAAATTCGAATGTGTGTGTTCGCGGCGCGAATTTTAGGGTTTCAGACTGCGTCCGGCTAAGTTGACCCGGACGTGGATCCGGACATGTTAAAATTTTCCAATTTTTCTGAAATTAATTTTTAGGTTAATGTTCTACTGTTTAATGTTATTGTTTTCTATGTTTGGCTGTTTTAATGCAATGGTAATTGTAGATAAACTGTGTGCAAGAATGTGTTCAAATCGAACTTGATGCTCGATCGGTTTCGGGTCTTTGTGTGTCGTTTGTTTTTCTTTTCCTGCTTCATGTGTTGTGGTTTCTTACTGCATTTGTTTATCGTTTAGATGGCTCGCACTAGAGGAGGTTTTACATGCACGGGTTCTTCTTCGAGGAACCCACGCCCTGACGACCAGTCAGAGCCAGCTCAGACCCCACTACGCGATGATGGTTTCCGATCAGCTGCCACTCGGGCTTGGTATGATCGGGGCGGGGCCTTTGTCATTGAGAGGCGCATCAGCGATGAGGCATCAGCTGCTGCCGGGATTACAGACTTATTTGAGGGTATTGGTGCCAGCAGCATCTTGCGCATGGGCGTGGGTGTTTTCTCTCCGTAGCTGGTACGAGAGTTCTACGCCAATGCTGTGGCATCAGACACGACACACAACATTACCTCCTACGTACGCCAGTTCCAGGTGGAGGTAACCCCTGACACTTTTGCTGATCTTTTACTCCTCCTGGACAACCATGATACCCACTTAGAGTTTACGGAGGAGTCACTTAGGGAGAGTAAGTCTAGGTGGTTACGAGAGGTTGGGAGTACTACTCGCCAACGGGGTGAGGAGAATAAGACTGTACTCCCGTATGCTCTCCTTCCTTCCCTCCCCCAGAGGACCCTAGCAGAGATCCTCAGTCATCAGATCCAGCCTCATGCTGGGAATGATGCTTCTGACGAGGATTGTGTCCTCCTCGACTACCTCCTGGCCTCACCACATCCACCAGCTGAGCAGCTCTCGCTCCCTTTCGTGATGTTTAGGCAGCTGCATAAGGTGGTGACCTATCTGTGGACGAAGAAGAAGAAGATCACCCCTATCTTTCCCATTTTCATCCAGTATCTTCTTATCTCTACCCTCCCCGAGGAGATCTTCACTGATATGGCGGTGAGGGAGGGTGAGACACCCATCTCCCTTGGGACCTTCAGGAGATGGGGCTTCTTATGCCTCGATGACGGCAGCTGGGTGAGGGGTAGCTCGGGTCTAGGATCGACCGGCACCTCTGCGAGTTCCAGCTCTACTCCGACGGCCACTGCTACCATGGCACCCCCTACGGCACCAGTGATGAGCATCCCACCAAAGATGCAGGCCATGCTGGACTCCCTACTTCAGTAGCAGCAGAGGATGGAGCAGCGCTTTGGGGGCATGGAGCAGCAGTTTGGGGATGTCCAGCAGCGCCAGGTGCGCATGGATGGACACATAGATGACATCCGCCAGACACAGGAGCACCTCCAGGTAGAGCAGACTTCTATTCGCGACACATAGACTATACTCGCAGAGCGCCTGGAGTGCAGTGATACTTTGCAGAGAGAGACAGCCGCTCATCAGACCCAGACTACCCAGCTCTTACAGATGCTCATGGCCCAGATGGGCGCGAGACCTCCGCCACCACCGCCGCCTCAGTGACAACCATCATATCTTTACTGCTTTCTTTTCTTTTATTTGTTTTTCAGTACTTTTCTATTTTTCTGAATTGCTTAACTTTTTGTCTGTTAAACTAACGATGCAACACGAGACTGATAGGTGAAGTAATGGTGTTTATTTGACAGTGCTTAAATTCTTAATTGCTAAATTTCATGTTTCTCTGAGCAGTACAACATTCGTCACTGATTTATTTACATGTCCTATCTACTGCGAAACGAATGGCTTGGGAAACTCGCAACTTTAGCTCTACACAACACGCATACTGTCTGTGACTCATGAGGAATATCTCGACCCCTAAAAAACATCAAGTGTGAGGAAGAACATCTCCCTCAATCTATAACACCAGGGGAGTCTCAGTTCCTAATTTTACTTATTGATGTTCCACCTTTCTTGCGTTGAGGGTTACTTATTGCATATGCATCTATTATGATTAGCATGTTTTGGAAGCTCTTTTCACTGTTTTTTCTATGAACAATGAGGACATTGCTCCTCTTAAGTGTGAGGAAGGAAAGACCTTTCCCTGAAAATATGCTAGTTGTTCTTTAATGCCACACACTTGCTTTTTGCCGCTCTAATGACTATGCACACCAATAAAAAATTTAAAGGAGCATTTGAAATTAAACCAAGTGACAACCGTAAGAAACGTTTTGCTTGATGAGGTTTGATAAATAATTTTATTTCAAAAATACTCTATTTTCACTGAAACCAGGTGGATTAGCTAGTTGTGGGAATCAGATTATTTTAGCTTGGGATTTTGGAAATGAAGAGAATGTTTGGAATGAAAAGGGTAAGGCAAGGTACTCCGCTGATCAAAACTTTTTCCTAACAATAGCAGGCCTCGTCTATCCGGTTATTAAGTCTTAAGGGTGCTTTAACACCTATCTACCTAAGGTCCCGGGATCTGGGATAGTTGGCCCAACACCATCTCAAGGATAGAGAGAAAAGTATGGGTTACGGAAGAACTCTGCAAAAATTTTCAATGTTAGCTTGTTTTATACATAATTCTTGAAGAAGAATGCTTTTGCTTATAGAAGAGATAATTGCAGTTAAATTTATGCTTTTGATCATGAGTGCGTGGTGTTGAAAGGTATTGCGGAATAAGGCATTACTTCACACCCCTTGTCATCCAAAGGGTAGAGGAATGAAAATTGGTGGAAAGTCCCAAGCTAAGTTAACTTTTTTCTACAATCTAGTTTCTCTATGCTTTTACAAAATTGTTCTTCTTTCACTGTTTGTAAAAACCTACCTCTAAAGAGCAAGATTATTCTTTCATTTATCACTTTGTTTAATTTCGCCTTGCACCTGTTTAATCTTGAGGTTATGTGACGGTTTTAGAGATATTCTTATTCCTTATATTTGCTTGAGGACAAGCAAAAGCTTAAGTGTGAGGAAGTTGATAAGTGTGAAACATATAGGCTTTTAAGGGCTTAATTACCTTATAATCTGCTACAATTTAAGCAATGTTTCCCACTTATTCTATGTTTTTCCTAAGATTGATGTTTTGATATGAACTGATGCATTTTATATGCTAAATATAGGAAAAACCCTGAGAAATGAAGATTTTACATCATAAGGATTGCAACACAACAAACGGGGAACAAATCCGGAAAAAGAGGCAAAGATTGGTCACGTCCGGACCAACTTGGCCGGACGCAAATCCGGACGTCTCATGTCCGGATCCGGACGCCATCCGGACGTGACCAAAAACCCAGATCCGAGAGTTCTCTGTCTTGTCCGGATCTGGACATATTCCGAGTTTTGGATCTAAAAGTTCTGTATCACGTCCGGATCCGGACACAGATCCGAACGCCACACAGAGATGAAAAAAAAACTGCAATCGCGCTGATAATCGGGCTTTCGGCGCAATTATCAGCCGAAAGCAAGTTTAACCCATACCTCAACGATTATTGATACACAGCCACGCTCAACTAATGACGAGCATACCAAACTTGCACTAACCTTTGTTTCATTCCTAAGCCTATATAAACCCAGCTTCAGCCTTCATTTCAATTCGTCCCAGACTCTCAGAGTCTAAGCATTACACAATCCTCTTCCCCCTCTCTACACACCCTCTCATTCACGACTCGCTCCATCTCCATTCATTAAACTTTCTCGGTAACTCTTCACCCTCACCCACAGATAAGAAAACTGCTCACAGGCTTCATTTACCCGCGTCCGGATTTGACGTCCGGATCCGGACAGCACTAGGCGAACGCGTCCGGATCTACGTCCGACCCAAGACAGCCGGACGTGACTCAGACAATTGTGGAAATTACAGAATCGACCACGGCTTCTAAAATCAGTTTTTCTGCTAAATCCCTCTATCCTTATGCTGTTTATATTGAGCATTGTTATTTTATCTATGGCTGAGTAGTCGCTTTTAATTTCGGTTTACTATGTATCTCTAGAATAATTATTTCTGAACCTTTGTGATTTCCTGCAGTACAATAGAATAAAGTTCTTCTCCCTTATGAATTCCTAGACTTGTTAATCTGATCAATTAAATAAGTTTATCAGTTTGTTAGCTTATAAGTGAGAACTGCGGCTATCAATTGACTACAGGGAAAGAACCAGTTAGTATAGAGATGGTAATTCCTCTAAAACACTAGCTGACCATTAATCTAGACTACACTTAAAGCAATTAGTAAACAGTGGATTCATAACGAGAGTTAGGATTCGGTCTTTGCTAATTAGAATTCGTGGAGCGGGAGATCGAATACGAGTTATCCTTGTTCTAGGGTTTTATTCAGAATACTGTAGAAATCACTTAGGGGAAGAAATTGCAATCTAGAGAGTAGTAAACCGGAATTTCCCTTATCAAACAAAATCAAAACAATTATTTACCTGTTATTTATTGCTCATTGAACTCCTTTACAATATTCACCATCACATACAAAAACCCCCAATGTAACACCCCATCCAACAACATACACATAACAACATTCTGCAGCGGAAAGTATACTACTTCACATAACTTAATTCGTTGGTGTTACACGCCGTTAACCACCCACGTGGCTAACAAGGCTAATACATAAACATTGTACCGGTCTGATGGACTAGATTCCCTAGCGACTACACATTACTGATCCTTCCATTAACAGTAGAAACAACATACACCTTCCAACTGTACCGAGTATTCACAAACTAATGCCGATAACAATCTCGGTCCTACTACACCTACTGTATATATACAACTTAAATGACTACCCATGCACAACGACTACCCCGTCCTACTCTCGAACGGCTTCCAGCTCCTTGAACCTGAAAAAGGAAAAGAAGAGAAAGGGTGGCCCCCAAGGGGCTCAGCACCTTTGCTGGTATGGTAATCCCACAGCCCACATGCTACCGGGCCACGCACAACTAATTGTCGTCTTAGCATGCGATTGGTTATATTTAAATCATGCATGCAACTGTAAACACACAAACATAAACAAACGGATAATACATCCTTACTTGATAAGTCACTCATGGTATTCATTATCCCTAGAGTGTTCCTCCTCTAATGGAGCTACTTCCTTAATAGACGACACTTGCCCTTAAATCGGGTTATCCTTAAATGCCTCTTATCACAAACTGGGATTCATTTCCATGATCCACACACTCCATATCTTACAACATATAACATTCCTCACATAACAAACATAATAACACCTCTCACGTTTCGACGTGCACATGATAACATCGCAATAGGAATTGCATTACAACAACATCACATAACATAATGGGAACGGTCCTCTTAGGAACCGACCCAAACATAGTTAATTCACTGGTGAGCCTAGAGAATGGTGTCACCCTCGTGGTAAGCTCGTTATACAACAACAACAACACTCATTACCGTCCTAATAGTCGGACTAGTAACTTAAGTTAAGATGGTTCGGGTTTGGAGGCCCAAACACACCACACAAACACATGTTCCCCCTAAACCGATCTTAAGTCAGTATAGCTAAGCTTTGGAATAAGCTAATGGGAGATCATAACCCGTGAGGGAAACAACCATAACAGAGAGAAGGGTAAGGCTAAGAAGGATACCCACTCCCAAACAACACGTGACCGGCCAAACCGGATTCCTCACCACTGTTAGTACATACTTACTTTTAGATATTAGTTAGAACCCCACTATGGAGTCTATCACATCTACACACCATACAGTATTACAACCGGGTTAACACACAAGGGAGATCCCTACATTCACATACACATATCACATAATTAACACACGCATAGCCGTGGTTAGAACGTCCCATAGTTCGGGTCGTTTGCTCTGAATACCGAACTCTCATGTGATCCTAGACTCTGTTAACTAAGGTTAACACTTCTGAGGTTAAATGGTATTGGAGTTGAACACGCCACATAAATGAATTACTGTAAACTCATTACATGTTTTATCTTACAACGTGGCAAACATACAGAAAAACACATTGGCATACAAGCCGGTGTAATCCGGTAGGACACAGGTTGCAAGAAAACCATACCTGTCACCGGAGTCCACTTAATCATGTCCACTTATGTTCCTCGAGCAATTCTTGAACAACTGATAACATTACATGTACTTTTATCAACATCGGGGTAGCATGATTATTTAATGTCTAATGCTTATAACTTCTCCTCGTTAACTTAGTTATATAACTTTACATTTCAACTTGTTTTACTTTTACATTTTGATACAACTTTTCCCTCACCAAATTGTCATTATAACTCACTTAACATGTCCTTAACAACCTTATATCATCATTACTAACCAATCCCCATCATTACATATCATTTTATAACCTTAAACAACATTTTTGGTCCGACCGACCTTACCGACCGACCTTACACAAGGTCGGTCCATTCCAGAACACATTACCGTCAAAAATTTCTACTCCGGTCGACCTTGTAAGTTCGGTCGCATGTTCGGTCCATTCCCGAGAGTTTCTTCCCTTTGAAAATTCAGGCCCGACCGAACTTGCCAAGTCCGGTCCCATGTTCGGTCGATTCCAGAAACTTAATCCGTACACAAAATACAAGCCCGACCGACCTTGCAAGTCCGGTCCCCAGGTCGGTCCATTCCAGAAACTAATTCTCGCAAGGTAAATTGGGCTCGACCGACCTTGGCAAGTTCGGTCGCAAGGTCGGTCTGCCCCAGACCTATATTTTCCATTGCCCATTTAACTCCAAACTTCACCTCATATATCCTAATATGTCCTAACCTCATTTGGGCACTTCAAACACATCTTTAGCCATGTACTAAACTCTTTAAATCACATACCAAAACTATCTTTATCACTCCACAAACTCCTTACAAAATCTCTCAATACTTGTACATTTCTCATTTGGTTTTCTAAGTGGTATTTCACCTATAATGACCACTATACCAAAATGTTTCCTCTACACCTTAGCATCATCTCTCAACATCTTTTCTACTACTAAATCTCCTTGTCCACATCTTACCTAAACATCATTTCTTCCTTGTACACCAACATTCCTAAACCTTAAACAAACTTCTCCAAGACTTATTACATCCCAAAAACAATCATTGAATTCCTAGAACTTCCAAGATAATACCAAAGTCCTTGTATCACTCTAAATCACCTTAATACATGTTTTCTTCCCAAGTAAAACATTTGTTCACCTTTAACACTTCCTAGTTCACCAAAACTTACTTAAAACACTTAGAACTTCTTACACATTTTCCAAATTTGGCCATAGCTTCTCTTGTATATACTCACATCCAAACACTTAGGCTTTTACCTTATTTCATTCAAGAACACCTAAAATCCATCAAACACATTTTTATACACAAACTTCACACATTTAGCACTACGTCACAATATAGTGCATAACTTAAATTGCTTGGCACTTAGGCCCTTAAATAACATGGCTCTTAGGCCCTTAAATTGCATAAACCTTAAACACTGAATTTCCCACATAAGTAATGCCTTTGACCTGCAAATACACCCAACAATACATATGCCCTTAATAAACTCCTTGAGAGCATTTCTCTAGGTCATTCACCATTGGCTCCTTAGGTATTTTATTAAGCAAATCAAGTTCATTTTCCTAAGGCATTTAAACTACATTGAGATAGCTTGTTTACCTCTTTTTTCCTCACAAACTTCTTTCTTGTTTCCTTGTAAAACCGGTAGGGTGTTTGGTTGTTTGTCAACTTCTAAACAATGTACAAATAATAGAATGAGCATTCAAGCATTATGTTTCATCTCATTGTAAACCCTAGTTACCTATATTGTTTTAAGGTATTAAAATAATTGTTTTACCTTGGAATGGAAAGAGAGCTTGAATAAGTATCAAGAGAGGACTCCTCCTAGCCCTTGGAAGATTCAAATGGAGCTTGAAGCAAAGGAGAACAACACTATGTGAAAAGATGAACTCAAGCTCCATCAATGGTGAATCTCCTTGGCACCGAAATGAGGCTTTTGAAGATTTGAAAAGATAGAAGTGTAGAGCTTGCTCCAATGTAAACCTAGGGTTTACAATGAGATGAAGCTTAAAGCTTGTATACTCATTTCAATGTTTGTATATTGTGTAGTAGTTGACAAAGAATCAAATACTTTACCGGTTTTGTAAGGAAACAAGAAAGAAGTTGTTTGGAAAAGAGGTAAATATACTAACCTAATGTGGTTTAATGCCTTAGGAGAAATGAGCTTATATTGCTTGTTAAAATGATCTAAGGAGCCAAAGGTGAATGACCTAGTGAAATGCTCTCAAGGAGTTTATTAAGGACATATGTCTTGGTGTATGTAATTGCAGGTCAAAGGCTTATATATTGTGGAAATTCAGTGTTTAAGGTTTATGCAATTTAAGGGCCTAAGAGCCATGTTGTTTAAGGGCCTAAGTGCCAAGCAATTTAAATTGTGCACTATATTGTGATGTAGTGTAAATTTGGTGAAGTCTTGTGAGTGATGGTGTTCTTGATGGATTTAGGTGTTCTTGAATGTCTAATGGTGAAAACTATGAGTTTTGGAATGATGGTGTGCTAAGAGAACCCATGGCAAAATTTGTATAATGTATAAGGAGTTGTAAGTGCTTAAATGAACTTTGGTGAACTAGGATATGTTAGGAAAGGATAAATGTTTTACTAAGAAGGAAGAAAACATTGTTTGTTAAGGTGTTCTAAGGTGCTACAAGGATTTAGGCATTATCTTGGAAGTTCTAGAAATCAATGAGTGTTTCTAGGGTGTGTGTCAAAGTCTTGGAGAAGTTTATATAAGTTTAGGTAATGATTGATGAATAAGGAGAGAGTGATTTTAGGTAAGGTTTTTGAGAAAGGAATTCAAGAAGTTTTTGAAAAGGATTTCTTCGTAAGAGGAGATGCTTGGGAGATGATGTTATGCAGGTGAGGAAGCATTTTGTGTAGTGGTCATTTAAGGTGAAGCACCACTTGGAAAACCAAAAGGAAATGTAACAAGTGTTAAGAGATTGGATACGAAGATTGAGTAACTAGTTGGACAATGTTTTTAAGGTGAATCAAGTGATATTCTAGTCATTAGAATCTGCCTAAGTTCATGTATGAAGCTTGGGTGGTCAATGGATGAAGAGAATAGATGAAACAATCTCGGAAAGTGAAGTTCTTGCTGTCCGAACTACCGTCCGAATGTGGAGGTTCGTTCGGACGTGCCTGTGTGCGCGTGAATATCTGATCTTCGAACAGCTTCCGAACTACCGTCCAACATGGGAAGTTCGGACACACCTATTTATTTCTTGTCGTGGTCTGTGGTTTTCCTCGCCCAGCTTCCGAACTTGGGAAGTCCGGACGCAAGTTCGGACATTCACAATTTGCACCCATAGAGTCTCGACGGTGTCCGAACTTGGGAAGTCCGGACACAAGTTCGGACAGGCGCTGTATGGACCAAAAACATTGTTTAAGTTAGAAATGATGTGTAATGATGGGGATTGATGGTTAATAATGTTATTAGTTTGTTAAGGACATGTTAGGTGAGTTTTAATGACAATTAAGTTGGGAAAGTTGTAATAAAATGTGAAAGTAAACAGTTTAAAAGTGAAGTTATGTAACTAAGTTAACGGGGGAAAGTTATAAGCATTAGACTTAAACAATCATGTTACCCCGAAGTTAATAAAAGTATATGTAATGTTATCAGTTGTTCGAGAATTGCTCGAGGAACATAAGTGGACGTGGTAAAGTGGGCTCCGGTGACAGGTATGGTTTTCTTGCAACCTGTGTCCTACCGGATTACACCGGCTTGTATGCCAATGTGTTTTTTTCTGTATGTTTTCCACGTTGTAAGATTAAACATGTAATGAGTTTACAGTAATTCATTTATGTGCGTGTACAACTCCGATACCATTTAACCTCGGAAGTGTTAACCTTAGTTAACTGAGTCTAGGATCACATGAGAGTTCGGTATTCGGAGTAAACGACCCGAACCATGGGACGTACTAACCACGGCTATGCGTGTGTTAATTGTGTGATATGTGTATGGAATGTAGGGATCTCCCTTGTATGTTTAACCCAGTTGTAATACTATATGTTGTCATGTGATAGCTCCATAGTGGGTGTTTCTAAATATCTAAGGTAAGTATGTACTAACAGTAGTGAGGAATCCGTTTTGGCCGGTCGCGCGTTGTTTGGGAGAGGGTATCCTTCTTAGCCTTACCCTTCTCTTTGTTATGGTTGTTTTCCCTCACGGTTATGATCCCCATTAGCTTATTCCAAAGCTTAGCTATTCTGACTTATGATCGGTTTAGGGGGAACATGTGTTTGTGTGGTGTGTTCGGGCCTCCAAACCCGAACCGCCTTAACTTAAGTTACTCGTCCAACTATTAGGACGGTAATGAGTGTTGTTGTTATTGTATAACGAGCTTATCATGAGACTGGCAACATTCTCTAGGCTCACCAGTGTATAAACAATGTTTGGGTCGGTTCCTAAGAGAACCATTCCCGTTATGTTATGTATTTTTGTTGTGATGCAATATCTATTGTGATGTTATGATGTACACGTTGAAACGTGCAAAGTGTTGTTAAGTTTTGTATGTGAGGAATGTATATATTGTGAGATATGAAGTGTGTGGATCATGGATATGAATCCCAGTTTGAGAAAGGAGGCGTTTAAGGATAACCCGATTTAAGGGTAAGTGTCGTCTATTAAGGAAGTAGCTCCATTAGAGGAGGAACACTCTAGGGATAATGAATACCATGAGTGACTTATTAAGTAAGGATATATTATCCGTTTGTTGAGCCCGTTGAGGCGAAATGTTATGTGTTGTGTGTTTACAGTTGCATGCATGAATTAAATATAATCAATCGCATGCTAAGACGACAATTAGTTGTGCGTGGCCCGGTAGCATGTGGGCTGCGGGATTACCATACCAGCAAAGGTGCTGAGCCCCTTGGGGGCCACCCTTTCTCTTCTTTCCCTATTTCAGGTACAAGGAGCTGGAAGCCGTTCGAGAGTAGGACGGGTAGTCGTTGTACATGGGTAATCGTTTATGTTGTATATATACAGTAGGTGTAGTAAGACCGAATTGTTATCGGCATTAGTTGTAAATACTCGGTATAGTTTGAAGGTGTATGTTGTTGTTGTGAAATGGAAAGGGATAGTAATGTGTAGTCGCTCGGGAATTTAGCCCATCAGACCGGTACAATGTATATGTATTAGCCTTGTTAGCCACGTGGGTGGTTAACGGCGTGTAACACCAAGAGTTAAGTAATGTGATTGAGGTTTGTTTTTCCGCTGCAGTTTGTTGTTAGTGTGTTTGTTGTTGGATGGGTGTTACAAAAAGTGGTATCAGAGCGAAGTATCGCTCTGATGACTGAACTATACCGAGCTTAGGATGTACCGAGTTAGGATTTAAGTACTTTGGGTTAAGGGTTGAGTGATAGCGTGAGAGATACGCTAGATAGGAATTACCAGTGTGTACTGGAAACCTACAATATCCATCCCACCCTCCACAATCCCTGTTTTATAACTTGGGCAACAACACCAGAGAGATGGAAGTCCTCTCTTACTCGGGAATACCCGATCTGGCTGTTATTAAGTACCTCTAAGGTACGGAGAACCTGTCATACGGTAGATCCCAAAACTGGGAATCCCAGAGACGGTCTCCATCTGAAATGATGTTAACCGCATTTAATAGCGAGGAATGAAGGATTTTGTGTAAGAGAATAGAATTTCCGGCAACCTGGGTCGACATGCAGAGCAGTCGAGAGTAACCAGCTTGCAACGCACCGACCGTGCAACAGGCAAGAAGTGGATTAGTGAAACCCGAGACGAGTGTCTACGGACCACAGTTGAAATAATACACCAACGGTGTACCAACCGGCAAGGGAACTACAACAACGTAGTGCCCAAATACGTGGAACGGGCTACAAAGAGAATACAATACTAAGAAAAAGGGGTCTCCCAGAATGGGAAACACCCTACCCTAGTTGATGATTATCATGTGAAGACAGTGAGAAGTCACCTAGAAGAGTTATTATCAAGGCAGTAAGATCAGTGGGGGCCAACAAGGCCACTGATGACAGTATGGGTAAAACAATACCACAACCAGTATGTGTTGAAACGATAGCCAGTTAGCATGGCGCACTTGCCATAGCAAGTGCTGCTATAACAGGGCTGTTCGAGAAATTTATAACCACCACGAGGTACTTAGTAAAGTACCATGAAGTTAAACGGATCATTATGACCATGGAAGGGCTTGGTAGCCTAACCTCTGTAATTGTAAATATACCAGTCAGCAAGAAGCTAGACTTGGTTAAGGTAAGAAGATGTTGTGAAACCATGAAATTTTCTTTCAACCCAGATTTATTCAAACCCTTTTCCTTCAAAACCAGATTTTCTTTCAAACCAACACTTCTTTCTAACCTTCTTTTAAACCAAACCAGTAAAACCAAGGACAGTTGACGAGGATACAACAATGGGTAAACTTTCCCTCGATTAAGTTCGGGAAGCATGGAATGAATATTGTCACGGGACAATATAAGGGAGTTGACAACAGAATACTTCACCTAGGCGTGTGACGGACACTACGAGTGTACCAACTGAATTGTGGGACGACCGCACTTCGATAGGAGCTTGTGGGCCTGACAGACCTACTTATGGTTAGTTGGGTAGGTAGCAATGTATCAGTATGGTACCCCACATATGTATACGAGTGGAGTCCGAAACACGGGAAGTAGTCGACTCCGTCTACGGTCAGCAGTATGAGTCAAACAAGAGCTAAGGATTACAAGAAATAGTTGAAGCTAAGGAACCCAGTTAAGTTAACGAGACTAAAGGAATTAGTGAATTCCTTACAACGTAATGTTTAGGAGTCAGGAGGTGCGAAGTGCACTAACTGTAACGTAAAGACATCGTATACGTCTTAAGGATCCTCAGGGATAAACATGTTAGCTGGAACGGTGACCCAGCCTGTGCATGGCAAGGCAGATGCCTAAGGTGGACACATTAATGTGCAAAGAACGGGATGAAACTCCCAGAATGAGTACCTACACTACCAGGAAATGTTGATCTTCACAGAAGGAGATAATAAGCCAGTTAAGAACGCAAACGGCGTGGCTAACTGAGTATACCAATAAGTGTGGACTAGATGTAAAGGCATAACTTAGCAACACCCAGGAGCAATCCTTGAAGGGTGTTCGCATCAACAGTTGATGCAGAAATGACCTGACAGAAACACGAGGGTTGAAACTAACACCCAGTTTAGACATAAGTTGTCAGGAGACGGACTGACAAACCTGAGGGGCATCCCATGAAAGGAAACGGAATGCAACGACCTTGTCATGGAGCTCAATATATATCCAAACTAGGTAATGTTGTACAAGAAGTACATGTATGTGGACAGCCTACAATGAGCGCAGCTCAAGGCAATAAGACTTGTAAGCCACAAGCAACATATGTTATGTAAATTAGATTAATTGCAAAAGTTTATGTAATATAAGCGAATAGAGTGGTAAACGAACCACTGCATTAAGAGTGGGGATACCTCTCGATGTTGTGAGACCGCAGGAGCGGTAGTTATGTAATCAAGTTCAAGAAATATTAAGGATGGACGACGTTATTATTGAAAGAGAGCAGTTAGCTTAGTAGTATGTGTGTATAAAGTGAAACACCGAGCTGAATAATGCCGGCTTGTGACTCGAATGATCGATGCTCAAGGAGCATTCGGTAGCCATCTAATGAATGACGAACCATAATATAAGTATGGGTGTGGAAGTTAATGTGACAGTAAACACGATATAAGCTGATGTTATACAGGGAGTAAGAGCACGGTGCGCAACAAGCGACCGTTGTATAAGTGTTGTTAAACGATAATGTAACAGATAAGACCAGTTATGAGTTAAACTTAGTAGAGATGCAAGATAAGTGATATTAAACAGACTGGGCAATAGCCAGTGATAGGTACTGTGTGATGAGGAGTTCAGTGTGAATTCCATGGCGAATCGCATAAGGGATTTACTGTCAAGAGTTTACGCCTCTGCACTCTGTATGACTGAGTGTTTTGGTATTGCACTTGCGCAGTAATGATCGAGTGGGATAGCTAGGAATTGGAAACATGTTAATTGTGGACAATAATGTTATAATGGCCGATGCGTAAGAAATGCAAAGCCGCACCAATAAAGAGTACTTGTACAAAACCAAATGTGGAGACATGATTAACAGTAAGTGACTACAGTAGCACTAACTGCCAAATATCGGTATGGAATATACCCCAAATGTTGTAAATAGCTGAGAGAGCACTACACACTAGGTAGTAGCTCAATCTCAACCGACAGTAAGTCGGAAGGGAACAAGTCAATCATTGTGAAATACATAGCTGTATACACAGTAAAATTATCATGGAAGTGGATAGGATGTTTGTAACTCACCGAATTCGCTAACGGTAAGAGATACCACGCGTCGGTTGAGAAACCATTGTTACCAAGATGGGTGACAATTGGGGATGTAAGAATAACAAATGGGGCAATTAAGCTCTACAGTTATTGAGTTTCGCAGCAGAAACTAGTGAGCCAGTGATTCAAGTGTTGAATGTACATGGTGAACATGAGTGAATGGCTAATTACTAACGCCTAGAAGCCTAACAGGCCAGAATCGAAACCAACTAAGAGTTTAAACAAACTCCAATGAGAATTCTTGGTTTAGGAACTAAACCGCCAATATGGTTAAGATCCTCTAATCAGAATCCATTGTGTAATAGACCGCGTGGAAGTTAAAACACTTCACGGCGGCAGAACATTTAAGCCAATTTAGTGATTGATTACGTGGGCGTAATCCCTTTTAAGGGGGTAGAGCGCAAAACCACTTAGTGTATATTACCGTACAAGAGTACGTAGTGTATGTGACTTATATTGTGCATAGCACAAAATTATTGTTTTGATGATGGGTGGTGTGTTACGTAAACATACACATTCATTCATGGTTTAATTGTGGTAATTGCGCACAGAAGATGCGAATACCATTGTGATAAGTGTGTGTATTTGTTAACAATTGTGTGTGATAGTACAAGTGTGGGAGTAGAGAAACTCCCGGGGAACAAAACCCCGACAGTGTATAAATGTGAAACGGTGTGTTGTATTTTAATAAAATATATGTGTATATATATACCATATAGTGATTCATGAAAAGGCATGATACCGACATAAAACCTAGTGAGAATAAGATTCCCTAGGTAACAACATTAAAGTGAATGGAAATAACTGATAGACGAAGTTCTATCCTTTGGAGATGTATGATCATGATTAGAATGATTTAAAAGATAGAAAATTGGAAATGAGTGATTTAATTGATGCTTGAAAATGAAGTGGGAAGTGGAACTTGATTTGCATGCGATCAAGGGAAGCCGAACACAAATGGGGTGGAAGGATAGTTCAACAATGATGCTGATCACATCAGGGTTGGATGATTCTTGAAGCTCCCTATAAGTGGTCACAAATAACCACGCTAATAAAAGAAGCAAAGAGCTTAAGTTGGACTTGGAGTTGTGTGTGTTTTCAAAAGGATTTTCAATTGGTATTTATAAAACGTTGATAGATACTTTACATAATTAAAGTTCTCTTACTTAACCTCACAAGGAAATTTTAAACTTAAGTGATTGTTTTGATCTCCCAAGGACACGGGGATGGAAGGTGTCCATCGTGACCGGGTTCTGCGGGATCACAGTGTATACCAAAGATATTTTTGATTGCAATACATGCTATGACATGTTGTTTGGTATGTGTGATAAATGTTATTTTGACTTTGATCTCCTAAAGTGTATGCTATCAAGACCTATGAGTCTAAATGTGTTGTGTTACATAGACCTATGTGTCTAAATGTTGTTATGTTACCCAAGACCAGAGAGTCTAAGGGTTGTTATGTGTGTGTAAATGTTGTTAAGATACCCGGACCATTGAGTCCGAGGTTATCATGTGAATATGTTATGTTATGTGTGGATGTGAATGTGTTGCCCGGACCATTAAGTCCGAGGTTGTGATGTAAAGTGTGTTTGGTTATGGAAGTTTTATGGCTATAAGTAATCCCCGTATTCTAATCTAATGATGTGTGGGAAATGTGAACTTCGAGGACGAAGTTCTTTTAAGGGGGGTAGATTGAAATACCCCAAACCTTGATATGTGGTTTAAATATTAAACTTATAGTATGTAAAGGCTAAAAAGTGCCTTAGAGACATCAATGAACCATTTAAACCATGGTAAAACACAATAAAACACTAAGACACGGTTTGAGCAAAAACATGCTCTAAGCTATGAGTGAACTTGGTTAGGACCCAAAGAGCCTACCAAGACTAAATAATATTCAATTGTGATTTAATAAGGCTAATTAAGTCCTTAGGAAACTTTGGTAGACAGTTAAACCAAATAAAACACAAGAAAATACCTTAAGGCAATATGAGCAAAAATGTGCTCTAAGCTTGGGATAAATTTGTAAAAGACCTAATGGTCATACCCATACCTTATAAATATGTTAATGAACATATTAAATCAATTACTAAAGAAAACCAAGCTTGAAAACAAGTTAAAACACAAAAAGTGCTTTAAGGAGTCTTAAGCACGTTTTTGAAAAATTGTCTTGTAAATGAGTTTTGAATGGCTAAATGCCCATCATTACTCTTTAATTAACATGTGTACTATATAGTATCACATTTGGAAGTCTATATCAATGGGAAATAAAAAATTTCACTTCTATGTGCCTTGTTTTGTGAATAGTGATTTTTATAAGCTAGGTTGTAACATATATTGTTATAAGTAATTAAATTGGTCAACAAAGACTATTATACCCTTCTAACTAAAAGGGGGGCCGGTTTTTAAGTGTGGTGACTCACCACTCTTGTTAACTATCAAATAAGTAAAGTAAGCTTAAAGTAAAGCTTAAGTAAAGTACTATTTTGCTTTATAACATAAATATCTCCAAAAGCAAACTTACCTTCTCATTCTCTTCTTTCTTTCTTTCATTTCACACGTTTTCTTCATCTTCTCCTTTCCTCCATTTACGATTTGCTACAGCTCCATCTCTTCTCCATCTTCATTTCTTTACCAAATCCAACTCCATGCTCCAAATCAAATTCTAAGACCATTTTGTCTTAGTTAGACCAAGCTCTACACTTCTATCTTTTCAAATCTTCAAGAACTCAATTTTGATGCCATGAAGATTCACCATTGAAGGAGCTTGAGCTCACCTTTCCACATATTCTTGCTCTCCTTTGCTTCAAGGTAAGGAAACTCAAAGAAAATCCATGTTTCCTCCATGTTTTCATGTTGACCGAAAATTCACCTCACAATGGTGTTTTCACCTTGCTTGTTTTAGCTTCATTTGAATCTTCCAAGGGCTAGGAGGAGTCCTCTCTTCATAGATGTTCAAACTCTCTTCAAAGATCAAGGTAAAACAACTACCTTAATGTTTTTGAAACAATGTAAACCTAGGGTTTACAATGAGATGAAGCTTAAAGCTTGTATACTCATTTCAATGTTTGTATATTGTGTAGTAGTTGACAAGAATCAAATACTTTACCGGTTTTGTAAGGAAACAAGAAAGAAGTTGTTTGGAAAAGAGGTAAATATACTACCTAACTAATGTGGTTTAATGCCTTAGGAGAAATGAGCTTATATTGCTTGTTAAAATGATCTAAGGAGCCAAAGGTGAATGACCTAGTGAAATGCTCTCAAGGAGTTTATTAAGGACATATGTCTTGGTGTATGTAATTGCAGGTCAAAGGCTTATATATTGTGGAAATTCAGTGTTTAAGGTTTATGCAATTTAAGGGCCTAAGAGCCATGTTTTTAAGGGCCTAAGTGCCAAGCAATTTAAATTGTGCACTATATTGTGATGTAGTGTAATTTGGTGAAGTCTTGTGTGATGGTGTTCTTGATGGATTTAGGTGTTCTTGAATGTCTAATGGTGAAAACTATGAGTTTTGGAATGATGGTGTGCTAAGAGAACCCATGGCAAAATTTGTATAATGTATAAGGAGTTGTAAGTGCTTAAATGAACTTTGGTGAACTAGGATATTTAGGAAGGATAAATGTTTTACTAAGGAAGAAAACATGTTTGTTAAGGTGTTCTAAGTGCTACAAGGATTTAGGCATTATCTTGGAAGTTCTAGAAATCAAATGAGTGTTTCTAGGGTGTGTCAAAGTCTTGGAGAAGTTTATATAAGGTTTAGGTAATGATTGATGAATAGGAGAGAGTGATGTTTAGGTAAGGTTTTGAGAAGGAATTCAAGAAGTTGTGGAAAGAGGATTTACTTAGTAAGAGGAGATGCTTGGGAGATGATGTTATGCAGGTGAGGAAGCATTTTAGTGTAGTGGTCATTTAAGGTGAAGCACCACTTGGAAAACCAAAGGAAATGTTACAAGTGTTAAGAGATTGGATAAGAAGATTGAGTAACTAGTTGGACAATGTTTTAAGGTGAATCAAAGTGATATTCTAGTATTAGAATATGCCTAAGTTCATGTATGAAGCTTGGGTGGTCAATGGATGAAGAGAATAGATGAAACAAAGCTCGGAAAGTGAAGTTCTTGGCTGTCCGAACTACCGTCCGAATGTGGACGTTCGGACGTGCCTGTGTGCGCGTGAATATTCTGATCTTCGAACAGCGTCCGAACTACCGTCCGAACATGGGAAGTTCGGACACACCTATTTATTTCTCTGGTTTGGCCTCGAACAGCGTCCGAACTTGGGAAGTCCGGACGCAAGTTCGGACATTCACCAATTTGCACCCATAGAGTCTCGAACGGTGTCCGAACTTGGGAAGTCCGGACACAAGTTCGGACAAGGCGCTGTATGGACCAAAAACATTGTTTAAGGTATAGAAATGATGTGTAATGATGGGGATTGATGGTTAATAATGTTATGAGGTTGTTAAGGACATGTTAGGTGAGTTTTTATGACAATTAAGTGGGTGAAAAGTTGTAATAAAATGTGAAAGTAAAACAAGTTAAAAAGTGAAGTTATGTAACTAAGTTAACGGGGGAAAGTTATAAGCATTAGACATTAAACAATCATGTTACCCCGAAGTTAATAAAAGTATATGTAATGTTATCAGTTGTTCGAGAATTGCTCGAGGAACATAAGTGGACGTGGTAAAAGTGGGCTCCGGTGACAGGTATGGTTTTCTTGCAACCTGTGTCCTACCGGATTACACCGGCTTGTATGCCAATGTGTTTTTCTGTATGTTTTCCACGTTGTAAGATTAAACATGTAATGAGTTTACAGTAATTCATTTATGTGGCGTGTACAACTCCGATACCATTTAACCTCGGAAGTGTTAACCTTAGTTAACTGAGTCTAGGATCACATGAGAGTTCGGTATTCGGAGTAAACGACCCGAACCATGGGACGTACTAACCACGGCTATGCGTGTGTTAATTGTGTGATATGTGTATGTGAATGTAGGGATCTCCCTTGTATGTTTAACCCAGTTGTAATACTGTATGTGTTGTCATGTGATAGGCTCCATAGTGGGGTTCTAACTAATCTAAAGGTAAGTATGTACTAACAGTAGTGAGGAATCCGGTTTGGCCGGTCGCGCGTTGTTTGGGAGAGGGTATCCTTCTTAGCCTTACCCTTCTCTTTGTTATGGTTGTTTCCCTCACGGGTTATGATCTCCCATTAGCTTATTCCAAAGCTTAGCTATTCTGACTTATGATCGGTTTAGGGGGAACATGTGTTTGTGTGGTGTGTTCGGGCCTCCAAACCCGAACCGCCTTAACTTAAGTTACTCGTCCAACTATTAGGACGGTAATGAGTGTTGTTGTTATTGTATAACGAGCTTATCATGAGACTGGCAACATTCTCTAGGCTCACCAGTGTATAAACAATGTTTGGGTCGGTTCCTAAGAGAACCATTCCCGTTATGTTATGTATTTTTGTTGTGATGCAATATCTATTGTGATGTTATGATGTACACGTTGAAACGTGCAAAGTGTTGTTAAGTTTTGTATGTGAGGAATGATATATATTGTGAGATATGAAGTGTGTGGATCATGGATATGAATCCCAGTTTGAGAAAGGAGGCGTTTAAGGATAACCCGATTTAAGGGTAAGTGTCGTCTATTAAGGAAGTAGCTCCATTAGAGGAGGAACACTCTAGGGATAATGAATACCATGAGTGACTTATTAAGTAAGGATATATTATCCGTTAGTTGAGCCCGTTGAGGCGAAATGTTATGTGTTGTGTGTTTACAGTTGCATGCACGAATTAAATATAATCAATCGCATGCTAAGACGACAATTAGTTGTGCGTGGTCCGGTAGCATGTGGGCTGCGGGATTACCATACCAGCAAAGGTGCTGAGCCCCTTGGGGCCACCCTTTCTCTTCTTTCCTATTTCAGGTACAAGGAGCTGGAAGCCGTTCGAGAGTAGGACGGGGTAGTCGTTGCACATGGGTAATCGTTTATGTTGTATATATACAGTAGGTGTAGTAAGACCGAAATTGTTATCGGCATTAGTTGTAAATACTCGGTATAGTTGGAAGGTGTATGTTGTTGTTGTGATAATGGAAAGGGATAGTAATGTGTAGTCGCTCGGGAATTTAGCCCATCAGACCGGTACAATGTATATGTATTAGCCTTGTTAGCCACGTGGGTGGTTAACGGCGTGTAACACCAAGAAGTTAAGTAATGTGTTGAAGTTTGTTTTCCGCTGCAGTTTGTTGTTAAGTGTTGTTTTGTTGGATGGGGTGTTACACCTAGCTATCCCACTCGATCATTACTGCGCAAGTGCAATACCAAACACTCAGTCATACAGAGTGCAGAGGTGTAAACTCTTGACAGTAAATCCCTTATGCGATTCGCCATGGAATTCACACTGAGTTCCTCATCACATAGTACCTACCACTGGCTTATTGCCCAGTCTGTTTAACATCACTTACCATGCATCTCCTCTGAGTTTAACTCATAGGTGGTCTTATCTGCCACATTATTATTCAACAACACTTATACAACGGTCGCTTACTGCGCACCATGCTTATTGTATAACATAACACTAACTTACATGGTATTTACTGTCACATTATCTTCCACACATATACTTACATCATTTGTATTATGGTTCATCACTCATTTGGATGACTACTGAATGCTCCTTGAGCATTGATCATTCGAGTCACAATCCGGCATTATCCAGCTCGGTGTTTCACTTTATACACACATACTACTAAGCTAACTGCTCTCTTTCGATAATACGTCCATCCTTAACATATTTCTTTGGACTTGATACTACACATAACTACCGCTCCTGCGGTCTCACAATATCGAGAGGTAACCCCACTCTTAATGTAGTGGTTCGTTCTCCACTCTATTCACTTATATAACATAAACTTCTGCAATCAATCTAATTTACGTAACGCATTTTATTTGTGGCTTATGAGCCTTACTTGCCTTGAGCTGCGCTCATTGTAGGCTGTCCACACACATGTACTTCTCTGTACAACATTACATGGTTTGGATGTTATATTGAGCTCCATGACAAGGTTGTTGCATTCCGTCTCCTTTCATGGAATGCCCCTTAGGATTGTCAGTCCGTCTCCTGACCACTTACGTCTAAACTGGGTGTTAGTTTCAACCCTTGTGTTTCTGTCATGCATTTCGTTCAACAATTGTTGATGCGAACACCCTTCAAGGATTGCTCCTGGGTGTTGTTAAGTTATGCCTTTACATCTGTTCACACTCATTGGTACATTCCGTTAGCCACGCCGTTTGCGTTTTTAACTGGCTTATTATCTCCTCCTGTGAAGATCAACATTTCCTGGTAGTGTAGGTACTTATTCTGGGAGTTTCATCCCGTTCATTGCACATTAATGTGTCCACATTAGGCATCTGCTTAGCCATGGACAGGCTGGGTCACCGTTCCAGCTATCATGCTTATCCCCGAGGATCCTTAAGACATATGCGATGTCTTTACATTACAGTTAGTGCACTTCGCACCTCCTGATTCTTAAACATTTCCTTGAAAGAAATTCACTAATTCCTTTAGTCTCGTCAACTTAACTTGTTCCTTTACTTCAACCATTCGTGGTAATCCTTTACTCTTGATTGACTTACACTGCTGACCGTAGTACGGATTCGACTACTTCCTGTGTTTCGGATTCTACTCATATACATATGTGGGGTACCATACTGATACATTACTACTTACCCAACTAACCCATAAGTAGGTCTGCCAGGCCCACAAGCTCCTATCGGAGTGCGGTCGTCCCACAATTCAGTTGGTACACTCGTAGTGTCCGTCACACGCCTAGGTGAAGTATTCTGTTGTCAACTCCCTTATATTGTCCCATGACAATATGCGTCCCGTGCTTCCCGAACTTAATCGAGGGAAAGTTTATCCACTGTTGTATCCTTGTCAACTGCCCTTGGTTTTACTGGTTTGGTTTAGAAGAAGGTAGAAAGAAGCATTGGTTTGAAAGGAAATTTTGGTTTTGAAAAGAAAAGAGTTTGAATAAATCTGGGTTTGAAAGAAAATTTTCATGGTTTCACAACGTCTTCTTGCTTTAACCAAGTCTAGCTTCTTGCTGACTGGTGTACTTCCAATTACAGAGGTTAGGCTGTTAAGCCCTTCCACAGTTATGATGATCTCACCTAACTTCATGGTACTTTTACTAAGTACTTCGTATTTGTTAAACTTCCCGAACAGCCCTGTTATAGCAGCACTTGCTATAGCAAGTGCGCCATGCTAACTGGCTATCGGTTAAACACACACACCGGTTGCGGTATCATTTTTACCCGCACTGTCATCAGTGGCCTTGTTGGCCCTCACTTGATCTTACTGTCTTGATAATAACTCCTCTAGGTGACTTCTCACTGTCTTCACATGATAATCATTAACTGGAGTGTTCCCCATTCTTGGAGTCCCCTTTTACTTAGTATTGTATCCTCTTCGTAGCCCACTCCACGCCCTTGTCGTGGTTACTGAGACTTGTCTCTTGTTTGGGCACTACGTTGTAGTTCCCTTGTCGGTTGGTATACCGTTGGTGTATTATTTATCAACTGTGGTCCCGTAGACACTCGTCTCGGGTTTTATTAATCCGCTTCTTGCCCGTTGCACGGTTGGTGCGTTGCAAGCTGGTTATCCTCGACAGCTCGGCATGTCGACCCAGGTTGCCGGAAATTCTATTCTTTTATACACTGATTCTTCACTCTTCGCTATGAAATGCGGTTAACACTGTTTAGATGGGAACCGTCTCCGGGATTCCCAGTTTTCGGGATCTACCGTATGACAGGTTCTCCATACCTTTAGAGGTATTTAATAACAGCCAGATCGGGTATTCCCGAGTAAGAGTGGACTTCCATCTCTCTGGCGTTCTTTCCCCAAGTTATATACAGGGATTGTGGAGGGTGGGATGGATATTGTAGGTTTCCAGTACACACTGGTAATACCCAACTAGCGTATCTCTCACGCTATCACTCAACCCTTAACCCAAGTACTAAAATCCTAACTCGGTACTTCCTAAGCTCGGTAATACTTCGCTCTGATACCACATTTGTAACACCCCATCCAACAACATACACATAACAACATTCTGCAGCGGAAAGTATACTACTTCACATAACTTAATTCGTTGGTGTTACACGCCGTTAACCACCCACGTGGCTAACAAGGCTAATACATAAACATTGTACCGGTCTGATGGACTAGATTCCCGAGCGACTACACATTACTGATCCTTCCATTAACAGTAGAAACACATACACCTTCCAACTGTACCGAGTATTCACAAACTAATGCCGATAACAATCTCGGTCTTACTACACCTACTGTATATATACAACTTAAATGACTACCCATGCACAACGACTACCCCGTCCTACTCTCGAACGGCTTCCAGATCCTTGAACCTGAAAAAGGAAAAGAAGAGAAAGGGTGGCCCCTAAGGGGCTCAGCACCTTTGCTGGTATGGTAATCCCGCAGCCCACATGCTAGCGGGCCACGCACAACTAATTGTCGTCTTAGCATGCGATTGGTTATATTTAAATCATGCATGCAACTGTAAACACACAACACATAAACAAACGGATAATACATCCTTACTTGATAAGTCACTCATGGTATTCATTATCCCTAGGGTGTCCTCCTCTAATGGAGCTACTTCCTTAATGGACGACACTTGCCCTTAAATCGGGTTATCCTTAAACGCCTCTTATCACAAACTGGGATTCATTTCCATGATCCACACACTCCATATCTTACAACATATAACATTCCTCACATAACAAACATAATAATACCTCTCACGTTTCGACGTGCACATGATAACATCGCAATAGGAATTGCATTACAACAACATCACATAACATAACGGGAACGGTCCTCTTAGGAACCGACCCAAACATAGTTAATTCACTGGTGAGCCTAGAGAATGGTGTCACCCTCGTGGTAAGCTCGTTATACAACAACAACAACACTCATTACCGTCCTAATAGTCGGACGAGTAACTTAAGTTAAGATGGTTCGGGTTTGGAGGCCCGAACACACCACACAACACATGTTCCCCCTAAACCGATCTTAAGTCAGTATAGCTAAGCTTTGGAATAAGCTAATGGGAGATCATAACCCGTGAGGGAAACAACCATAACAGAGAGAAGGGTAAGGCTAAGGAGGATACCCACTCCCAAACAACGCGCGATCGGCCAAACCGATTCCTCCTCACCACTGTTAGTACATACTTACTTTTAGATATTAGTTAGAACCCCACTATGGAGTCTATCACATCTACACACCATACAGTATTACAACTGGGTTAACACACAAGGGAGATCCCTACATTCACATACACATATCACACAATTAACACACGCATAGCCGTGGTTAGAACGTCCCATAGTTCGGGTCGTTTGCTCCGAATACCGAACTCTCATGTGATCCTAGACTCTGTTAACTAAGGTTAACACTTCTGAGGTTAAATGGTATCGGAGTTGAACACACCACATAAATGAATTACTGTAAACTCATTACATGTTTTATCTTACAACGTGGCAAACATACAGAAAAACACATTGGCATACAAGCCGGTGTAATCCGATAGGACACAGGTTGCAAGAAAACCATACCTGTCACCGGAGTCCACTTAATCGTGTCCACTTATGTTCCTCGAGCAATTCTCGAACAACTGATAACATTACATGTACTTTTATTAACATCGGGGTAGCATGATTATTTAATGTCTAATGCTTATAACTTCTCCCCGTTAACTTAGTTACATAACTTTACATTTCAACTTGTTTTACTTTTACATTTTGATACAACTTTTCCCTCACCAAATTGTCATTATAACTCACTTAACATGTCCTTAACAACCTTATATCATCATTACTAACCAATCCCCATCATTACATATCATTTTTAACCTTAAACAACATTTTTGGTCCGACCGACCTTACGACCGACCTTACACAAGGTCGGACATTCGGTATCAGATTCCTAAAACATCATCTATCTACCGTCAATTGTAATTTTCTACTGACCGACCTGTAAGTTCGGTCGCATGTTCGGTCCATTCCCGAGAGTTTCTTCCCTTTGAAAATTCAGGCCCGACCGAACTTGCCAAGTCCGGTCCCATGTTCGGTCGATTCCAGAAACTTAATCCGTACAAAAAATACAAGCCCGACCGACCTTGCAAGTCCGGTCCCCAAGGTCGGTCCATTCCAGAAACTAATTCTCGCAGGGTAAACTGGGCTCGACCGACCTTGGCAAGTTCGGTCACAAGGTCGGTCTGCCCCAGACCTTTATTTTCCATTGCCCATTTAACTCCAACTTCACCTCATATATCCTAATATGTCCTAACCTCATTTGGGCACTTCAAACACATCTTTAGCCATGTACTAAACTCTTTAAATCACATACCAAAACTATCTTTATCACTCCACAAACTCCTTACAAAATCTCTTAATACTTGTACATTTCTCATTTGGTTTTCTAAGTGGTATTTCACCTATAATGACCACTATACCAAAATGTTTCCTCTACACCTTAGCATCATCTCTCAACATCTTTTCTTACTACTAAATCTCCTTGTCCACATCTTACCTAAACATCATTTCTTCCTTGTACACCAACATTCCTAAACCTTAAACAAACTTCTCCAAGACTTATTACATCCCCAAAACACTCATTGAATTCCTAGAACTTCCAAGATAATACCAAAGTCCTTGTATCACTCTAAATCACCTTAATACATGTTTTCTTCCCAAGTAAAACATTTGTTCACCTTTAACACTTCCTAGTTCACCAAAACTTACTTAAAACACTTAGAACTTCTTACACATTTTCCAAATTTGGCCATAGCTTCTCTTGTATATACTCACATCCAAACACTTAGGTTTTTACCTTATTTCATTCAAGAACACCTAAAATCCATCAAACACATTTTTATACACAAACTTCACACATTTAGCACTACGTCACAATATAGTGCATAACTTAAATTGCTTGGCACTTAGGCCCTTAAATAACATGGCTCTTAGGCCCTTAAATTGCATAAACCTTAAACAATGAATTTCCCACATAAGTAATGCCTTTGACCTGCAAATACACCCAACAATACATATGCCCTTAATAAACTCCTTGAGAGCATTTCTCTAGGTCATTCACCATTGGCTCCTTAGGTATTTTATTAAGTAAATCAAGATCATTTTCCTAAGGCATTTAAACTACATTGAGATAGCTTGTTTACCTCTTTTTTCCTCACAAACTTCTTTCTTGTTTCCTTGTAAAACCGGTAGGGTGTTTGGTTGTTTGTCAACTTCTAAACAATGTACAAATAATAGAATGAGCATTCAAGCATTATGCTTCATCTCATTGTAAACCCTAGTTACATATATTGTTTTAAGGTATTAAAATGATTGTTTTACCTTGGAATGGAAAGAGAGCTTGAATAAGTATCAAGAGAGGACTCCTCCTAGCCCTTGGAAGATTCAAATGGAGCTTGAAGCAAAGGAGAACAACAATATGTGAAAAGATGAACTCAAGCTCCATCAATGGTGAATCTCCTTGGCACCGAAATGAGGCTTTTGAAGATTTGAAAAGATAGAAGTGTAGAGCTTGCTCCAACTAGAAGATTGGTGGTCTTGAAATTGAATTTGGAGCATGGAGTCATAAGTTACAAGTGAAGGAAGATGAAGAATGAGGTGGTGCTGTTGGAAACCGATGGAGAGAGGAGGAAGAAGATGGATACCGTGGGAAATGAAAGGAAAGAAGAGAATGAGGAGGTAAGTTTGCTTTTGTTAAGATATTTATGTATAAAGCAAAATAGTCCTTTACTTTATAAGCTTTACTTTTCTTATTAAACTAACAAGGGGATGACTCATCCCATTTAAGAAAACCGGCCCCCTTTATTACATGAGGGGTATAATAGTCTTTGTTGACCAATTTAATTACTTATAACAACATATGTTACCAACTAGCTTATTAAAGTTACTATTCATGAAAACAAGGCACATAGAAGTGAAATTTTTGATTTCCCATTGATATAGACTTATAAATGTGATACTATATAGTACACATGTTAATTAAAGAGTAATGATGGACATTTAGCCATTCAAAACTCATTTACAAGACAATTTTTCAAAAACGTGCTTTAAGACTCCTTAAAGCACTTTTTGTGTTTTAACTTGTTTTCAAGCTTGGTTTTTTTTTGGTAATTGATTTAATATGTTCATTAACATATTTATAAGGTATAGGTATGACCATTAGGTCTTATACAAATTTATCCCAAGCTTAGAGCACATTTTTGCTCATATTGACTTTAAGGTATATTCTTGTGTTTTGTTTGGTTTAACTGTCTACCAAAATTTCCTAAGGACTTAATTAGCCTTATTAAATCATAATTGAATATTATTAAGTCTTGGTAGGCTCTTTGGGTCCTAACCAAGTTCACTCCTAGCTTAGAGCATGTTTTTTTGCTCAAACTGTATCTTAGTGCTTTATTGCATTTACTATGGTTTAAATTGTTCACTGGTGTCTCTAAGGCACTTTTTAGCCTTTACATACCATAGTTTAGTATTTAAACAATATATCAGGGTTTGGGGTATTTCACCCAATTTCCTGTTATTTTTATAGTATTCTTGTTTGTGTGTAATTAGAAATTAAACTAGCCACTGCCTCCTTGGATTCGATACTCAGGGAATACTCCGAGATTTAAAACTTGCTATAATCGACCGGTACACTTGCTGTTAGGTTAAACCCCCAGCACAATTTACCGTTAGGTTTTACCCCAACACTCATCCATAATGACCAGTTTTTCTAGATATCATGAACAGACCAACATTGGAATATATTGTGTTGAGTAGTTGTAACACCCTGGATTTATGCCTTAAGTCATAGTTTACGCAATTACAAATCTAACGGTGAAAACGGCTTCTAAAACGGGATTCAAACAAGTCCTAAAAGGGCAAAATAAAGTCGGTCCGAACTTGTGTCCGGACGTATGAAGTTCGGACACAAGCCGAAGCAAAACAAACTGCAAAAACCATTTGTCCAAACTTGTGTCCGGACGTTGATGTTCGGACACAAGTCAAGAGTTGAAAATCAGAAACATCAAAGCGTCCGAACTTGTGTTCGGACTTTGATGTTTGGACACAAGTCGTGTTTTAAAAGTCCAAAAATTCTTTACGCGCGTCCGAACGTTAGTCCGAACTTGCAAGTTCGGACATAAGTCGAGACTTGCAAGTTGAACCTGTCCTCGCATGCTGTCCAACATTAACGTTCGGACAGATGTTCGGACACGACCATACTGCAAAAACATTTAGAACTCTCGGGGCCTGTCCGAACATTGATGTCCGGACGGACGTTCGGACAGGTCCCTGTATGCGATTCCAGAACGTAAAACAGAGACAGAAGACAATCAAAACTTTATACAAATCCATGTAAAGATAACACAGTTGAAATAACACTTTTACCACGAAATACAGCGGAAACTTCTTGTAATCCAAGGTGCTACCGCCACACATCCAAACCCTTGGATGCTCAGGCTAATAATCCAACAGAACATACAAAACCATTATCTCTACATTGAAATCTCAATTTATGCGGAAGCTCAAACTGTAAACTAACCATAAAAATGTAAATACAGTAACTTATACATTATACTTCAGAAATCCCATAACTCAGATTATTGACTCAAAAATAATTCCAGTTTCCCTAAACTAGGTGATATCGCGTTCCCCATTTCCCAAGTCAGCAATCAGTACCTGCGATCAGAAAACAATAACAAAAGCACGAAGGGATCGCGCAAATCAGTGAAACTGAGTAAACTTCATCTCATTACGTAAAATACATTTTGGAAACCTCTTTGCAATCGAATAAACAAAACATTCAAATTTTATAGATCAGCATTTCAATTCCACTTTCCAATAATCAATAACCAGTAAAATGATTGGGGAGCCTTCAATAGGAATAACCCCAGAAATAACCAGACAGCCACAAACGGACTGTAATACCAAATACCCTCACCCTAAGTCCTTAAGTGTGCACACCCCTATGAATCATCAGTCCATAGAGTAGATCATAAGCTTAACTGCAGTCATTGTATGCAGCGCAAAAATATATATGTAATTCAGTGTAATCAATTCATGCTCACGGTGCAGAGAACCAACATGGTGAATCATGGAGCACCACGAACCCCAAAGTAATTAAATCCAGTGAAGATCTCCCAAACCGAAATACAATTGCAATATTCCAAACACCACAATTTTTATATCACATGAAATACCACAATCCCAATTTAGCAAAACGTTGGTAGAGTTCCCCAGAATACTTTTTGATAGAAAAATCATCCACAATAATAAATCAACATTGAGCACAGAATTTACCTGGTCGTTTCCTTGACTCAGGAAGACGGTTCACAGAAATCACCAGTAACGTTCGTCAATGACACCATTGTCTAGAACATAATAATTCACAATCAGGAACCAACGAATACAACTGAACAAATTAACTCACTATTTACACGATTACTTTACCCGATATAATTTAGTTGGCATCAGGGAAGAATTTGACCAAAGCACAAGAGAGAGCGTGAATTGAGAGTTTGAGGAAGAAGAACGTAGTGGCGGCGTGAAGAGGATGAAGAACGATCAGTAAGATCGTGCTTTAAATAAATACATTAAGGGAAAGAAATAATTTTAGTAGATTAAAATAATTCTAAAGGAGTAAAAGAATTAATCACTGATAAGTGCGAAATATATATACTTTTAGGGCTTTAATTCTTTTTATATTCGTAACAATTCCTGCTATATTTCACACTTTCTTATGTTTTTCCTTGACTTTTGTTTAGATAAGAGCTGATACACTTTATGCGTCAAATAGAGGAAAAAGTCTTAAATTTACATTTTTCATCTCATAAGAATTACAATGCAACAAATGGAAATATATATGTGTATTAGTAATGCATTACGGATGATATCCCTAAATTCACATTGTCGTGACACACATTTCTTTACAGAGGATTTTATACTAATTATAATGGTGGCGGGAGCACATGATTTTCACAACATTATTCAAGTCTACATACTAGCACTACATGGACACGACACTTTAATCAATTATTGCTTAAAGATAATCACTGGTGCTGCATTGAAGAAAAAAGATGATATTTATCAAAGATTAGAGAGTGACATTTACAAAAGGATGGTGATATAATATACATATATTCACGCGAGCATAACCATTACTTTTTGTAACACCCCATCTCGATCCAATCGTGGTTATCACAAACTTATCACCATATATACAAACTCTGCAGCGGATTCAAATACATTCCAGGACCTTGCCACGGTCTGACTACAGAATATACCGAACATTAGTACATACAAATCTTAACCAAATACATATCCTTCTTACAAACCCCTCACAACCTATACACTTTACTAACTCAAATTGCCATACGAGTGTACTTGCACAACTCGTAGGCCACACTTAACCTGTAACGCCTTCTTACTCTCATGACGGCCGCCTCCTGACGTTCACCTGTGTAGTAAAAACAGCCCCCAAAGGGGGTCAGCACAAATGCTGGTACGATCCTCTCATGGCCCCCAAGCTAACGTGGCTACGATGACTAATTGTCGATAGCATGGAGGTTGATTAGATGCACAACATAATAGAAAGTGCAGTAAACAACAATCCAAATATGAACAATCAAAGTTCAAACATAATGAACGACTTAAATGTGTTCCCTTAATTAGAGAGTTAATTATTTAACTCCTTAAGTTATGTTTCTTCTTAATCTTAGTCCATCCTTATCTTACCTCAATCTTAGTCTTATCTTAGTCTTAGAAAAAACACCATCCTTTAAAAAGGAATGGAAGTAGCTTATCTCAGTCTTATAATACAACCATCCTTTAAAAAGGAAGGTTTGCAACTTATCTCAAACCTTATCTTAATCTTAGAATACAAACCACTCTTTAAATAGAAATGATTGTATCTTATCTCAATGTTTATTTTTGTCGGGTCAAAAGCAACCCTAGCCAATGAGCTATTAACTCCATTGGTTGAATAAACACCTTATCTTATAATTTAGGATTTAGGTGATCCTACCGCCCATCTTAATGCCACCTACCTTGGACTGTATGTCCAATGTAGCTGAGCCGGCAACCGACCCTAGGCTACAAGTCCGAAGACAAGTCCTTAAGCGGAAGTCGGATCTGCTATAGATAATGACCCCCTTTTCCTTAGCATGCATAACCGGAGTCAGTCCCGGGTTCCTCACTCCCCCCTTAAGTTCCAGTTAGTAGAAGTCTCAAGACAATGTTTGTTGGTTAACCTCTTTCGGTTTATAACAAACTAATATTAGGGAGCGTTCCTTAGTCTCACTCAATTCCTTACTAAACGTTGGTTAGCAAGTTCTCACGGTATGTTGTGTTAGTTTTCAAACATCACACAACAATACAATAAACATATTGTTCCGGTTGCATGCTTTATCTTGTTAGTGAGCACACAAAAACAAATAGCACACAAGCCGAGGGACACCTCGTTAGCAAGCAGGTCACAAGAAGAACTGTACCTGAAATACCCCGAACTTAAGTATAAGGATTTAAAATTAATCTAATACGTATTTAAGGCCTAATAACGCCTAAGAGTTATTTGTAAGGAAAATAAACCCAAAAGAAATGAAGAAATGCTTAAAAAGCGAAAACGCTAAATAAACGTTAAATAACCATAGGAGGTATGAGGCCTCGGCTAACGCATTATATGGATTCTAAGGGCTTAATAAGACCTAAATAATATTAGGGAACAAATCCCGAAGAAAACGGATCCTTAAAATGGATTGAAAACACAAACGAACATTAAAGCGCGTTTTTTGAGGTAACCGGGAAAACGTGACTTTAAGCGGGTCAAATAGACTCGTAACAATTTTAGTCAACTAAATAGTCATTAATAAATATTAGTGAAGGTCTTGGACCAATAAAATCAATAAAACGAGAAAATAGTAAAAACTGTGAAAAACGGGAAGTTGTGGGGTGAGAGTGTAATTAAAATAAGTTAGTGTGTCCACTATTGCAAATAATGTTTTAAAAACCCATGTGAGGAGGGTGTGCAGCCGGATGACTTATTAGCCCATACCCCTCTCTTAATTTCCTCCTTATTTGCAAAAGGACAAACCAAATAAAGCAAAAAGTTAATCTCTCTCCTCCCTCACAACTCTCTCTCACGTTTCTTTCTCAGCCCAGCACCTCTCTTCTTCCTCTCTGTTAGCCATGGCGATTTGAAGCAGCCACCCACAGAGCCATCTTCTTCTCCCCTTTTGAAACCTCAAACCACCACCAAATGCTACAAAAACCATACCGTTGAATTTGTATCGTCAAGGAGATCATTCTCCACCCTTCAAAAATCTAAAACCACCAACTTTATTTTTGAGGTATTATCGGTTGAGAACTTCAGGAGCACCATTTCAAGTTCTACAACCTTCTCCATGTTCTAAGGTTAGAAAAATACCAAAGCTTCACTCATTTCCATTTTCCCTTGCAAAATCCAAAACTCACTTGAGCAATATTGTCCCACTGTCAGCCGATTTTGGCATGCCACTGTGAGGAGTTGAAGCCTTGTCATTTTCTACTCAAAAACTTCATTAGAAGCCCAAGGTAAGATCTCTTAAGAGTTTAAATGGTTTATCATGATCTAGGGTTTAAAAACCTACGTAGAAACTCACTAGTCTTGGTGTATGTGTGTGCCTTGCTACATGGTGTAGCTTGGTGTGAATATATCAAGAAAACAAAGGAAGGAAGAGGAGCTGTAAAGAAGAAGAGGAGGAAAGGAAAAAGAAACAAAGAACACAAGGTGAGGAAATGTCTCTGTAAAGTTTTGCATGTTGTGTACGTGTAGGTATAAAACTGTAACAATGTCTAAGCCACTGTAACCGTAGTAAAAGAATGGGTATATCAATGTGAATGGAATTTGTAGTTTGAAACTCTAGAAAACAAGTAAATGAATTGTTAAGTGTAAGTCGTAAGTGTGCAGTGATATTAGAAATATATGTGAGAATAATGTCTATGTTGAGCAAATTGTGAATATGTTGAGTGTGCAAAATCATGTGGTGAGAACACTTAGAAATGTGGGGAACCTCTGTCAAAATTTGGTTAGGAATTTATACACTTATGTGCTGTTAGAAAAGAAAGAAGCAGAGAGTGGTAGTGAAGGAAAGAATAAGGTGTTTCACTTTGTTTTGTAACAGGAAGGAAGAGTGTAGTTGAGTGGAGTTGTAAATGGTAAAACGTGAGTTGTCAAACTAAGTTAGGATAGTTTGAGAGTCAATTTAGTGAGTGGGAAGACGAGAAGGAAGGTCTGTAGCATTTCTGTAAGAAGTAGAAATTGTAACAGAGGAGAAACTTACAGTGAAATGAGTTTATGCAACAGATTTTTATAGCACTGGTTTAGGCTAGTTTAAAATGCTTAAACAAAGTTAAAACATGCTAGATTATATGTAGAAATATTAGGGAAGAGATTGGTAGAAGTTTGGAATTTAAACAAACTCAAAAACTTACATATATTGCCATACTATAACTAGTCCGGGTTTGCAAACCAGAACACAAACCCGGACTAGCATGAAAACACGACAGAAAGTTTTTACAAGGATAGGTCCGGGTTTACAAACCAAGACACTAACCCGGACCACCCCAAAAATACACCTGTAAGTTACCAAAACAGGTAGTCCGGGTTTGCAAAGTAGCACACAAACCCGGACGATGCGAAAAACTTACCCGTAGCATTTCAGAACATATGGTCCGGGTTTGTAAACCAGGGTGTAAACCCGGACCAAGCCTTATTTTCACCCGAGAGTTGTTCCAGTGAGTTGGTCCGGGTTTGTAAACCCGGACCAACACAAAATTCACACAGAATGTGTTTTAAAGCTGAAGTAAGGATGGGTAATGATATTATAAGATGATTAAGACATAATTAATGATGTTTAATGGTCAGTAAGGCTATAAACAAGCTTAGAAAATAATTTTAAGTAATAATGGAATTGTAAGTATAAACTGGGAGACAGTTAGGGAAGTAATGAGTAAGGTTAGTTATGGATAATTAACCACCCAATTGTATGTATGTCATAGGATTCGACTAGTTGAACACCGAAGGGAGTCGGTGAGTTCCAAAGTCAACGGTGAAAGGTATGATTTCTTCATGCCCTGTATCCTAATCTGGTTACCCCGATTTGTGTGCTTATTTGACCACCTAATAAGATAAATGCACGAATCGGATTATATTGCACTTACTCGTGCTTGTTTACATTATTCTTGATATTTGTCTTGAACAATAGTTTGTATAATTCATGAAATATATGAATGATGATGACTTGTATTCGAATCTTGTATTGTACTTAAGTGTTGTATTGTATTTTGTATAAATGAGTATTGAGCATTGTAATTGTGTATGTGGCTTGCATGAATGACTTCTGCTAATTCCTAACCCTAACTCCTAACTTAAGTGAGTAAATTGGAATGAGTAGAAGTCCGATATAGCTTCGGCCACGCGTGAGGATGCGGAGTCACAAGAGGTTGGCTGCAATTCCTGACTCTTAAACTGGTCCGCGGCCCAAATCCCTTAAATGGGTAGCATCCCGGATTGGTGAGTCAAGTAAATCCCGGAGGTGGGACGGAGTAGTCCCCAGGGCCGGAGGTCCCGACGACTTAACATGAGTAAGAGTAAGAGTAAGTAAGTATGTATGAGTATGAGTATGAGTATGAGTATGAGTATGTATACGTATGTATGGAGTAACGAGTAAAAGAGTAATCTCCACCCGATTAACCCGGTGGACCAATGAAGCTAACAAGTATTGTATATTGTGTATGTAATGTGTATGTTGTAATTCGAAAAAGGTAAGTATGTATTGGATGGTTTATGTTGTACTGCTTGTATGTAATGAAGTGTATGTATGTGTGTATGTCTTGCGTAATGTATTGTAATATTGTGTATAAGAGCATGTATGCATGTATGTTTGTATGAAAATGAACTGCATGTATTCGACCAAGTGGTCGGCGTACCCTCACTAGTACGCGGGGTATGCGGTTATCATGCGCAGCGAAAGCTGACCCCCTAGGGGGAACGTTTTTAGTGTGCAGGTACCGAAGCGGATGTGGTCAAGGTAAGAGACCGGAGGCACACCCTTGTATTTAGAAGCAAGTAGCTTGTGAGGAACGGGTAGTAAGTAGTCTCTTAGTGAGTACGTATGAACTTGGAAGAGGTAGTATAATTGTATAAGGATCCTAGTAGACTCGGTTAAGTACATTGTATTGTATGGATTATGGAGGAGTAAGTATTGAATGGAGCGTTGTTGTATTTGATTGATGAATGGAGTATGTAATATAGATGTGTAGTACTCGGGATTCCGGTCCATCAGACCGATGTTGTATGTAGTAGCAGTAGCCTTGTTAGTCACGTGGGTGACTAACGGCATTGTATCACCCTCATTATGTAAGTATGTATCCGCTGCGTGTATCTGATGTGTAAGGAGTTTGGACGGTAAGCACAGCATTAATAGTAGGGGTGTTACAAAAAGTGGTATCAGAGCGAAGTGTCGCTCTGATGACTGGAAATACCGAGTTTAGGAAATACCGAGTTAGGAATTAGAGGCTTAGGGCTAAGGGCTGAGTGATAGCATTAGGGAGATGCTAGTTAGGAACTCCCGGTGTGTACCGGATACCTACAATACCAGACCTGCCCTCCGCAAACCCATTGTATAACTTGGGAAAGGACGCCAGAGAGAGGAAAAGCCCTCTCATACTCGGGAAAACCCGATCTGGCAGTAATGAGACATTCCTACAAGAGGAAGAACCTGACATATAGTAAATTCCAAGAAATAGAAGACCCAGAGATGTATCCCGGTCGAACAACAGTACCCGCACTCAATAGCGGTTGAATGAACACACCAACCATAAGGAGACTACAACATGCGACAACATGGGGCGACATGCTTAGCAGTCGCGCAACCTGGCTAATCAACCAGCAGCAGGAAAAGAAGCATTAACCGTGCAACGAAATGGGAAAGGAGCAGTAATGGAACCCGAGACACAAGTCTGCGGGACAGCAGTAGCTAGATAATACCACCAATGGTATACCAACTGACTAAGGACATAGTCAGGAGTGATTAACTCCAAAACTACAACGCCAAACGATTACACTACCTGGCCGACATAGCTTACACAACTACAAGGATATCCAAGGGATATGAACCGATAGGACTACGAGAGTAGTGCCTAAACAAGCTAAGGCTCAATAACCACGGTAAACCAGTGGGAACGAGCAATAAGGAAAAACATAAAACTAAATAAATAGGTTACCTCCAAGGATTGGAGAAGTACCTCGACCAAGACAACCATGTCAAGATCAATGGGAGCTTTAAAAGGATCGAGTACCCCAAACATAATCAATATGATCTAGGGAAGAGTCAACAAGACTATTAAAAACAAGTGGGAACCATACCAAGACCGCTATAGGTCTAACCAAAAACCAACAGTACCACGCACTTGCCACGACAAGTGCAGTAAGAACAGGAACATGTAGAGGAACTTTAACACACCACAGGTACATAGTAATGTACCGTGACAGCAGTTGAACAACTATAGGATCACAAATCCTGGAAGCTAGAGGAATCAAACCATGGAAAGGCCTGACGGCCTGACCATTGTATTAAGAACACACCAGTCAGCGGGAAGCTGGGCTGGGTCAAGACCACAAACATGGCTATGCCATGTAGAACTTCTTTTAACACCAAACCATTCTTTCAAAACCACAACTTTTCTTTTAAACCTTGGATTTTTAAACAAAACCAACAGAATTACGGTGAGTAACATAGATTGATACAAGAGAAGTTGACAATAGAATACTTCACCTAGGCGTGTGACGAACACTACGAGTGTACCCAATTACGGGATGTGGGACAACCGCACTCTGAAGGAGCTTGCGGGCCTGACACATAGTTAGGTAAGTGGTAACGTATCAACATGGTACCCCACGTATGTATAATGTAGTGCACGAAACACGAGAAGTAGTCAACTCCGTTCTACGGACCATCAGTAAGTTCAAACCTGAACAACTGGACACCTCAGACGACTAAGTATAAAAGAACTCAGAGAATCCATCTGAAGATAAGGAATAAGAACTAGAAAGTGCAAAGCGCACAGACTGGTAGGTATAGACATTGGACATGTCTCAAAGACTTCAAACAAATACATGGTAGCTGGAACGAACATCCAGCCCAACACAGTAAGGCGGAAGCCTAACGTGAACACCACAATGCTCAACAAACGGGACGGAGTTCCCAAGAGCAGTCACAAGATTACCATAAAGTATAATCCATCGTTGGAGAGGATCTTAAACCTAGTCTAAAACATTAGGAGGAGTATAAACAGTCTACCCAAGAACGGGAGACACTATAACCCACAAGGGGATAACTCAAAATACAATACCACAAGGCGGTATAGTAGACACGACATGTTATAAACATTAGCCGGATGTAACAGCGTAACCTAACAACACCCAGGAGCAATCCTTGAAGGGTGTCTGAATTGCAACAGACGAACAATGGCGACATGATAAAAGCACAGAAGCTAGAACGAACACTCGGTTAAGACACCGAAGGGATTTCACTTAACAGGAAATGCCCTAATTACTAAAAGGCACTAATTAACACCAGAATGCCTAAAGGACCTCCTATGAACGGAAGCGTGATGTCACGACTTGCCATGGAGCCCAGTAATACCTCCAACCTATGGGGTATACAAGGAGTGGAAACATGTATAAGCAGCTTGCAAAGAGCATAGCTCGCAGCAATTCGGCTTAAAAGCCATAAACCGACTACGTTATGTAACTTAAACGGTTGCAAAACCCACACCATTTGATAACAAGACTTGCAAGAGATATTGTCTCATACGACAAGAAATCAACAACTGGACCATCAATTCAAACCCAACATCCTGAGTGGCTTAGAGTAATGACCAACTCAGTGTCACTGTCACTAGAGCATCAGTCTAGCATACAGTTAACAAGCTTTTAATTACCTTCATGCCTTCTGTAGCAATGGTAGCACAGAGGCATAAGAATCATGATAATGCCAACATTGGCCTAGTCCACACTTGGACACTACGAGAACCCAAGGGAAGGTACCCCTCGTTGGCCAAAGACCACCAATGGGGTGAAGATGTGAACCCTTAGAAAGGCTTCCATCTATTATTACAGTAAAGCCTACGCTTATAGATATTGCCAATGGGCGATGGAATAAGGAAATGAGATTTCCAAACCATTACGATCTAAAGGAGTAAGTATAATCCATACGCACCAAGCATGTGGTGAACCGTTGTGTAAATACTAACATAGTGAACCTATTCATGAGACCTATGAGTGGTAACAAACCTCTCAACAAGAACTTACATTTATCAGTGATAGAATACTCTTCGATTAGAGAACGGGACCTGAAAGCCTTTGAAGTTTCTTGGGATGTCCCGGTGATGTACATACAAGGTAAAACCGCACAGCTAGAGCCTATAACCAATGCTCGGCACTGGGAGACAGAAATTGTCAAAAACGATCAATGTGAATACACATTGAACACCATGAATGACTAACGCTCAAGAGAGCTTATAACCCAATGAATTACCTCATCCTTGGTCAACCAAGATACTTGGTAAATTATATCATAAATGATGGTGGAATGTGAGGTAAGCTAACCTACACATAAAAACCTAAGTTGAATAAGACATTTCCACATTGGGAAGATAATAAGATTGCGGTATGCTACGACAACCGTCATACACACAAACACAGGAAACTCCTAGTGTATTTACACAACAATGAAATGGTGCCAATGACAATGGCGATAAGTAAAGAGGAACTACCACAGTAACAGAAACAGTAAAAACAATGTTGTACAGTGAGTAAGGACAGGGTGCGCAACAAGCGACCGCTATGAGGAAGTAGCAGATAATGACACGGAGTATAAGTATGAAAAGACAGGCAAAATATTCTTTCCTATCACATAAGTGACTTACTGTCAAGCGTTTATGCCTCTGCACTCTGTATGACTGAGTGTTTTGGTATTGCACTTGTGCAGCTAATGATCTAATGGGATGGCTAGGGATATGGAAAATGTAAACCGTAGTAAACACTTCTTTCCACCAACAATCACGGCATAAGCCATTTAAGCAAGTTTAGCAACAAAACGTGCGGCCTAAGGCCAAAGAAGCACGAAGTGTGTAAAGCACACTAACGATCACAAGATGTGAATTCCATTGGAATAAAAGGTGAAAGAAGATTGAAGAAAGTCACTAGGACCGACGCATAGAAAATGCAAGGTCATACAAGTAAAGAACACTTGTACTGAACCAGAAAAACTGGTATAATTCAGAAACAACTGACAACAGAGGAAGCACTACAGTTAAGTGGTGACTTGACCTCACTCGACAATAAGTCGGAGGAACTTAGCGAAAAATCGTGGGAGTACGAATAGTATGTATGATGGATTACCAGAGAGCTGGTTATAATCTATATACTTATTGAATTCAAACGCGGTAAAAGAATACCACATTTATGCCAATAACCTTATTCCCACAATAGAGGGATAAAAGGTGATGTGTAGCACATTAAGGATAACACGAAGGGTAAGTAACCCGAGTTATCAGGGTCGCGCAGCAGAAGCTAGTGGGCCCTAGCTAGGAGATAATATACCTAGTGAGGATAGTAGAATGGATATTAATGCCTTGAAGCCTAATAGGCTAGAACCGAATTAATGATGAGTTAAATAAACTCATATGGAAATCCTTGGTGCAAAGACTAAACCATTGGTATGGTTAAGATCCCTTTGACCAGAGCATATTGTATAGTACACGGTAGTGAAGCTAAACGCTTCAGTTTGCCCAGACTAATTAAACCAAAGTTTAATAATAATAACATAGGGTAGATTACGTGGGCGTAATCCCTTTTAAGGGGGGTAGAGCGAAAACCGCTTAATGTAAGTTTTGTGAATAAAACACATAAACCATAATGTGCATAGCACAAATGAGAATCAAATTGATGATTGATACTATGTTAAATAAACATAAGTACTCATTCATATTGTAATTATGGTAACTAGGCATTAGACATGCAAATACCATAGGAGGAATATACCCATCTTGTAACACTAATGTAAGAGTATCAGTAAAAGAAAAGTAATGAGTAGTGGACGGAGCTCCACAAGTATTGTAGCCTTTGAAGAAGTAGTACGAAATGAATGAGAGTAGTAGATGAATGAAGTGGAACCGTAACTAAATTATTTGAAGCAATTGAAGTCAACTAAATCTTATAAGTATAGTATTCCTTAGTTAGAATATTGGAGATAATGGTGAGTAATGGATGGAAGTAGTGAAGGTTGATGAAATGAGCATTAGGTATTGAACCATGGAGTAAAGCATTCGGGAAGTAGAGTGAGGATGATCGATGGAGTGATTCCATCCCTTGGAGATGTATGAATTCGTATCACGACTAGAAAGAGTAAAAAGATAGAAAATGAAAACAACTAATTAATTGCTTGTTTGAAACTGATGTGGGAAGTCCTTGATCCAAGCAAGGAAAAACACAAGGGGTGGGATTGAATCCTGATCAGATCAAGGGAAACCAAACACAAATTGGGGTGGAAAGATAGTTCAACACACCTCAAGTGGTCACAAGAATCACGCATAGGATAGAAGTAATGAATACAAATTGGAATTTGGAGTTGTATGCTTTAGAAAGATTTCTAATTAGTAGTTGTAAAAGAATTTTCCTTAGACTGGAGAGTAAGTAATTGTTAGAAGCTTATACCGGAGAATGACAGTAGGTAGCATGTTGTATTATTCCAAGGGCAACAGGACATAGAGGAGTCCTGTGTCTAGATGACCGGAGTGCCTGCGGGATTGTAATGTGTATTGCAGTGCTTTGGGGATAGCTTTGCACTGTGTGTATGTATAAAATTTGTAATGAGGAACCGGATGTTGATGGTAATATGAATTGGAGTAAGTATTGTACATCGGTATGGTATGTAAAGAAGAAACATTGAGTAACAAATTTGGGAATGGTAAGGAGGAGGAATGTATGGCTTCGGTATTAGGCAAGTATAAATGAGTAAGTATAGTAATCCCATAACCTCGAACAACTTTGAGGACAAAGTTCTTAAGGGGGGTAGATTGAAATACCCCAAACTTAAGTATAAGGATTTAAAATTAATCTAATACGTATTTAAGGGCCTAATAACGCCTAAGTGATATTTGTAAGGAAAAATAAACCCAAAAGAAATGAAGAAATGCTTAAAAAGCAAAAAACGCTAAATAAGCGTTAAATAACCATAGGAGGTATGAGGCCTCGGCTAACGCATTATATGGATTCTAAGGGCTTAATAAGACCTAAATAATATTAGGGAACAAATCCCGAAGAAAACGGATCCTTAAAATGGATTGAAAACACAAACGAACATTAAAGCGCGTTTTTCGAGGTAACCGGGAAAACGTGACTTTAAGCGGGTCAAATAGACTCGTAACAATTTTAGACAACTAAATAGTCATTAATAAATATTAGTGAAGGTCTTGGACCAATAAAATCAATAAAACGAGAAAATAGTAAAAACTGTGAAAAACGGGAAGTTGTGGGGTGAGTGTAATTAAAATAAGTTAGTGTGTCCACTATTGCAAATAATGTTTTAAAAACCCATGTGAGGAGGGTGTGCAGCCGGATGACTTATTAGCCCATACCCCTCTCTTAATTTCCTCCTTATTTGCAAAAGGACAAACCAAATAAAAAGCAAAAAGTTAATCTCTCTCCTCCCTCACAACTCTCTCTCACGTTTCTTTCTCAGCCCAGAACCTCTCTTCTTCCTCCCTGTTAGCCATGGCGATTTGAAGTAGCCACCCACATAGCCATCTTCTTCTCCCCTTTTGAAACCTCAAACCACCACCAAATGCTAGAAAAACCATACCGTTGAATTCATATCGTCAAGGAGATCATTCTACACCCTTCAAAAATCTAAAACCACCAACTTTATTTTTGAGGGTATTATCGGTTGAGAACTTCAGGAGCACCATTTCAAGTTCTACAACCTTCTCCATGTTCTAAGGTAAGAAAAATACCAAAGCTTCACTCATTTCCATTTTCCCTTGCAAAATCCAAAACTCACGTGAGCAATATTGTCCCACTGTCAGCCGATTTTGGCATGCCACTGTGAGGAGTTGAAGCCTTGTCATTTTCTACTCAAAAACTTCATTAGAAGCCCAAGGTAAGATCTCTTAAGAGTTTAAATGGTTTATCATGATCTAGGGTTTAAAAACCTACGTAGAAACTCACTAGTCTTGGTGTATGTGTGTGCCTTGCTACATGGTGTAGCTTGGTGTGAATATATCAAGAAAACAAAGGAAGGAAGAGGAGCTGTAAAGAAGAAGAGGAGGAAAGGAAAAAGAAACAAAGAACACAAGGTGAGGAAATGTCTCTGTAAAGTTTTTCATGTTGTGTACGTGTAGGTATAAAACTGTAACAATGTCTAAGCCACTGTAACCGTAGTAAAAGAATGGGTATATCAATGTGAATGGAATTTGTAGTTTGAAACTCTAGAAAACAAGTAAATGAATTGTTAAGTGTAAGTCGTAAGTGTGCAGTGATATTAGAAATATATGTGAGAATAATGTCTATGTTGAGCAAATTGTGAATATGTTGAGTGTGCAAAATCATGTGGTGAGAACACTTAGAAATGTGGGGAACCTCTGTCAAAATTTGGTTAGGAATTTATACACTTATGTGCTGTTAGAAAAGAAAGAAGCAGAAGAGAGTGGTAGTGAAGGAAAGAATAAGGTGTTTCACTTTGTTTTGTAACAGGAAGGAAGAGTGTAGTTGAGTGGAGTTGTAAATGGTAAAACGTGAGTTGTCAAACTAAGTTAGGATAGTTTGAGAGTCAATTTAGTGAGTGGGAAGAAGAGAAGGAAGGTCTGTAGCATTTCTGTAAGAAGTAGAAATTGTAACAGAGGAGAAACTTACAGTGAAATGAGTTTATGTAACAGATTTTTATAGCATTGGTTTAGGCTAGTTTAAAATGCTTAAACAAAGTTAAAACATGCTAGATTATATGTAGAAATATTAGGGAAGAGATTGGTAGAAGTTTGGAATTTAAACAAACTCAAAAACTTACATATATTGCCATACTGTAACTAGTCCGGGTTTGCAAACCAGAACACAAACCCGGACTAGCATGAAAACACGACAGAAAGTTTTTACAAGGGATGGTCCGGGTTTACAAACCAAGACACTAACCCGGACCACCCCAAAAATACACCCGTAAGTTACCAAAACAGGTATTCCGGGTTTGCAAAGTAGCACACAAACCCGGACGATGCGAAAAACTTACCCGTAGCATTTCAGAACATATGGTCCGGGTTTGTAAACCAGGGTGTAAACCCGGACCAAGCCTTATTTTCACCCGAGAGTTGTTCAAGTGAGTTGGTCTGGGTTTGTAAACCCGGACACCAACCCGGACCAACACAAAATTCACACAGAACGTGTTTTAAAGCTGAAGTAAGGATGGGTAAGGATGGGTAATGATATTATAAGATGATTAAGACATAATTAATGATGTTTAATGGTCATTAAGGCTATAAACAAGCTTAGAAAATAATTTTACGTAACTTAAGTAAATGTATTTAAGTAATAATGGAATAGTAAGTATAAACTGGGAGACAGTTAGGGAAGTAATGAGTAAGGTTAGTTATGGATAATTAACCACCCAATTGTATGTATGTCATAGGATTCGACTAGTTGAACACCGAAGGGAGTCGGTGAGTTCCAAAGTCAACGGTGAAAGGTATGATTTCTTCATGCCCTGTATCCTAATCTGGTTACCCCGATTTGTGTGCTTATTTGACCACCTAATAAGATAAATGCACGAATCGGATTATATTGCACTTACTCGTGCTTGTTTACATTGTTCTTGATATTTGTCTTGAACAATAGTTTGTATAATTCATGAAATATATGAATGATGATGACTTGTATTCGAATCTGGTATTGTACTTAAGTGTTGTATTGTATTTTGTATAAATGAGTATTGAGCATTGTAATTGTGTATGTGGCTTGCATGAATGACTTCTGCTAATTCCTAACTACCTAACTCCTAACTTAAGTGAGTAAATTGGAATGAGTAGAAGTCCGATATAGCTTCGGCCACGCGTGAGGATGCGGAGTCACAAGAGGTTGGCTGCAATTCCTGACTCTTAAACTGGTCCGCTGCCCAAATCCCTTAAATGGGTAGCATCCCGGATTGGTGAGTCAAGTAAATCCCGGAGGTGGGACGGAGTAGTCCCCAGGGCCGGAGGTCCCGACGACTTAACATGAGTAAGAGTAAGAGTAAGTAAGTATGTATGAGTATGAGTATGAGTATGTATGCGTATGTATGGAGTAACAAGTAAAAGAGTAATCTCCACCCGATTAACCCGGGTGGACCAATGAAGCTAACAAGTATTGTATATTGTGTATGTAATGTGTATGTGTAATTCGGAAAAAGGTAAGTATGTATTGGATGGTTTATGTTGTACTAATTGTATGTAATGAAGTGAATGTATGTGTGTATGTCTTGCGTAATGTATTGTAATATTGTGTATAAGAGCATGTATGCATGTATGTTTGTATGAAAATGAACTGCATGTATTCGACCAAGTGGTCGGCGTACCCTCACTAGTACGCGGGGTATGCGGTTATCATGCGCAGCGAAAGCTGACCCCCTAGGGGGAACGTTTTTAGTGTGCAGGTACCGAAGCGGATGTGGTCAAGGTAAGAGACCGGAGGCACACCCTTGTATTTAGAAGCAAGTAGCTTGTGAGGAACGGGTAGTAAGTAGTCTCTTAGTGAGTACGTATGAACTTGGAAGAGGTAGTATAATTGTATAAGGATCCTAGTAGACTCGGTTAAGTACATTGTATTGTATGGATTATGGAGGAGTAAGTATTGAATGGAGTGTTGTTGTATTTGATTGATGAATGAAGTATGTAATATAGATGTGTAGTACTCGGGATTCCGGTCCATCAGACCGATGCTGTATGTAGTAGCAGTAGCCTTGTTAGTCACGTGGGTGACTAACGACATTGTATCACCCTCATTATGTAAGTACGTATCCGCTGCGTGTATCTGATGTGTATGGAGTTTGGACGGTAAGCACATCATTAATAGTAGGGGTGTTACAGTACCGTTCACCGTTGGTCGTTCGGTTGCTTACTCTCCTCTGGAGTCCAAATTCTCAAACCCTAAAACATTCATTCAATTTTAGGTTGTTAATTACTTTTCCAATAAAGCTAACTTACTTAACTCACTTAGTCACTAATGATCCCCATCTAACACCACTTAAGTTCTTATAAACTTAATATTAAGTGAATCACTTCTCCTCATAACTTATACTTATTCACCCACTTAATTATCATTGTTACCCACCAAACATGTCTTAAACAACCTTATATTATCATTACATATCAATCCCCACCATTAGATATCATTTCCTAACCTTAAACAAAGTTTTTGGTCAAAACAGCACCGTGTCCGAACTTGTGTCCGAGCTTACCAAGTTCGGACGCAAGTTGAGACTCAAAAGGGTGCAACCAGACGTGTGTCCGAACATGTGTCCGAACATGTGTCCGAACTTCCCTAAGTTCGGACATAGGTCGAGGAAAAATCAAAGGAAGAATTTCAAGTGTCCGAACATCTAAGTCCGGACGGTAGTTCGGACTCTGGTCGAAACTCAAAAATTCTAATCGCAACAGGGCATGTCCGAGCTTCCAAATTCGGACGGAAGTTCGGACAGACCAGAATACTCATCTTCTACACCCTTAAACACTTATCTCCTTTCTTGCAAAAATGCCCAACTCTTCCACAAGTGTCCCATTATGTCTTAATACCATATAGACACTTAAACTCACCTTAGAACATCCTTTAAAACCTCCTTAACCATTTTCTCAATCCTTACAAGAATTTCTAACACTTGTTACTTATTTCCTTATTTTTCCAACATGTAATTTTTGTCTAAAACTCTAACTATCCAAAGTGTTTCCTTCCTAATCAATATAACTTCCCCCTAAGCATTATTGCATCCCCTCTTTGCTTGCTAAACCTTCCAAGGTTATCTTGCATGTCCATGCACAATTCCTTTTTTTTCCCTTTTTCTACTCATCAACCTAATCTCAAGAACTTACCTATGAATTTCTCCCCATCTTCTTAGCACCTTAACCTTGTTCTTCTTTACTTTAACTATCCTACACCCTCCTTGGACATTTCCATCTCCTTTTACTCACTTACTTACCATTCTCATGATCATACGCTCTTTTACATTCCTAGTCATTTTCCTTGACATTTGACAACATTCTCCCACACCTTTCTCTTCCATCACCTAAGTCCACTCATTAACATCTAAACTAAACCTCATTAGTCCACTACTAGCATCATCACACTTACACAAGCTTCTCAAAACTCTCATTGTTATATTCCCTAGTTCATACCTAAATTATCTTAAAGCATTATACACCTTCTCCTCTAAATTTGCACAAGTCTTACCATTCCTCTTGCCATGACTTTGGTGTGTTCAATACACCCATCTAAACTCTAATTCCTCCTAGACAACTCTGGGTCATCCTAGTATTTTATCATGCCCAAATGCATTGTTTTCCTCATTCAAATTTCGCCATAGCTTCTCTAGTATTTTATCATGCCCAAATGCATTGTTTTCCTCATTCAACCAACTCACACACATCAAGTCCTTTCTCATCTTATTTTCTCACCCAAATCAACTTATTCACAACAAACTCAATATAGTGCAATAATCTTAAATTGCATAGCACCAAGGCTCTTAAATGACATGGCTCTTAGGCCCTTAAATGACTTAAACTTAAACACTGAATTTCCCACATATATAAGCTTTCAACCTGCAAATACACCCATCAATCTCATAGTAGTTTTAATGCTCTTAAAATCCCTCTTAAACTTATTTTACTAACTCATTCCCATTGGCTCCTTAGTCACATGTTCATAAGCTTGTTTAAATTCTTTTTCCTAGGTTATATAACCCATTACTTAATGTAAGCTTTAAGCTACATTAGTACTTATCTAAATACCACCCCTTAAAACTTAAACCACCCTTAGGTAAGCAATTTACCTTGTTTTTCTCAAGTTTCTCTCAACTTTCTCCTTAGGCTTCTTCCCTTGGAAATCTCGGCCACCATTTAAATTTCCCTTGCCAATGTTCTAATCAATATACATTGGCTCTCATGAGTGCTAAATAATACATTAACCTTAAGGAGTAAACCCTAGGTTAAAAATGTGTTCTAAGGTATTGAAATGAATGTTTTACCTTGGAGTCTTAAGATAGGCTTGAATATGAATCTAGAAGGACCTCCTCTAGCCCTTGGAGAATAGAATCAAGCTAGAACAATGGATAAAACAAGGCTCCATGAGAAGGTAATTTTCGGTCATGGTGAGGAAGTGATGGAAACAAGATTTTTCTTACATTTTCTTTACCTTAAGAGGATGGAGAAGCTAATGAACTCTTCAAACTTGATTTTCCTCCATCAATGGAGATTTCTCATGGCTCCAAAATGAAGATTTTCCAATTTTGTAAAGATAGAAAGCTAGAGCTTGAGCTAACTAAGAATAGTCTATGCTCACTTTTTGATTTGGAGCTAAAATGAGTAACTTATGGACATTTGAAGATGGAACAAGTATGGAGCTGGTTGGGCACGGTTTGGAACAGAGAGAACAAGAAGAAAACCGTGGAAGAAGAAGGGGAAATGAAGAAGATAGGAGAGAGGTAGGCTAATAAGGATATTTGCTTTATAAAAGCAAATAGTAACTTTCTTTACTTATCTCTTCTTTTTCCCTTATTTGATGAGGTCTATGGTGACTCATCCTTAGAAAACCTGCCCCCTCTTTATAACCAAGATATTTATGGTCTTGGTTGACCAACTAATTGACTCATGTTGACTAAAACTTAAACTAGTCATATTTGGCACTATTCACAAATTAGTGCCTATATTTCTGAAATTTTTGATTTCCCATTGATTTAGGCTTCCTGATGTGATAATAATTAGTACACATGTTGATTAAGGTGTAATCATGGGCATTTAGCCACTCAAAACTCATTTACAAGACAATTTTTCAAAAATGTGCTTTAAGACTTCTTAAAGCACATTTTGTGTTTTAACTTGTTTTCAAGCTTGGTTTTCTTTGGTAATTGGTTTAAAATGACCATTAGAATATTACTAAGGTCTTAGCATGATATTTGGGTACTCACTTAAGTCTCTCCAAGCTTAGAGCACAATTTTGCCCTAATTGCCCTTAAGGCATTTTCTTGTGTTTTCCTTGGTTTAAATTGTCTACCAATCTTTCTAAGGCATATTTTAGCCTTACTACATCATAAATTGATGTTTACTTAGCATACTTAGGTTTGGGGTATTTCAATCTACCCCCCTTGAAAGAACTTTGTCCCCGAAGTTCCCATGCATCTTATCTTATTAGAATACATGTCTTACCTCATTCCATAGATCATATAGATCACACTTGTACATTCTTAAACTTATTGACTCATTAGGTCTATCATATACCTATCCTCAATTACCACACAACATGCCTAAGCATGTATAGCACTCAAAATTCCCTTTGTTCCTTTTGATGATTAAAACAATCACATAATTTTCATCGTATTCTCCCATGTCACCGGTCCGTAGACAAAGGCACATTCGTCCACGCCACCATGGGCCAGAATACAAAACAACTCTGTTCTCCCCATGTCACCGGTCCGAAGACAAAGGCTCATGCGTCTTCGACTTCATGGGCGAGACTCAGTAAAAAGGAAATCCTTTTTACGAGGTCATGTGAGGAATAATTCCTCTAAGTAAAAATACAATCAACTCCAATTTCCTTTTATCCGAACGCCTCTATCCTTAGCGTGATTAAATTGTGACCACTTGTAGGGAGTTTCAGGAATCATCCAACCCTGATGTGATCAGCATCAATGTTGAACTATCCTTCCACCCCAATTTGTGTTCGGTTACCCTTGATCCCTAGAAAATCAAGTTCCACCTCCCACGTCATTTTCAAACATCAAATAATTCACTCATTTCCAAATTTATATCTTTTTAGTCTTCCTAGTGGTAATCATTACATCTCCAAGGTGTGGACTCAGTCCATCAATCATTCCCAACTCATCTCTTAGTAATTACCTCCAGACTCTCATTCCTACTAAGTTCTATATCAGTTTCGTACCAATTCTCACCATCTTATACCTCATAGCGTTGCTATTTCCTACCTCATACTCATATCGAGTAATATCTCATAGTGTTATCTTATTCTTATCTCACACATAGATTCATATCAACTCATATCTCGTATATTCCTTAAGTCTCCTTAATCCTCTTCCTTAATTCTCTTAACTTGTACTCACACCGGAGTTAACAAGATAGGTACTTAATATGAATGGTATTCGCATCTTCTGTGCGTAATAACCATAGTTAATCTTAAAATGTTTATGTAAAACAAATTCTCAAATTATTTTGTGCTATGCACACCGTAGTTTACGTACTAAGTACATAAACATACGCTAAGCGGTTTTCGCTCTACCCCCCTTAAAATAGATTACGCCCACGTAATCAACCTTATATCATTCTTGAACATAGGTTCAAGATGTCTAATTCTCACTAAGCATTCTAGCTTCCATATCGTTTATCTCACTTATAATTCGATCAGAGGGTCATAATTATGGTGATGGCTTAGTCTCTATATCGAGGATTCTTAATGGTACTTATACCATATTCTTAACTTAGTTTGGTCTAACCTCAAAGGTACTGATCTGCTAGCTTCCGCTGCACGACTCTGATAGTCTTAGGCAACTGCCTCGCTTATCCTTTTTATAGTATTGTATATCCTTCTGCTCCTTTACAGTTTAGGAATATTGGTCTCTAATGGACATGTGTTATTTTTATATACACGGCTTAATGAGTTGCAACTCGTCTATCCATTCTCCTTGAAGATCTTATGTTCATACTTTTAGTGTTTCTCGAATGTCTAAATTGTTCTCTCCAACTGACCTTTGGTCTGAGGATGATCCTTAATCTGAAACTACTGTTTAGTGCTTATTGCGCTTTACAGTCTTATCCTTAACACTTTAAGACATGCCCAATGTCTGTGCTTAGCAATCCGTGCTCTTCGCACTTCATAGTCTTTAATTATCTATTCTCTGATTCCTTTGTGTTGTTGGTTCAACTGAATTCTTCTCTTCGACTGTTTGTGGTAGTAGCTGCTCGTGTCTGATCTTGCGTCGTCGTCCGTGGTACGGAGTCGACTACTTCCCGTGTTTCTTACACCACTCGTCCACATGCATGGGGTACCTTACTGTGCTACTTACCCAACTAACTCATAAATGAGCGGTTAGGCCTGCAAGCCCTGTGGGGTGCAGTCGTCCCACGTCTCGTTTTAGTAAACTCGTAGTGTCCGTCACACGTTTAGCTATTGCTAATTATGAAGTATTCTGTTGTCAATCTCCTCTTTCATCATTCCATAATAACGCTTATTGTTCTTCTTGAATTTAATCAAGGGAAATCCATTTACTGCGTTCTTAGGTATTGTATGCTCTAGTTGTTTCTGTATCCTATACTGATTCGGTCTCTTAGCGACTGAGGTCTCTTCCCATAGAGACTCTTATCTTCTTTCTCATATTTGTTTTACTAGGAATGCACTTCAAGTTCCTTAAGGAATGGGTAGTGTGCTCCCTGTGAAATCTTACCTAACCAGGTCCAGACTACTGGCATCAATGCACAGTTCGTCTACCATCTTATTTCCTTACTTACGCTGGTCTTAACTCATAAATCTAATTGCCTCAGTGTCAATATTTGACGGCTCATACATAACGGTCGCTTTACCGCGCACCATGCCTTAATCCCCTTATGTAGGTATTGTTCTCACGACATCCGCTACCGTGGTAGTTGTCTATTCTACTGCCCATTGATGGTGCAGTTACTCAATCGTTCCTTTAATATCTTATCTTATACTCCATCCCTTCTCTGGTGGTAAACACACTGGGAGTCTCTAATTTCGGTGTTTGGCGGTGTCATACCGTTGCTGTAAAATGGTTATCCTTAATACGAAGGTGTTCTGCTTCAATCTCAGGTCCATAAGTAGGCTAATTTTTCTCACATTCTTTCATCCTTTATGATGTTATTTACCATGTAATTTAACCAGTTACTGAAGAAGTCATCTGTTTAATCACAAGCTCTACTGAGCGTTGGTCATTTGACGTGCCATTCTATGCACTCACCATGTTTATCTCTGACGATTACTGATTTTTAAATCCTGGGTGTTGGATATGAGGTCTGTCTCTGCAGCCTTCTTTATTACTCAAGTGTATCTGGTATGTTCTAAGGTAATTTCAAGGTTTACAGTTTCCATTCTCTAACAAACGTATTATTTCTCTAATAAGTGAAAGCCCTTTTTGAGGGGTTTATTCCCACTCTTGGCCTCATAACAAGGAGAGATATCCCCACCCTAAAAGGCATGGTTCGTTCTCCGCCCCTGCCAATGTACTATCTCATTATTCTTATTGGTGTCTTTTCCTGGCAATTCTTACACAATCTAAATTATAGGTTTGTAACCGTTCACATCTATGAATTGTAGTTCCTTCGTGGCTTAATTAAGCTCTCTTACAACTTACTGCGCCTCGGGCTCTGATGTGGTTAACATCCTTGGCTCGTAGGCTCTTAGTGCTTAATGCCTCAGTCCATTACTTGTACTCCTATTCATCTGTAGGTCATCCTCATAGGTTTTTGTTTCTTTTGAACATTATCCACCGTTAGGTTACATATTGAGTGTAGTATCAGGTTTCAAGGTAAGTTGCTGCATCCTGCTTCCTGCTATGGAAGTTTATTCAGGTGATCTGAGGTTACTTAGTGTCTTTGACAATACTGTCATTTTACAAGATTTATGTCTTTTAGCAATGAGGGTTAAGTTCGTATTAGGCGTTTGCCTTCTTACGGTGTTCAAGTTGGATATCATCCTGTCATCCTATGCTTCCATCTCAACGCTTCGTTCAACTTCCGTTGACTACGCCACCCGTCAATGATAAGTTATACTTGGGTGTTAATGAGTTAGACAAATAGTGTTAACTGTCATTCATCAGTTTGCTCCATTTCTAGGGTTGTACGTCTTTAATCCTTGGTAGGTTATAGCTTACGTTCATTTCCTTTATCCCTGTTTCCTGGGTTTTCCAACATCTTCTTGAAGAATGCTCATTACTGGTGTTCTTAGTGATCAATTTGGGAGTCTTATCCCATTCTTGTTGAAAGTCGTTGTGTCAACAGTCTCCATTGTATTCCATAATACTTCCTTTGTATATTATTGCTTACACATGGTTTTGCTTGGATCACTGAGCGATCTCATAGGTTTTTCTCTCGGAGTTCAGGATTGGTGTTCTTACCGTACTGTCGGTTGTTGTTGTAGTAGGTTGCACCGTTGCTGATATTTATATCATCTAGTATTTTGTCCAAGTTCAGTTCCCTGCTGACTGGTGTATCCACACATCTTATCATGGTCAGGCCGTTAGGCCCTTCCAGGGTCTCATTTTCCCGTTTTTATGGATTACAATCCAGTATTACTACAACTGTAACGTTCTGTTATTTCGCCATGATGGCTTTCCGTACTATTTAACCGTGGTAGCACTTGCTATGGCAAGTGCGCCATACAAGATGAGCTTCCGGTACCGTGTGCGTCGGTAGTGGTACTGCCACCTAGTTTCCATATCTTTGGTAGTCCCCGGGACTCCTTCGACGTTCTCTTATTTAGGATAACTAGCCATCCGGCAGTTTCCTGGTTATTTTGACCGTATTGTCACTTATCCGGGCGTTCCTCTTTCTGAGGGAACCCCTTATTATTTTCTTATGTCTTAATCCTCGCTCCCGTTCCCACACATTTTGTCGTGGTTACCAAGTAATGATCCCACTTTAGGTACTACATTGTAGTCCTATTCTGGCGTACAGTTGTATGAGTTTCTACAGTCGTCTGCGTTATGTCGGCCAGGTTTGCAACCTTCTTCATTGTATGGGGTTTGGAGTTCCCGTTCCTAACTAGACTTTCCAGTAATCTTATCCCTCATGCTTTGTATTATCCCACTGTCATGCTCATTCGGACCACTGTCCGATACTCATGTCGCTTATTCTTTTTTTATCCATTGCACTAGTAGTGCTTGTACCATTGGTATGGCGGGTTTTCGACTGGTAGCATGTCGACCCATGTTGCGGTAATTACGTTCCCTTACTGGTAGAATTCCTTGATAGCGCATGTTTACCGCTACGCCTAGTTAAACGTTCAAGGTCTCATAAACGGTTGTTCAACAAGATGTTTCTCGTATGCTTATGTTAACTAACGCCAGATTGGGTTTTTCCCGAGTAGGAGAAGGCTTTCTTCTCTCTGGCGTTTGTTCCATGTATTCAAGGTTAGGGATGTGGAGGGCGGGTCTAGGTACTATGGGTATCCGGTAAACACCGGGAAGTCCTAACTAACGCACCTCACACTCTATCACTCAACCCTTAACCCATAACTCAAACTCAACCTCAGTATTCTCCTAAGTTCGGTAATTCTTGTCTTCAGAGCGTAACTACGCTCTGATACCACTTTTTGTAACACCCCATCTCGATCCAATCGTGGTTATCACAAACTTATCACCATATATACAAACTCTGCAGCGGATTCAAATACATTCCAGGACCTTGCCACGGTTTGACTACAGAATATACCGAACATTAGTACATACAAATCTTAACCAAATACATATCCTTCTTACAAACCCCTCACAACCTATACACTTTACTAACTCAAATTGCCATACGAGTGTACATGCACAACTCGTTGGCCACACTTAACCCGTAACGCTTGTACCCCTTCTTACTCTCGCGACGGCCGCCTCCTGACGTTCACCTGTGTAGTAAAAACAGCCCCCAAAGGGGGTCAGCACGAATGCTGGTACGATCCTCTCATGGCCCCCAAGCTAACGTGGCTACGACGACTAATTGTCGATAGCATGGAGGTTGATTAGATGCACAACATAATAGAAAGTGCAGTAAACAACAATCCAAATATGAACAATCAAAGTTCAAACATAATGAACGACTTAAATGCGTTCCCTTAATTAGAGAGTTAATTATTTAACTCCTTAAGTTATGTTTCCTCTTAATCTTAGTCCATCCTTATCTTACCTCAATCTTAGTCTTAGAAAACAACCATCCTTTAAAAAGGAATGGAAGTAGCTTATCTCAGTCTTATAATACAACCATCCTTTAAAAAGGAAGGGTTGCAACTTATCTCAAACCTGATCTTAATCTTAGAATACAAACCACTCTTTAAATAGAAATGATTGTATCTTATCTCAATGTTTATTTTTGTCGGGTCAAAAACAACCCTAGCCAATGAGCTATTAACTCCATTGGTTGAATAAATACCTTATCTTATAGTTTAGGATTTAGGTGATCCTACCGCACCATCTTAATGCCACTGAAATACCCCAAACCTAAGTATGTTACGTAAACACCAATATATGATGTAGTAAGGCTAAAATATGCCTTAGAGAGATTGGTAGACAATTTAAACCAAGGAAAACACAAGAAAGTGCCTAAAGGGCAATTTGGGCAAAAACGTGCTCTAAGCTTGGAGTGACCTTGATTAGAACCCAAATACCATTATAAGACTTTAGTAATATGCTAATGGACATTTTAAATCAATTAGCAAAGAAAACCAAGCTAAAAAACAAGCTTAAACACAAAATGTGCTTTAAGAAGTCTTAAAGCACATTTTTGAGAAATTGTCTTAGAATTGAGTTTTGAGTGGCTAAATGCCCATCATTACTCTTTAATCAACATTTGTACTAATTAGTATCACATTAGGAAGCCTAAATCAATGGGAAATCAAAAATTTCAGAAATATGTGCACTAATTTGTGAATAGTGCCAAATAGTGACTAGTTTAAGTTTTAATCAATATAAGTCAATTAGTTGGTCAACCAAGACCATAAATATCTTGGTTATAATGAGGGGGCCGGTTTTCTAAGGATGAGTCACCATAGACTTCATCAAATAAGGAAGAAAAGAAGAGATAAGTAAAAGGAGTACTATTTGCTTTATTAAAGTAAAATACCTTATATTAACCTACCTCTCTCCTCTCTTCTTCATTTCTCTTCTTCTTCCACGATTTTCTTCCTCTTCTTCTTGTTCTAAACCGTCTCCAAGCAGCACCCATGGCACGACCACCTTGCTTTGGCAACAACTTAATCATTTTAGCTCCAAATCAAAAACTAAGCACATATATCTCTTAGTTAGACCAAGACCTTGCTTCCTATCTTTTCAAAATCTGAAAAGCCACATTTTGGAGCCATGGGAAATCACCATTGGAGGAGGAAAAGCTAGCTTGAGGTGTTCATTATCTTCTCCATTCATTCTAGGTAAGGAAAATGTAAGAAAAACCATGTTTCCATCATTTCTTCTACATGGCCGAAAATTACCCTCTCATGGAGCCTTGTTTTATCCATTGTTCTAGCTTGATTCTATTCTCCAAGGGCTAGAGGAGGTCCTACTTGATTCATATCCAAGCTTGTTTTGAGAATCCAAGGTAAAACATTCATTTCAAAACCTTAGAACACATTTTTAACCTAGGGTTTACTCCTTAAGGTTATTGTATTGTTTAGTACTCATGTGAGTCATTGAATATTGGTTAGAACATTGGCAAAGGAAGTTTATGTGGTGGCCGATATTCATTCAAGAAGAAGGTCCAAGGAGGAAGATAACATAAGCTTGAGAAAACAAGGTAAAATGCTTACCTAATGGTGGTTTAAGTTTAAGGAATGAGTTTTAGATGAATACCAATGTGGCTTAGAGCTTACATTATGCAATGGGTTATATAACCTAGGAAAAAGGGTTTAAACAAGCTTATGAACTTGTGATTAAGGAGCCAATGGAAATAAGTTAGTAAGATAAGTATAAGGTGAATTAAGAGAACACTTATATTGCTATGGGAGCATTGTTGTGTGTGTTTGCAGGTTGGAAGCTTTTATATGTGGGAAATTCAGTGTTTAAGTTTAAGTCATTTAAGGGCCTAAGAGCCATAGTGCTATGCAATTTAAGATTATTGCACTATATTGAGTTTGTTGTGAATGAGTTGATTTGGGTGAGAAAATAAGATGAGAAAGGACTTGGTGTGTGTGAGATTATTGTGTGAGAAAAAACAATGCATTTGGGCATGAGAATATACTAGAGGAGCTATGGCAAAATTTGAGTAGAAAACTAAGTGTTAGGTGGTGGTGGTGGTGAGTTGATATGACCTAGGATTCACTAGGAGTCATTAGAAGGAACTAGAGTGGAAATGAGTTAATTAAGGAGTTCTTGAGGCTTAGAATGGCCTAGAGTTGTCTAGGAGGAATTAGAGGCTGGGTGGGTGTATTAAACACACCGAAATCATGTGATGAGGAATGCTAAGACTTGAGCAAAGATTTGGATGGAAAGATGTATAATGCTTTAAGGCGATTTAGGTATGAACTAGAGAATAAAACAATGAGGAGTTTGGATAGCTTGTGTAAGTGTGATGATGCTAATAGTGGACTAATGAGGTTTAGTTTAGATGTTAATGAGTGGACTTAGGTGATGGAAGAGAAAGGTGTGGGAGAATGTTGTCAAATGTCAAGGAAAATGACTAGGAATGTAAAAGAGCGTATGATCATGAGGGTGGTGAATAAGATGCATAAAAGAGGTGGAAATGTCTAAGGAGGGTGTTACATGGTCAGGGTAAATGAAGAACCATGTCAAGGTGTTAAGGTAATGGAAAGCAATGTATAAGTAAGCTCAAGAGTTTAGGAGTGATGAGTAACAAATGAAAAGAAGAGAAATTGTGCATGGACATGCAAGATGACCTTGGAAGGTTTAACAAAGCAAAGATGGAATGTAATGATGTTAAGGAGGAGTTATATTGATTGGGAAGGAAACACTTTGGATAGCTAGAGTTTTAGACAAAAATTACATGTTGGAAAAATAAGGAAATAAGTAACAAGTGTTAGAAATTCTTGTAAGGATTGAGAAAATGGTTAAGGAGGTTTTAAAGGATGTTCTAAGGTGAGTTTAAGTGCCTATATGGTATTAAGACATAATGGGACACTTGTGGAAGAGATGGGCATTTTTGCAAGAAAGGAGATAAGTGTTTAAGGGTGTAGAAGATGAATATTCTGGCCTGTCCGAACTTCCGTCCGAATTTGGAAGCTCGGACATGCCCTGTTGCGATTAGAATTTTTGAGTCTCGACTAGAGTCCGAACTACCGTCCGGACTTAGATGTTCGGACACTTGAAATTTTTCCTTTGATTTTTCCTCGACCTATGTCCGAACTTAGGGAAGTTCGGACACATGTTTGGACACACGTTTGGTTGCACCCTTTTGAGTCTCGACTTGCGTCCGAACTTGGTAAGCTCGGACACAAGTTCGGACGCGGTGCTGTTTTGACCAAAAACTTTGTTTAAGGTTAGGAAATGATATCCAATGGTGGGGATTGATATGTAATGATGATATAAGGTTGTTTAAGACATGTTTGGTGGGTAACAATGATAATTAAGTGGGTGAATAAGTATAAGTTATGAGGAGAAGTGATTCACTTAAGATTAAGTTTATAAGAACTTAAGTGGTGTTAGATGGGGATCATTAGTGACTAACTGAGTTAAGTAAGTTAGTTTTATTGGAAAAGTAATTAACAACCTAAAATTGAATGAATGTTTTAGGGTTTGAGAATTTGGACTCCAAAGAAGAGTAAGCAACCGAACGACCAACGGTGAACGGTACAGTTCTTCTTGTGACCTGCTTGCTAACGAGGTGTCCCTCGGCTTGTGTGCTATTTGTTTTTGTGTGCTCACTAAACAAGATAAAGCATGCAACCGGAATATTATGTTTATTGTATTGTTGTGTGATGTTTGAAAACTAACACAACATACCGTGAGAACTTACTAACCAACGTTTAGTAAGGAATTGAGTGAGACTAAGGAATGCTCCCTAATGTGAGTTTGATATAAACCGAAAGAGGTTAACCAACAAACATGGTCTTGTGACTACTACTAACTGGAACTTGAGTGAGGAAACCTAAGACTGACTCCGGTCATGCATGCTAAGGAAAAGGGGGTCGGTATCTATAGCAGATTCGACTTCCGCTTAAGGACTTGTCTTCGGACTTGTAGCCTAGGGCCGGTTGCCAGCTCAGCTACGCTGGACTCCCGTCCAGGGTAGGTGGCATTAAGATGGTGCGGTGGGATCACCTAAATCCCAGGTTTGAAATTACGCTACAACCATTCCCCTCCAGGAACGGTTTGTATACTGAGAATAAGTTAAGGTTAAGATTAAGGTGAGGTTAAGATAAGTTGCAACCATTCCTCTTTAAAGGGTGGTTTGTATTATTAAGACTAAGATAAGCTACATCCATTCCTTATTAAAGGATGGTTGTTTCTAAGATTAAGATAAGACTAAGATTGAGGTGAGATAAGGATGGACTAAGATTAAGGGGAAATATAATTTAAGGAGTTAGATAATTAACTCTCTAATTAAGGGAACACATTTAAGTCATTCGTTATGTTTGAACTTTGATTGTTCATAATTGGTTTGTTGTTTATTGCACTTTCTATTATGTTGTGCATCTAATCAACCTCCATGCTATCGACAATTAGTCGTCGTAGCCACGTTAGCTTGGGGGCCATGAGAGGATCGTACCAGCATTCGTGCTGACCCCCTTTGGGGGCTGTTTTTACTACACAGGTGAATGTCAGGAGGCGGCCGTCGCGAGAGTAAGAAGGGGTACAAGCGTTACGGGTTAAGTGTGGCCTACGAGTTGTGCATGTACACTCGTATGGCAAATTGAGTTAGTAAGATGTATAGGATGTGAGGGGATTGTAAGAAGGATATGTATTTGGTTATGGTTTGTATGTACTAATGTTCGGTATATTCTGTCAGTCAGACCGTGGCAAGGTCCTGGAGTGTATTGAATTCTGCTGTGACATGTATATATATGTTGTTAAGTTGCGAAACCACATTTGGATTGAGATGGGGTGTTACAAAAAGTGGTATCAGAGCGTAGTACGCTCTGAAGACAAGAATTACCGAACTTAGGAGAATATTGAGGTTAGAGATTGAGTTATGGGTTAAGGGTTGAGAGATAGAGTGCGAGGTGCGTTAGTCAGGACTTCCCGGTGTTTACCGGATATCCATAGTACCTTGACCCGCCCTCCACATCCCTAACCCTGAATATGTGGAACAAACGCCAGAGAGAAGAAAGCCTTCTCTTACTCGGGGAAACCCGATCTGGCGGTTAGCTAACAGTAAGCAATACAAGAAACATCTTGTTGCACAACAGTTACGGAGAACTTGGAGATTTTAATGGAGCGCTGGCGCTACCTATAGAATTCTATCAATAAGGGAACGGTAATTACCGACAACATGGGTCGACATGCTACGCAGTCGAAATAACCCGCCATACCAATGATAAGGAAAGCACTACTAGTGCAATGGATAAGAAAAGAATAAGCGACATAAGTATCGGACAGTGGTCCGAATGAGCATGACAAAGGGATAATACAAAGCATGAGGATTGAGATTACTGGAAAGTCCAGTTAGAAACGGGAACTCCAAACCCCATACAATGAAGAAGGTTGCAAACCTGGCCGACGTAACGCAGACGACGGTAGAAACTCATACAACTGTATGCAAGAATAGGACTACAATGTAGTACCTAAAGTGGGATCATTACTTAGTAACCACGACTAAATGTGTGGGAACGGGAGCGAGGATTAAGACATAAGAAAATAATAAGGGGTTCCCTCAAAAAGAGGAACGCCCAGATAAGTGACAATACGGTCAAAATAACCAGGAAACTGCCGGATGGCTAGTTATCCTAAATAAGAGAACGTCGAAGGGGTCCCGGGGGACTACCAAAGATATGGAAAACTAGGTGGAAGTACCACTACGACGACACGGTACCGGAAGCTCATCTTGCATGGCGCACTTGCCATAGCAAGTGCTACCACGGTTTTAAGCTACGGGGAGAATGAGACCTTGGAAGGGCCTGACGGCCTGACCATGATGAGATGAGTGCATACACCAGTCAGCAGGGAGCTGAACTTGGACAGAATACTAAACGATATATATAAAATGAGCAACAGTACAACCTATACAACAACAATAACCGATAGCACGATAAGAACACTAAACCCGGATCTCAAAGAGAAGAACATAAGAGATCGCTCAATAATGCGAGCAAAAACACTACGTAAGCAACAACATACAAGAAAATGTATAATAAGTACCATTGAGACCGTTGGACATAACGTCTCAAGAAGAGCGGGATAGAACTCCCAAAAGAGACATAAGAATACCAATAACAACAATCTTCGTTGAAATATGTTAGTAAACCCCGGAAACAAGAAATGAAGAAGAAACGAACATAAGCTATAAACTACTAAGGATTAAAGATATACAATTCCGACAGAGGGAAGCTCAGAGGACTACCCACACAGAGCGGGTTATAGTCGAGCCAAATAACTGATGAATGACAGCCAATACTGTTCGTCTAACTCATTAACACCCAAGAGTATGAGTGATCATCAATGGGTGGCGAGTCAACGGAAGTTGAACGAAGCGTTGAGATGGAAGCAAAGAGATGACAGGATGATTCCGACTTAGGACACCGCAAGGCAGATGCCTAATACGAACTAATCCGTATTGCTAAAAAGACATAAGTCTAGTAAAATGACAGTATTGTCAAAGCACTAAGTGACCTCAGATCACTGAATAAACTTCCATAGCAGGAGAGAAGGAGATTTGCAGCAACTTACCATGGAATCCGATACTACATTTAGTATGTAACCTACGGTGGATTGGATTGGATGTGTCAAAAGACCAAGAAAACTTATGAGAATACCCTACGGATGAGTAAAAGTACTTGGTAATGGACTGAGGCATAAGCATCGAAGAGCCTAGAGCCAAAGAGTGTGTTAACCACATCAGAGCCCGAGGGCGCAGTAAGTTATAAGAGAGCTTATCTGTAAAGCCACAAAGGAACTACAATTCATAGATAAGAACGTTACCAAAACCTATAAACTTAGGTGAGGGAAAATATTTGCTAGGAAAAAGGCACCAATGAGAATAATGAGATTGCACATTGGCAGGGGGGGGAGAACGAAACCATGCCTTTTAGCGGTGGGGATACCTCTCCTTGTTGTGAGGCCAAGAGTGGGAATAAACCCCTCAAAAAGGGCTTTCACTTATTAGTGATGTAATACACTTTCGTTAGAGAATGAAAACTGTAAACCTTGAGATTACCTTAGAACATACCAGATACACTTGAGTAATAAGGAAGGCTGCAGAGACAGACCTCATATCCAACACCCAGGATTTAAGAATCAGTAATCATTAGAGATAAACATAGTGAGTGCACAGAATGGCACGTCAAGTGACCAACGCTCAGAAGAGCTTGTGATTCAACGGATGGTTTCTTCAGTAACCGGTTAAATTACATGGTAAATAACATCATAAAGGATGAAAACACCTTCGTATTAAGAGATAACAAAAATTACAGCATGGTACGACAACCGCCATACACCAAAATTAGAAAACCCAGTGTGGTTACACCAAGAAGGGATTGAGTATAAGATAAGATATTAACGGAAACGATTGAGTAACTGCACCATCAATGGGCAGTAGAATAAGGCAAACTACCACGGTAGCAGATGTCGTGAGAACAATATTTGCATAAGGGGATTAAGTCATGGTGCGCGGTAAAGCGACCGTTATGAGTGAGCTGTCAAATATTGACACTGAGGCAATTAGATCTATGAGCTGAGAACGATATAAGTAAGGACATAAGATGGTAGACGAACTGCGCATTCATGCCAGTAGTCTAGACCTGGTGAGGTAAGATTTCACAGGGAGCACACTACCCATTCCTTAAGGAACTGGAAGTGCATTCCTAGTAGAACAAATATGAGAAAGAAGATATTGAAGATAAGAGGCTCGATGGAAAGAGACCTCAGTCACTAAGAGACCGAATCAGTACGGGATGCAGAAAGAACTAGCGCATACAATACCAAGAACACAGTAAATAAATTTCCCTTGATTAAGTTCAAGAAGAACAATAAATGTTATTATGGAACGATGAAAGAGGAGATCGACAACAGAATACTTCATAATTAGCGATAGCTAAACGTGTGACGGACACTATGAGTTTACTAAAACGAGACGTGGGACGACTGCACCCCACAGGGGCTTGCAGGCCTGACACGCTCATTTATGAGTTAGTTGGGTAAGTAGTAATGTACCAGTAAGGTACCCCATGCATGTAGATGAGTGGTGTAAGGAACACGGGAAGTAGTCGACTCCGTACCACGGACAACGACACAAGATCAGACAAGAGCAGCCATTACCACAAACAGTCGAAGAGAAAAATTCAGTTGAACTAACAACATAAAAGAATTAGAGAACAAATAATTAAGGACTATGAAATGCGAAGAACACGGATTGTTAAGTACAGACATTGGACATGTCTTAAGATGTAAGAGATTAAACTGTAAAGCGCAATACGCACTAAACAGTGGTTTCAGATTAAAAATCATCCTCAGACCAAAGGTCAGATGAAAAGAACGATTTAGACACTTGAGGAAACACTAAGAATACAAACATTAGATCTCCGGGAAGACTGGATAGACGAGCTACAACTCATCAAGGCCGTGTATATAAAAAGACAACACGTGACCATTGAGGGACCTTTAGTGCTAAACCATAAGCACGCAGGAGGAAAATATACAATACTGTAAAAGGATAAACGAGACAGTTAAGCCTAAGACCATCAGAGTTGTGCAGCGGAAGCTAGCAGATCACTACCTTTGAGATTAGACCAAACTAAGTTAAGGAAACGGTATAAGTACCGTAAGAATCCTCGATTCAGAGACTAAGTCATTAGCATAGTTATGACCCTCTGATCGAATTATAAGTGAGATAGATGACATGGAAGCTAGAATGCTTGGTGAGAATTAGACATCTTGAACTTATGTTCAAGGATGATATAATGCTGATTACGTGGGCGTAATCCATTTTAAGGGGGGTAGAGCGAAAACCGCTAGCGTATGTTTGTGTACTGAGTACATAAACTACGGTGTGCATAGCACAAAAGAATTTGAGAATATGTTTTACATAAACATTTTGAGATAAATTATGGTTATTGCGCACAGAAGATGTGAATACCATACATATTAAGTACCTATCTTGTTAACTCCGGTGTGAGTACAAGTTAAGAGAATTAAGGAAGAGGATTAAGGAGATTTAAGGAATAAGAAACATATGAGGTATAAGTCGATATGAGACTATGTGTGAGACAAGAATAAGATAACACTATTGGATACTATTCGATATGAATATGAGGAAGAAGATAGTAATGCTATGAGATATGAGACGGTGCGAATTGGCATGAGACGGTTATAGAACTTAGTAGGAATTTAAGTCTTGAGGTAATTACTAAGAGATGAATTGGGGATGTTTGATGGACTGAGTCCACACCTTGGAGATGTATTGATTACGATTAGAGGAACAAAAAAAAAGATAGAAAATTGGACATGAGTGAATTATTTGGATGTTTGAAAATGATGTGGGCGGAGGAACTTGATTTTCTAGGGATCAAGGGAAACCGAACACAAATTGGGGTGGAAGGATAGTTCTACACTGATGCTGATCACATCAGGGTTGGATGATTCCTGAAACTCCCTACCAGTGGTCACAATTAAATCACGCTAAGGATAGAGGCGCTAGTATAAAACGAAATTGGAGTTGCTTGTATTTTTAATTAGAGGAATTATTCCTCACATGACCTCGTAAAAAGGATTACCTTTTTACTGAGTCTCGCCCATGAAGTCGAGGACGCACGAGCCTTTGTCTTCGGACCGGTAACATGGGGAGAGCAGAGTGTTTTGTATTCTGGTCATGGTGACGAGGACGAATGAGCCATTGTCTACGGACCGGTGACATGGGAGAATACGTTGGAAATTATGTGAATGTTTTAAGCATCAAAAAAACAAAGAGAATTTTGAGTGCTATACATGCTTAAGCATGTTGTGTGATATTTAAGTATAAGAATATGGCGGATCTAATGATCCAATGAGTTTAAGTATACATAAGTATGATCTATATGATCTATGGAATGAGATAAGACATGTGTACTAATAAGATATGATGCATGGGAACTTTGGGGACAAAGTTCTTTTAAGGGGGGTAGATTGAAATACCCCAAACCTAAGTATGTTAAGTAAACACCAATATGATGTAGTAAGGCTAAAATATGCCTTAGAGAGATTGGTAGACAATTTAAACCAAGGAAAACACAAGAAAATGCCTTAAGGGCAATTTGGGCAAAAACGTGCTCTAAGCTTGGAGGACTTGGGTGAGCACCCAAATACATTATAAGACCTTAGTAATATCCTAATGGTCATTTTTAAACCAATTACCAAAGAAAACCAAGCTTGAAAAAAGTTAAACACAAAATGTGCTTTAAGAGTCTTAAAGCACATTTTTGAGAAATTGTCTTAGAATTGAGTTTTGAGTGGCTAAATGCCCATGATTACCTTAATCAACATGTGTACTAATTAGTATCACATTAGGAAGCCTAAATCAATGGGAAATCAAAAATTTCAGAAATATGTGCACTAATTAGTGAATAGTGCCAAATAGTGACTAGTTTAAGTTTTAATCAATATAAGTCAATTAGTTGGTCAACAAGACCATAAATAGCTTATTTAAGAGGGGGCCGTTTTCTAAGGATGAGTCACCATAGACTTCATCAAATAAGGAAGAAAAGAAGAGATAAGTAAAAGGAGTTACTATTTGCTTTATTAAAGTAAATACTTATATTAGCCTACCTCTCTCTCTTCTTCATTCTCTTCTTCTTCCACGATTTTTCTTCCTCTTCTCTCTGTTCCAAAACCGAAGCAGCACCCATGGCACCACCACCTTCTTTGGCAAAACTTACTCATTTTAGCTCCAAATCAAAAACTAAGCACATAATCTCTTAGTTAGACCAAGACCTTGCTTCCTATCTTTTCAAATCTGAAAAGCTCATTTTGGAGCCATGGGAAATCACATTGGGGAGGAAAAGCTAGCTTGAGGTGTTCATTATCTTCTCCATTCATTCTAGGTAAGGAAAATGTAAGAAAAACCATGTTTCCATCATTTCTTCTACATGGCCGAAAATTACTCTCATGGGCCTTGTTTTTATCCATTGTTCTAGCTTGTTTATTCACCAAGGGCTAGAGGAGGTCCTACTTGATTCATATCCAAGCTTGTTTTGAGAATCCAAGGTAAAACATCATTTCAAAACCTTAGAACACATTTTAACCTAGGTTTATTCCTTGAGGTTAGTGTATTGTTTAGTACTCATGTGAGTCATTGAATATTGGTTAGAACATTGGCAAAGGAAGTTTAAGTGGTGGCCGATATTCATTCAAGAAGAAGGTCTAAGGAGGAAGATAAGATAAGCTTGAGAAAACAAGGTAAAACTTACCTAATGGTGGTTTAAGGTTTAAGGAATGAGTTTTAGATGAATACCAATGTGGCTTAGAGCTTACATTATGCAATGGGTTATATAACCTAGGAAAAAGGGTTTAAACAAGCTTATGAACTTGTGATTAAGGAGCCAATGGAAATAAGTTAGTAAGATAAGTATAAGGTGAAATTAAGAGAACCTTATTGCTATGATGGGAGCATTGTTGTGTGTATTGCAGGTTGGAAGCTTTATATGTGGGAAATTCAGTGTTTAAGTTTAAGTCATTAAGGGCCTAAGAGCCATAGTGCTATGCAATTTAAGATTACTGCACTATATTGAGTTTGTTGTGAATGAGTTGATTTAGGTGAGAAAATAAGATGAGAAAGGACTTGGTGTGTGTGAGATTATTGTGTGAGAAAAAACAATGCATTTGGGCATGAGAATATACTAGAGGAGCTATGGCAAAATTTGAGTAGAAAACTAAGTGTTTAGGTGGTGGTGGTGAGTTGATATGACCTAGGAGTCATTAGAAGGAACTAGAGTGGAAATGAGTTAATTAAGGAGTTCTTGAGGCTTAGAATGGCCTAGAGTTGTCTAGGAGGAATTAGAGGCTGGGTGGGTGTATTAAACACACCGAAATCATGTGATGAGGAATGCTAAGACTTGAGCAAAGATTTGGATGGAAAGGTGTATAATGCTTTAAGGTGATTTAGGTATGAACTAGAGAATAAAACAATGAGGAGTTTGGATAGCTTGTGTAAGTAAGATGATGCTAGTAGTGGACTAATGAGGTTTAGTTTAGATGTTAATGAGTGGACTTAGGTGATGGAAGAGAAAGGTGTGGGAGAATGTTGTCAAATGTCAAGGAAAATGACTAGGAATGTAAAGAGAGTATGATCATGAGGGTGGTGAATAAGATGCATAAAAGAGGTGGAATGTCTAAGGAGGGTGTTACATGGTCAGGGTAAATGAAGAACCATGTCAAGGTGTTAAGGTAATGGAAAGCAATGTATAAGTAAGCTCAAGAGTTTAGGAGTGATGAGTAACAATGAAAAGAAGAGAAATTGTGCATGGACATGCAAGATGACCTTGAAGGTTTAACAAAGCAAAGATGGAATGTAATGATGTTAAGGAGGAGTTATATTGATTGGGAAGGAAACACTTTGGATAGCTTAGAGTTTTAGACAAAAATTACATGTTGGAAAAATAAGGAAATAAGTAACAAGTTAGAAATTCTTGTAAGGATTGAGAAAATGGTTAAGGAGGTTTTAAAGGATGTTCTAAGGTGAGTTTAAGTGCCTATATGGTATTAAGACATAATGGGACACTTGTGGAAGAGATGGGCATTTTTGTAAGAAAGGAGATAAGTGTTTAAGGGTGTAGAAGATGAATATTCTGGCCTGTCCGAACTTCCGTCCGAATTTGGAAGCTCGGACATGCCCTGTTGCGATTAGAATTTTTGAGTCTCACTAGAGTCCGAACTACCGTCCGACTTAGATGTTCGGACACTTGAAATTTTTCCTTTGATTTTTCCTCTACCTATGTCCGAACTTAGGGAAGTTCGGACACATGTTGGGACACACGTCTGGTTGCACCCTTTTGAGTCTCGACTTGCGTCCGAACTTGGTAGCTCGGACACAAGTTCGACGCGGTGCTGTTTTGACCAAAAACTTTGTTTAAGGTTAGGAAATGATATCCAATGGTGGGGATTGATATGTAATGATGATATAGGTTGTTTAAGACATGTTTGGTGGGTAACATGATAATTAAGTGGGTGAATAAGTATAAGTTATGAGGAAGAGTGATTCACTTAAGATTAAGTTTATAAGAACTTAAGTGGTGTAGATGGGGATCATTAGTGACTAACTGAGTTAAGTAAGTTAGTTTTATTGGAAAAGTAATTAACAACCTAAAATTGAATGAATGTTTAGGGTTTGAGAATTTGGACTCCAAAGAAGATAAGCAACCGAACGACCAACGGAACGGTACAGTTCTTCTTGTGACCTGCTTGCTAACGAGTGTCCCTCGGCTTGTGTGCTATTTGTTTTTGTGTGCTCACTAACAAGATAAAGCATGCAACCGGAATATTATTTTATTGTATTGTTGTGTTGATGTTTGAAAACTAACCAACATACCGTGAGAACTTACTAACCAACTTTTAGTAAGGATTGAGTGAGACTAAGGACGCTCCCTAATGTGAGTTTGATATAAACCGAAAGAGGTTATCCAACAAACATGGTCTTGTGACTACTACTAACTGGAACTTGATGAGGAAACCGGGACTGACTCCAGTCATGCATGCTAAGGAAAAGGGGGTCGTATCTATACAAGATTCGACTTCCGCTTAAGGACTTGTCTTCGACTTGTAGCCTAGGGCCGGTTGCCGGCTCAGCTACGCTGGACCTCCCGTCCAGGGTAGGTGGCATTAAGATGGTGCGGTGGATCACCTAAATCCCAGGTTTGAATTAGCTACAACCATCCCCTCCAGGAACGGTTTGTATACTGAGAATAAGGTTAAGGTTAAGATTAAGGTGAGGTTAAGATAAGTTTGCAACCATTCCTCTTTAAAAGGGTGGTTTGATTATTAAGACTAAGATAAGCTACAATCATTCCTTATTAAAGGATGGTTGTTTTCTAAGATTAAGATAAGACTAAAGATTGAGGTGAGATAAGGATTGACTAGATAAGGGAAATATAAATTTAAGGAGTTAGATATTAACTCTCTAATTAAGGGAACACATTTAAGTCGTTCGTTATGTTTGAACTTTGATTGTTCATAATTGGTTTGTTGTTTATTGCACTTTCTATTATGTTGTGCATCTAATCAACCTCCATGCTATCGACAATTAGTCGTCGTAGCCACGTTAGCTTGGGGTCCATGAGAGGATCGTACCAGCATTCGTGCTGACACCCTTTGGGGGCTGTTTTTACTACACAGGTGAACGTCAGGAGGCGGCCGTCGCGAGAGTAAGAAGGGGTACAAGCGTTACGGGTTAAGTGTGGCCTACGAGTTGTGCATGTACACTCATATGGCAAATTGAGTTAGTAAGATGTATAGGATGTGAGGGGATTGTAAGAAGGATATGTATTTGGTTATGGTTTGTATGTACTAATGTTCGGTATATTCTATCAGTCAGACCGTGGCAAGGTCCTGAAGTGTATTGAATTCCGCTGTGACATGTATATATATGTTGTTAAGTTGCGAAACCACATTTGGATTGAGATGGGGTGTTACAGCCACCTACCTTGGACTGTATGTCCAATGTAGCTGAGCCGGCAACCGACCCTAGGCTACAAGTCCGAAGACAAGTCCTTAAGCGGAAGTCGGATCTGCTATAGATAACGACCCCCTTTTCCTTAGCATGCATGACCGGAGTCAGTCCCGGGTTCCTCACTCCCCCCTTAAGTTCCAGTTAGTAGAAGTCTCAAGACAATGTTTGTTGGTTAACCTCTTTCGGTTTATAAGAAACTAATATTAGGGAGCGTTCCTTAGTCTCACTCAATTCCTTACTAAACGTTGGTTAGTATGTTCTCACGGTATGTTGTGTTAGTTTTCAAACATCACACAACAATACAATAAACATATTGTTCCGGTTGCATGCTTTATCTTGTTTAGTGAGCACACAAAAACAAATAGCACACAAGCCGAGGGACACCTCGTTAGCAATCAGGTCACAAGAAGAACTGTACCGTTCACCGTTGGTCGTTCGGTTGCTTACTCTCCTCTGGAGTCCAAATTCTTAAACCCTAAAACATTCATTCAATTTTAGGTTGTTAATTACTTTTCCAATAAAGCTAACTTACTTAACTCACTTAGTCACTAATGATCCCCATCTAACACCACTTAAGTTCTTATAAACTTAATCTTAAGTGAATCACATCTCCTCATAACTTATACTTATTCACCCACTTAATTATCATTGTTACCCACCAAACATGTCTTAAACAACCTTATATTATCATTACATATCAATCCCCACCATTAGATATCATTTCCTAACCTTAAACAAAGTTTTTGGTCAAAACAGCACCGCGTCCGAACTTGTGTCCGAGCATACCAAGTTTGGACGCAAGTCGAGACTCAAAAGGGTGCAACCAGACGTGTGTCCGAACATGTGTCCGAACTTCCCTAAGTTCGGACATAGGTCGAGGAAAAATCAAAGGAAGAATTTCAAGTGTCCGAACATCTAAGTCCGGACGGTAGTTCGGACTCTGGTCGAAACTCAAAAATTCTAATCGCAACAGGGCATGTCCGAGCTTCCAAATTCGGACGGAAGTTCGGACAGACCAGAATACTCATCTTCTACACCCTTAAACACTTATCTCCTTTCTTGCAAAAATGCCCAACTCTTCCACAAGTGTCCCATTATGTCTTAATACCATATAGACACTTAAACTCACCTTAGAACATCCTTTAAAACCTCCTTAACCATTTTCTCAATCCTTACAAGAATTTCTAACACTTGTTACTTATTTCCTTATTTTTCCAACATGTAATTTTTGTCTAAAACTCTAACTATCCAAAGTGTTTCCTTCCCAATCAATATAACTTCCCCCTAAGCATTATTGCATCCCCTCTTTGCTTGCTAAACCTTCCAAGGTTATCTTGCATGTCCATGCACAATTCCATTCTTTTCCCTTTTTCTACTCATCAACCTAAACTCAAGAACTTACCTATGCATTTCTCCCCATCTTCTTAGCACCTTAACCTTGTTCTTCTTTACTTTAACTATCCTACACCCTCCTTGGACATTTCCATCTCCTTTTACTCACTTACTCACCATTCTCATGATCATACCCTCTTTTACATTCCTAGTCATTTTCCTTGACATTTGACAACATTCTCCCACACCTTTCTCTTCCATCACCTAAGTCCACTCATTAACATCTAAACTAAACCTCATTAGTCCACTACTAGCATCATCACACTTACACAAGCTTCTCAAAACTCTCATTGTTATATTCCCTAGTTCATACCTAAATTATCTTAAAGCATTATACACCTTCTCCTCCAAATTTGCACAAGTCTTACCATTCCTCTTGCCATGACTTTGGTGTGTTCAATACACCCATCTAAACTCTAATTCCTCCTAGACAACTCTGGGTCATCCTAAACCTCAAGACCTACTTAGTTAACTCATTTCCACTCAAATTCCTCTTCATGCTCCCTAGTAAACCCTAGGGCACATTAACTCACCACCACCACTTAAACGCTCTGTTTTCTATTCAAATTTCTCCATAGCTTCTCTAGTATTTTATCATGCCCAAATGCATTGTTTTCCTCATTCAACCAACTCACACACATCAAGTCCTTTCTCATCTTATTTTCTCACCCAAATCAACTTATTCACAACAAACTCAATATAGTGCAATAATCTTAAATTGCATAGCACCAAGGCTCTTAAATGACATGGCTCTTAGGCCCTTAAATGACTTAAACTTAAACACTGAATTTCCCTCATATATAAGCTTTCAACCTGCAAATACACCCATCAATCTCATAGTAGTTTTAATGCTCTTAAAATCCCTCTTAAACTTATATTACTAACTCATTCCCATTGGCTCCTTAGTCACAAGTTCATAAGCTTGTTTAAATTCTTTTTCCTAGGTTATATAACCCATTACTTAATGTAAGCTTTAAGCTACATTAGTACTTATCTAAATACCACCCCTTAAAACTTAAACCACCCTTAGGTAAGCAATTTACCTTGTTTTTCTCAAGTTTCTCTCAACTTTCTCCTTAGACTTCTTCCCTTGGAAATCTCGGCCACCATTTAAATTTCCCTTGCCAATGTTCTAATCAATATACATTGGCTCTCATGAGTGCTAAATAATATATTAACCTTAAGGAGTAAACCCTAGGTTAAAAATGTGTTCTAAGGTATTGAAATGAATGTTTTACCTTGGAGTCTTAAGATATGCTTGAATATGAATCAAGAAGGACCTCCTCTAGCCCTAGGAGAATAGAATCAGGCTAGAACAATGGATAAAACAAGGCTCCATGAGAAGGTAATTATCGGTCATGGTGAGGAAGTGATGGAAACAAGATTTTTCTTACATTTTCTTTACCTTAAGAGGATGGAGAAGCTAATGAACTCTTCAAACTTGATTTTCCTCCATCAATGGAGATTTCTCATGGCTCCAAAATGAAGCTTTTCCAATTTTGTAAAGATAGAAAGCTAGAGCTTGAGCTAACTAAGAATAATCTATGCTCACTTTTTGATTTGGAGCTAAAATGAGTAACTTATGGACATTTGAAGATGGAACAAGTATGGAGCTGGTTGGGCACGGTTTGGAACAGAGAGAACAAGAAGAAAACCGTGGAAGAAAGAAATGAAGAAGAGAGGAGAGAGGTAGGCTAATAAGGATATTTGCTTTATAAAAGCAAATAGTAACTTTGTTTACTTATCTCTTCTTTTTCCCTTATTTGATGAGGTCTATGGTGACTCATCCTTAGAAAACCGGCCCCCTCTTTATAACCAAGATATTTATGGTCTTGGTTGACCAACTAATTGACTCATGTTGACTAAAACTTAAACTAGTCACTATTTGGCACTATTCACAAATTAGTGCACATATTTCTGAAAATTTTGATTTCCCATTGATTTAGGCTTCCTAATGTGATACTAATTAGTACACATGTTGATTAAGGTGTAATCATGGGCATTTAGCCACTCAAAACTCATTTACAAGACAATTTTTCAAAAATGTGCTTTAAGACTTCTTAAAGCACATTTTGTGTTTTAACTTGTTTTCAAGCTTGGTTTTCTTTGGTAATTGGTTTAAAATGACCATTAGAATATTACTAAGGTCTTAGCATGATATTTGGGTACTCACCCAAGTCTCTCCAAGCTTAGAGCACATTTTTGCCCTAATTGCCCTTAAGGCATTTTCTTGTGTTTTCCTTGGTTTAAATTGTCTACCAATCTTTCTAAGGCATATTTTAGCCTTACTACATCTTAAATTGATGTTTACTTAGCATACTTAGGTTTGAGGTATTTCACCGGATGTCATTAACAAAGAGATTTATATAATCTCGTGACAGCAGCACTTTGGTGGAATAAAAGAACATGGAATTGCTACTACATCGATGTGGATATGGGCTGCTGCATTATAAAAAAAGAAGAAGAAGAAGTATGGCTCCTCCCATCTTTGTGCATGCATGTGGGCTGAATATAAACAAAGAATGATGACTATTTTATTGGAGGTGGGCGTTGCTTTTGATCGGATCCAGTCAGAAGAAAAGGTGAGAGCTGAATTGATAACAATTCAAGAAGAGGCCCGCACTGCTTCATATTGTAGGCGACACATTCATCGAAGGGGAGCCTTCACATTCACCCATAGCCATATTGTTCTATATACTCCCTTCGACTGTTGTTCCCCTGGACCGTCTGTCCACACTCACCACCATATCCCCATCCATCGCTTTCGCCACCATCAACCACCGAACATCCCTGCACTAACCACACCATCACCGTTCACTCCATCCCAGACCACCATCCACCGTATAACATTTCATTCACCCTCATAATTTATTCATCCATTTTTCCATACACTCATTATCCAACTTATAAACCAACATATTATCAGTCCAAATAGCAAAGCAATATCAGGATGTCAGATAAGATGATTTCTTATCCTGTCAATTTATTTATTATGTCGGTTTAGAGGATTTACTCTGGGGATGGTTCATTTCAGTTTGTTTTAATTATGTAATTTATATTCTCTAGTTTTAATTAATTACTGATTGTTACGATTAATGTTATTCTTGTGCTTTTTAATAAATGTCATGAGTTTATTGAACTGCTTTACTAAATCTATTTTGATCCGACCAAGTGATAAATAGATCGGTTAAATTAAATTGTATATCTGTGGAATATTGATTGGATTGATTAATTATTCCTGCAGACGCAAATTATTATTCTTCATTCTTAATCCATTTATATGTGTTTCTGCTTGAGTCTGGATTAGACCCTGCATTTCTGGTAGACGAGTTCTTCTGAGACTATGATTTAGCTCTTAAGAAAATATTAGGAATTTTGCCGATATGCCTTTAATTAACCAGTAGACATAATTGATCAAACGGTTTTAACCTGAACCCAGAGTTTCGCTCATCCATATCATCTATCACTTTATCTGTCATTTATTTTCCTGTCTGTTATTCTAATTATCTCGTTCTTGTTATTTATTTAAATCCCAAAACAAAAACAACCCCTTTTGAATTAACGATTGTCTTAGGCTAGACTTATTTTCTTCAAGTCCCGCGGATTGATACCCGGTTGCTTCTTAATTACTATACTACCGTGACCGGGATTTTTGCAACCCGACAGTCTATTGATTTGTTATTTTGTAGGATTATTTCTTGGCTTTTAATACATCAATTTTAACCGTTTGCTATCACATGATGTAAATAATTTAAAAGAAGTTCAATTGCTTCATATTATAATTGTTTTGAAAATATATATTAAATGTTAACATTGAGAAACATCGGAAAGGGAAGTCAGACTTCTAACAAGATATCCCATTAATAAGTAAAGGATAATTCTTTAATTTGAAATGGAAAAGAATTTATCTGGTTGTTGTAAAAGATAAGGATGAGGGATAAATATCTAATAAGGGATTAATTTATTTAATTGAAAAGGAAAGAAAGATTTAGAAAAGATTTTGCAATTCCAATATAGGAGAAGTCGTTAAACTAGAAGGGAAGAATCTAGAATATACGTACTTTAAATCAGGAGAGAGAATAGGGAACTACTATTAGCTCAATTCAAATTGAGAGCGGTAAAACCAGATTTGAGTTCTTAAAGATTTTCAATTAATTGAGAGGAAGTAAAATCAGATTTGAATTCTTAAAGATATTTAATTAATTAAGAGGAAGTAAAATCAGATTTGAATTCTTAGATTCAAACTAACATAATAGTTTACAAAAATAAATGTTGCACAATACTACCGTTGAAAGGAAGATGAGGGAAACGTCTTTAATGCTGCTAAAATAAAATTAGATAACGAATTACTTCCCCAGGCCAACTATTAATCCTAACGTCAGACTATACGACCCTATCATATTTATCTTGATATAATACTCACACCTCTTATACTAACCTTATATTATACTTATCCTAATCCCGGATTTCGGGGTATTTCATCACATCCTCCTAAAAAGAAAGCTTCACCCTCGAAGCTAAAACTTACTCAGACAGGGATACAAACCGAAACTGGTTTGAGTCATTACCTGATCGAAGAGCTGTGGGTACTTCTTTCTCATCTCCTCCTCTACTTCCCACGTAGCCTCTTCTGTTCCATGATTGGACCACAGAACCTTGACCATTCGGGTAGACTTCGATCGGGTCTCTCTGGTCTTGGTGTCCAGAACTCTGATGGGATACTCCTCGTAGGATAGGTTCTGATCTAGCTCCAAGACCTCTGACTACAACACATGTGAAGGGTCGGGAATGTACCTCTTTAAATGGGACACGTGGAATACGTTGTGAACTTTCTCTAGTTCACAAGGGAGTGCTAAACGATAGGCGACCTTTCCGATCCTCTCCAAGATCTCATAGGGTCCCACAAACTTGGGACTAATCTTCCCTTCTTCCCGAATCTGGTTACCCGTTTTCTAGGAGACACCTTCAAGAAGACTCTATAACCCACCTCAAACTCTATCGGTCTGCGCTTGAGATCAACATAGGACTTCTACCTGTCCTGAGCTGCCTTCATCCGACTCTGAATAATCCAAACCTGCTCCATGGTCTCCTCTATCAACTCTGGCCCCAAGACAACAGTCTCACCGATGTTGCTCCAACACAGTGGGGTCCTACATTTCCTCCCATACAGAGCCTCGTAGGGAGTCATCTTGATACTGGCATGATAACTGTTGTTATATGAAAACTCCACCAAGTGTAGCATATCTGCCCACGAACCCTGGAAATCCATAACGCAGGCACGAAGCATATCTTCTAAAGTCTGGATGGTTCTTTCTGTCTGACCATTAGTAGCAGGGTGAAAAGCGGTGCTCAATTTCAGCTTGGTGCCCATCGCCTTCTGAAACTGCTGCCAGAAGTGAGCCAGGATTCTCAAGTCTCGGTCTAAAATGATAGTCTCAAGCACCCCATGGTATCTCACCACGTTCTTAATGTAGGCATCCACCAACTGACTCATAGACCACGTGTTCTTCATGGGTATGAACCGCGTAGACTTAGTGAGTCGATCCACAATTACCCAAATCTGATTAGCTCCTCCTCTTGCCGGCGGTAAACCCATTACGAAATCCATAGAAATGGAGTCCCACTTCCACTTCGGAACATCCAGAGGCTGCAGTAAACCTCCCATCCTCTTATGTTCGAATTTCACCTTCTAGCAGGTGAGACACTTTGACACGAACTCTGCTACTTCTCTCTTCATTTTAGGCTACCATAATAGCTTCTTCAGGTCTTTGTACAATTTGTCACCACTAGGATGAACTGAATACGGAGTATTATGAGCCTCCTTCATCAGTCTCTCCTTTACCTCTGCGCACTCCTGAGGCACGCACCATCGGCCTCTGAATCTCAGGCTACTATCACTGTGGACTTCAAAGCCCTCAGCCTTTCCTTCTCTCTCTCCTTGATGCGCTCTAGTTTTACATCGCCGGGCTGCCCCTTGAGTATCTCCCCATAGATGTCGGAAGAGACACTTATCTGGAACAGCTTTACCTCTTGCTCCACTCCTACGGATTCCATCACCTCCAAATTCAACCTCTGAAACTCATGAACTAGCTTATCAGGAAGGACCCACATTGAGTTCACTGAATGGCTCCTCTTTCTGCTCAGACGCTGCTACTAGAAGACCATCATGGTACAAAATCTCTAGGTCATAGTCTTTGATCAACTCCAACCATCTCCTCTACCTCATATTGAGTTCCTTCTGCGTGAAGATGTACTTGAGGCTCTTGTGGACGGTGTAGATCTTGCAGGAAATGCCATACAAGTAGTGCCTTCAAATCTTAAGGGCAAACACCACTGCTGCCAGCTCTAGATCGTGCGTCGGATAACTAGTCTCGTACTCCTTCAGCTGCCTTGACGCATAAGCAATCACCTTTCCCTTCTGTATTAGAACGCACCCCAGGCCATACTTGGAGGCGTCACTGAATACCTCGAAGCCTTCGGTCCCTAAAGGTAGGGTTAACACTGGGGCTGTGGTTAACCTTTCCTCAGCTCCTGAAATGCTGTTTCACACTCGTCGCTCCACTAGAATTTGACCACCTTCTTCGTGAGATTTGTGAGAGGTCTGGCAATCTTTGAAAAATCCTTTACGAATCTCCTATAGTTTACTGCCAAGCCCAGGAAACTACGAACCTCTATCAGGTTACTCGGTCTCGGCCACTCTTTCACTGCTTGAATGTTGGCTGGGTCTACTGAGATCCCTTCCTTGGTGACAATGTGACCTAGAAACGCTACTCGGTCCAACCAGAAGTCACACTTGGACAATTTTGCGTACAACTGCTGCTCTCTTAGAATCTGCAGGACTAATCTCAGGTGCTCCTCATGCTCTTCCTCGTCCTTAGAGTAAATGAGGATATCGTCTATGAATACCACCACAAACTGGTCTAGATATGGATTGAAGATCCGGTTCATGAGGTCCATGAAGACGGCTGGTGCATTCGTCAGTCTGAAGGGCATCACCAGGAATTTGAAATGCCCATATTTGGTCCAGAAAGTAGTCTTCGGAATGTCCTTCTCTGCAACTCGGAGCTGGTGGTATCCCGAGCTTATATCTATCTTGGAGAAGACTTCTGTACCCTGGAGTTGGTCAAAGAGGTCGTCAATTCTTGGTAACGGATAACGGTTCCTCACAGTGATCTAGTTCAGCTCCCGGTAATCTATGCATAGTCTCATGATCCCATCCTTCTTCTTTACAAACAAGACAGGAGCTCCCCACGATGATACACTCGGTCGTATGTACCCTTTCTCCCAGAGATCCTTCATCTGAACCTTCCATTCTTTCAATTCTGACGGCACCATACGGTATGGGGCTTTGGAGATAGGTGCTGCTCCTGGCACTAGGTCGACACTGAACTTCACCTCTCGGTCTGGCGGCATGCGTGGAATCTCCTCAGGAAAGACATCCGGAAATTCATTCACTACCCAAATCTCCTCTATCTTGCTGGACTCTCTGCTCAGATCTTGAACGTAGCAAAGATACGTCTGCTGAACCTTCTTCAATTGGGAGAGAATTGTCATTCCTGAGACAATCTTTACCCCTGGCTTCTTCTCCACGCGTCTATAGGTGATCCTCTGCCCCGATGGTCCTCTCAGGATGATCTTCTGTTCTATATAGTCTATCTTGCCCTTATATTTACTTAGCCAGTCCATCCCTAAGATGATGTCGAAGTCGGGGAGGACAAACTGGATGAGGTCAATTACAAATGTTTCCCCTCTTATGTCTACCCCCACATCTTTTAGTACGTTATTACAGGAGATTACCCTCCCCGAGGGTATAGATACAGCTATAGGTGAGGTCTTATTAGCAACTAGACCTAGTTTCTCAACAAAAGTTCCAGAAATAAAGGAATACGAGGCTCCGGTATCAAACAGAATAGGAGAAGGGGTACCAAAAACAGAAAAAGTACCTGCTAACACGTCGGCTTCAGCCTCAACCTTAGCTCGGCTCATGACATTAATCTTCCCAGGAGTTCTGTGGTTGTCTCGGTTATCTCCTTGGCCTCGGTTGCCTCCATTTCCACCCCCGCCATTACCACGCTGAGAGGCGTCCCCGCGCTGGTTCTGGCCCTGGTCCCGGCCTCGATACTGGGTGTCTGACTGCCTGTAGGTAAGGTCCCCACCACCTCCTCTCTTCTTACTATCCCCTGGAGGGTTCTTGAAGCATTCAAACACCCTGTGGCCCTTCTTGCCACACCGGAAGCATGTGACCAAATTTCCCTCACAGTCTTTTCCTGGGTGGTCCTTGTGGCACCTATTGTAGTGGAAGTGCCTCTCTCGCCCATGCTCCACCCTCTGGGTCTGATTCTGGGGTCGGTCATCCCACTTCTGGGTCTGATTCTGGGGTCGGTCATCCCACTTCTGGGTCTGCCTCTGGTTTCCCTCGAACCTTCGCCACTCGTCAAAATTTGGCCCCCATTTTTATCTTGGTATGGTCTCTGGGGTTTATCATCACGGCCCCGAGAGTCCTCCCCATCTTCTGCCTTCCTCTTCTGGCATGCTTGGGCCTCCATTCTCTTCTGTTGCACCCTGTAGAGGTTCGTAGCCTTCCCATACGCATCCTGAAGAGTCAGGATGGTCAGGACACTTAAGGCCTCCTGGAAACTCCAGTTGAGTGCCCCCACAAACCGCTGCACCTTCGAGGCTTCATCAAGAACCATGGTAGGTATGAATCTTGCCAGCTCCAGGAACTTTGAATGGTAATCCTTCACACTCTTGGATAATTGATAAGCCGCAGACTTATCATATTTTATGTATTAGATTTAGGGGTATATTAATCTAAATAACGTTAAATAGATAGCATTTATGTTATATTATGTGTTAAAGTATGTTATTTGTACAGACTTATGTTTTGTGAGCTTCTCATGCAAGGAACGAATTCCTAGACAATAATTCAAGTGATGCCGGACATGAAGCCGGATGTCTCTTGCACGACACAGGCCTGGGGCAAAAAAGGAGCCCTGCCGGGTGTGTTGTCGGGTACTTCCCATCCGGCATATATGTGAAAAGTCACTCGGGTTGACCAAATGGTGGCAGTTATTTATAGTTGACAATCCAACTGATGCCGGGTACGGTGCCGGACATATCCTATCCGGCACATGCAATGTTTCGCCTGACAGCTTTAACCGTTAATGGTTACGCATATTTAACACGTGGTGCCGGATAACTTTAACCCGGCATGCCACCCGGCACTAAGATTTTGTTACCTATAAATAGGCCGAAGGACTGCACTTATTGACACGTTCTAACACCCCCATACACTCCACTCATATCTTTATTTCCGCCTCCACGCGAAGAGAAGAAGAAGATCTTGTAGGGTCAAGGCTATGACAATTTCCTTCTCCTCTTGTATTCTTTTCTTGTAGTTGTGTGTATGGTGAAGTAGAATTCCTTGTTAGTTTTTGGTTAGGGAAGAGTCCTTCCTTGTAAACACTTTGATCATTCAATATATATTCTTACAAGTTTTGCTAAGATTCAGATCTTCTAATCAGGCAGAATGAGACCGCAACTTGTTCTCCTATTCTCTAAACTCTACTCGAGGTTCAAAAGACATGAGTGCTTTGGTTAAGGAGTTTCAGTGGTCTTTCAACCGTTGTTAAATGCATAGATGTAGATGGCAACACCGAAAGAGTTGAAATTACCTTATCCATTTTTGTTATTCGATTGAATACTAACGAGAGATTGTTGGGTTCGAATTGGGTAGTGAGTCCTTGTTTTCAACATTTGAGGCTAGGATAAAATTTCACATTTTTGTTCTTGTCGGATCAAATGCCGGGCGTAATATGTCCGGCATATTCAATGTCTTTGAATATGCCGTGCGTCATATCTGGCAGGCCATCTGGCACGTTCATTTGTTCGGGTAATTTCAGAAACTTGTTATGTATTAAATGTTCATTATGGTGCTTAGGGTTGATCTAGTCCTGAACCATACATTTAGATAGGTTTTAGTTAGTTTCCTTAATTCATAATTATTATTCAATTTCCCCCTTGTTTTAGAATAGGCTATTACCAGGATTAAGACTAATTTTCTATTAAGTCCCTTGGGTTCGATACTCTCGGTCGTAATCTACTCACACTGTACTTCGACCGGGATTTTTGCTACCCATATAGAGTTGTAGGTTAATTTTTATATCTTTTTCGTTCGTTTGTCATTCCATTCTTTTGTACATAGTTCGGACCGTTTAAAACATTGTGGAAAGAATGTTTATATGTGTCATCGACGTCTTCTCCCCGAAGATCACCCTTATCGAGTAACGAAGAGAAAGTTGTTCAATGGTCAAGCCGAAACTCGTATGGCCCGTCTACCTCTGAGCTCTGAGGAAGTGTACGAAAAGGTTAAGGACATTGCAATGTATTTGGAAACACATCAAAACCGCGAAAAACATTTGGAAAAGTTCTATCTTTTGGGAACTACCTTATTGGCGTCATATTTCTGTGAGACACTGCTTAGACATCATGCACATTGTGAAGAACGTTGGTGAGGCAGTGAGTGGGACTTTACTCAATATACCCGGTAAAACAAAAGACGGATTGAAAATCAGAAAGGACATGCAAACCATGGGTATACGAAAGGAGTTACACCCACAAGAAAACGGGAAACGAATCTACCTACCTCATGCATGCTACACGCTCTCAAAGGCTGAAAAGATTAGTTTCTGCAAATGTCTGCACTCGGTAAAAGTACCGTCTGGGTACTCTTCAAACTGGAAGAACATTGTATCGATGAAGGATTTAAAACTTTTAGGCATGAAATCTCACGATTATCATGTACTGATGTTACATCTTCTTCCGGTCGCAATTCGAGGGATATTGCCATCTGAAGTCAGAAATGCTTTAACTCGGTTATGTTTCTTTTTCAACGCTGTTTGCTCCAAGGCAATTGACGTAACGTCTCTAGATGATCTACAACGTGAAATTGTTATCACATTATGTCAACTAGAGATGTATTTCCCACCATCTTTCTTTAATATAATGGTACATCTAATTGTGCACATCGTTCGAGAGATACAGTTCTGTGGTCCGGTATACTTACGGTACATGTACCATTTTGAACGGTACATGGGTATTCTGAAAAGTAGAATGAAGAATAGGTATCGACCAGAGGGGAGCATTGTTGAAGCAATAGTGACTGAGGAAGTCACGGAATTTGTGACCGATTATTTGAGTGAGGCAGAGTCTATTGGTATCCCAAAACCACGACACTATGGCAGGTTTAAGGGTAAAGGTGTTATTGGTAGAAAGATCGTGCAAGTTTCGCGTCTACTTATTCATCAAGCCCATTAGACGGCTTCTCATGACTGGAGAACCTGAGCCACAGCAGAATAGACCAAGTAAGTGGGTCACAAGAGGAGGAAAGAAGAAGAAGGACCAGTTAGTAGTACAGGAGACTGAGGCTGGCCCTTCACAGCAGACCGAAGAGGAGTCAGTTGTCCCACCAGAGGCGAAGAAGCAAAAGAAGAGAGGTGCAACACGTGGGCTGAAGGCTAACAAGGGCCCTCCTACAAAACCGGTGGACTTCAATCAGTTCAACCAACCCCATGGTAATTGGAAGAATGACTTCACCGCTTACGGTAGCCATTTGGTGAAGTCATATTGCAACATAAACCACAACTGGAAGCAAGTGCCTCAATCATTGAAGGATACTATGTTTCAGCGTCTTCAGGTAAATCTCTACATTATTACTGTGATCTTTTATGAAATAATAGAACATTTATGTTTACTTTACTAACTGAATGATCATGTACGTAGTCTCGTTTCTCCGTGGATCCCGCACTTAAAAAGGATGTGCTATCAGCGATGTCGAAACAGTTCCGGGACCACAAGAATAAGTTGGCTGACAAGTTCATCTACAAGATGCCTACTCTAGAAGATCCAGATGAGCCAGATCATGGTAGAGACGGTGAGAGACCACCATGGGAGGTTTACGAGGGCATAACAGAAGAGCAATGGCTACAATTTGTTGAGAGGCGTCACACACCGGAGTTCCAGGTGCACTTTATTGTCATACATACATAAATTAATCTTAATTTCTTATGTTTTTTTGTGTTCAATTTCACTTAACATGATCCCATTAATTTATGCAGGCTCTCCGTGCGCAACAACAAGCAAATGCTAAGAAGAATCTGTACCCTCTCCACTTAGGTGGAAAAAGTATTGCTCAAAGGGTACCAGAATGGGAGCAAAAGGGATATCTGCCCACGGATGGCTCATTGGATGCCAGTGGCAGAAGAATGAAAGTGTGGGAGTTAAGCCACATTCCGAAGAACTCTACTCCCGAAAATCCTCAATACGATGAAGCCACGAGAGCAGTTATTGCTCAAATGGTAAGTGATATCATTTCATTTTTAGTCAAACTGTTCATTTCATTTGTATATGAACTTATGTTAAACTAATAACTGTATTTGTGTGTTTGTATTAGGGTGAATTAAGCTCTCAGCTCACCCAGGGCACCTGGACCTCACATAGGAATGATGATCCTCTTACACGCGCTCTTGGTAAGAAGGATCATCCAGGTCGGGCCATTGGGTTTGGTGGGCACGTTGGTATCCGCCAGGCATTTGGCGTACCCGGGTCCAGAAGTGCACAGGGAAAGTCGATTAGCTACGAGGAGCACCTGAGAGCGTTGGCTGAGATGGAGCAAAGGATTACTCAGAACGTCGACGAGAGGATCGCTCATGCTATGTCAAGGCTTCAGCCACAGCAGCATGACAGCCAAGAGGTTTCTCGACCACCAGTTGATCAGTCACCCATTCAGTCAGTGCACACCGGTAGTGAGAAGTAGTGTCCACTCGACTGATCCGTTTCCCTATGCATCTCTAAAGGTTAGACTAACATTTCAATTGAGTACATGACGATTAAGATTTTTCACTTGATCACTAATATCATCATAGAAGAATTCTCAATTTTTATCTAAACAAGTTCCACATAACACTCAGGAACCCACTAAGTGCCATCTGTTTTTACAAATTGGAGTAGAAGAGGTCATGGTTGCATGGGGAAAACTTTTCCCCTCTCTTCCAAGTGATATTGTGCACGGTGAACCACTCCGACATTACCATGCACGAGTGCTTCTGGACGAATTTGTTGCAGAGCATGCTGACGTCGGTTTACCAGTGCCGGTCAAACAAAGACCTACCTTGCGTTCCGCACAAACTGCGACAGTGCAGTGGCCTGTACGATTGGTCAGACTCCCTGGGCAGGTATTTACTCTTAACCCTTGCTATAAAACTATTGGTGTACCACCTTGCATCCATATACTTAATTATACTAATATCATAGGATATGAGCCGACCGAAGACTGATAAGGGCAAAGGAAAAAGAATTGCTGTGCCTGTGCAATCAAAGGCATCCACAAATTTTGTGCTTAGACCTGCTTTGGTGGAGAAAAGAATATTGGCCGGCCTGCCGACTAATATGCAGATTCTGCATTCATCCTTGTTGCTGCTACCACCTGATTGTGATTCCCTCACTGTGGAAGATCCCGAGCAGATATTTCACTTTGTAGTTCAAGGAGAAGATATACATCGATTTGGGATGTATATGTCTGACTTCGAGGAGTGCTTCAGGAGGGATTGGTTGAATGTGTCGATTATCAAGTCAGCCGCCATGTGAGTGACTTCTACCTTTTGTATTTTGAATTCATTGATTGATGATGAATTAGATGTTTGAATAAAAAGTTAATGATCGACTAATGATATTGCCTCATAGGTGGGTGCATGATAAGGCGATCAATGTCTATGAAGATCACAGATTCGGATTCCTGTGTCCTGCTATGTGCAGTGAAGTCCAGATGACAAGTGATATGGAAGGCCTTATGCAGTATATGACGAATGCCCTCTTTGAATGTTCTAACAAGTCATTTATTATGCTGCCATATCATTCACGGTATGATATTTGACTATTTCTCTTAGTATTATCTAAAACATATAGTTTGTGTTAGTTGCTTAATGATTACAACACATTGTGTAATTTGTGGACAGTCACATTGGTCATTGATTGTGCTGGTGATGTTGAAGCACCCACGAATCTTGCAATTTGACTCACTTGGTAAGGCTGCCAAGAGACCGAAGATCTCCACCGCAATACTGGGGTAATTAGTTTGTTATCGTAAACAACAATTATTATTACTTAACATTAACTGTTTCATAACTTGCTACTGATGCTTAAAACTATATGTATTGCTGCTGTATATAGTTCCATGAGAGCTGCATTATCTCTCTAGAGTAAAACAATGAAGCGTGACATCCCTTGGAACCTAGTCAAGGTACTCTATTAATTGATAAATTTGTGTTATAATGTTTAAACTTGTTTATAACTGTCAATATGTGCGTTTGTGAGCTGGGTAAAGTGCATGATGTTTTTTCACGTTTCACAGCTAAAGAAATACATGCACCACCCCTCCCATGTGTTAGAGCCTGAGAGGTTGACGTCAGAACCGAATATGAGATTCGTGGAGATTCCTCAGAGGATCTTGGATAGTAAGACTAAGGACACTCGCCATAAGTCAGTGCGATTAGTGAAGGTTCTCTGGTCTAACCAAGATGTCGAAGAGGCCACGTGGGAATTAAAGGATAAGATGAGATCGAAGTACCCTTTGTTTTTTACTGACTAGATTGTCTGTATAGGGTACGGGGCCTACCCCTTTTAAAGGGGGGTAGAGCTTCCTCGCTTTTGAGTTAGTAAACGAACATGTTTGTCATTTTGTTTAAATTGGTGTAAGATGTGGTTTTGTGTAAGTTGTTACACTTGTGGTAAGTTTAAGATATGTATAGTACTTATGTATGGTACTTGTGGAAGACCTTTGAGTCTTGAGATGTGTGAATGTGAATGTAAGATATGGTATTAAGATTAAGGAAATTGAGTATCGTGAATGATTAAGTATATATGTGAACTTTGGGGACAAAGTTCTTTTAAGGGGGGTAGATTGAAATACCCCAAACCTAGATATGGCGTGTAGATGATAAACTAAGATATAAGAGGGCTAAATAATGCCTTAGAAATATTAAGAAACAATTTTAACCAAAGAAAGCACAAGGAAACACCATAAGAGCAGTTTAGGCAAAAATATGCTCTAAGCTTGGAGTAACTTGGGTTAGCACCCAAATATCATTCTTAGACCTTAGTAACATCCTAATGGTCATATTAAATTAGTTACCAAAGAAAACCAAGCTCAAAAACAAGTTAAAACACAAATTGTGCTTTAAGGACTCTTAAAGCACATTTTTTAAAAATTGTCTTGGAAAGGGGATTTGTGTGGCTAAATGCCCATGATTACTTCTTAATTTAGTTTTGTACTACTTAGTATCACATTAGGAAGTCTAAATCAATGGGAAATTAAAAATTTCACAAATATGTGCACTAGTTTGTGAATAGTAACCAAATAGTGCTAGTTTAGCATTAAGTCAATATAAGCTAATTAATTGGTCAACCAAGACCATAAATATCTCATTTAGGAAGGGGGGGGGGGGGACGTTTTTGTAGTGGTGATTCACCACATGAGACAGCAACTTAAGCAAAAAGAAGAGGGAAAAGTCAGTATAGTACTATTCACCTTTTAAGAAAAATCTTTCTTTTAGCTTCCCTCTCTCCTCCTTTCTTCATTCTTCTTCTTCCTCGCCGATTTATTCTACTCTCTCTCTCTTCTCCATTCACGTAGAAGACAACCCCATGCTAGCTCCATCTTGCTTTGACCATAGCTCACTAATCTTAGCTCCAAAACCAAAACAAAATACATATTCTTCTTAGTTAGCTCAAGCTCCTTCTTTCTATCTTTCCAAAAAATCAAAAGCTCCATTTTGGTCCAAGTGAAACCGCCATTGAAGGGTGAAAAATAAGCTTGGAGGGTGCATTAGCTTCTCCTTTCTCTTAAGGTAAAGAATATGTAAGAAAAATCAAGTTTCCACCATTCCTTCACATGTCCAAAAATTTCTACTCATGGGGCTCCATTTTTATCCCTTGTTCTAGCTTGTTTTCTATTCTCCAAGGGATAGAGGAGATCCTTGTTGATTCATATCCAAGCCTACCTTAAGACTTCAAGGTAAAATACTCATCTTAATACCTTAAAACACATTTTTGACCTAGGGTTTGCTCCTTAAGGTTAGTGCATTGTCTAGCACTCATTAGAGTCATTGGGTATTGATTAGAACATTGGCAAGGAGGAATAGATTGGTGACCGAGATTGCTTAAGGAAAATCTAAGGAGGAAAGTTTATGGAGCTTGTAAAAGAACAAGGTAAATTGTTTACCTTAAGGTGTTTTATTGTTTAAGGGAATGGGATTTAGATATATGATAGCTTACCTTAGAATTTACATTAGGAAAGGGCTATAAAAAACCTAGGAGAAACAATCATTATATTTGAGAACTTGTGATTAAGGAGCAAATGGGAAACGAGATAGTTAGACAATTCAAAGGTGAATTACAAGAGCGTTTATATTACAATGGGAGCCTTGTTGTGTGTATTTACAGGTCAAAGGCTAACTGAAATGGAGTATTGCATCCTAATCCAATTCGATTTGATTTACTATCCTACGTTACCCGGTCTCGATTACAGAATCTTTTAAGGGGGGAAAGAGAGAGAGAGTCTTTTAAGCCTTTTGTTAGGATCAAGCTTAAGTCTGATTGCTCAAGTGTAACGTGTCTTATTTCATGGGGGTACACCCCTATTTATAGAGTTTTTGGGCCCGGTCTTATGTTGCCAACCTGTATTTTACAAGTATGAGTACGGTTCTGCCCTCCCCCTGCTATCTTGGCAGACCACAAACGGCCGCCATACTACATTTTGCTTGCCTAAGTCTATTTCGTCCGGTGCCAGGAGACGGCCGATTCCTAGATGTATTCTATTTCCATCCGGCTGGAAGTGGTCGGATGCTCCATGTGTCTTGTTTGGCTTGGTACCATTTCTTCCCTTCTCATCAGTCCTACAAGTTCTATCTTTCAGAAGTTTTGGTGAAGAAAATAGAACTTCTGTGTCTTGTGCTCCGGCGAAAAATTTTGCGACTGCGACCAACTCTGAGGTTCTTTGGTCTGCCTGTGCTTCGTCTTTTCCTTATCCCAGTCCCACAAGTTCTTTTTCTTCATATTTGGAGAGAAAGAACTTATTGGTCATGTGCGAAGCTCGTGACTCGAACCTGTTCTGTACCGCTCTTTTCAAAATTTTTTCACCAGTTTCCAGTGTAGAATACGTAGGGCCCCTCTTCTGACTAATCGTCGGATCCGTTTTTAGGAAGCGTGTGGCCTTCTCTTTTTTTGTGTAAAAAGGTGTTTTTTGTTTGCTCATATATATATATATATATTATATATTATTCATTTGAGCGGGAGAAAACTTCCCTTAAAGTCCAAGTTTTTGAGCTTCCTTCTCTTTCCTCCTCTGCTCTCTTGCTCTGACTGTCTTCTTCTCTCGCTACTCTGCTATCGTGCTCTATGTTTCCTTTCGCCGTTGTTGCATTTCAATTTCGTGCTAAGTTCACCAATGTCTTTAAAAACTCGCTGCAAATTCCCGCCCCCTCGCTGCAAAATTCCCGCCTGCTGTCGAGGCGATTCAGGGCTCTCGCTCCCCTAATGGCTTTCGTCCCACGAACCTGAAATCTTCGGAGCCCTTTTTGTCCGGGCGCCAGCCCTCTCCTTCCTCTCTTGGTTTCTCCTCCCTTTGTGATTGTCTCAGGGGTGTCGAAGCTCCACTTGGTACCCAGATTTACCTACCATCCCCCGATTCTCACCCTAATGACGACTTTGGCCGTGGATATGTGGTTTACGCCTATTTCTTCCGCTCCGGATTGACCATACCTCCACACCCCTTTGTCTTGGGCTTTTTGCTCCGTCACTGCTGCTCTTTTGCCCATCTACACCCGAAGGCTATTTCGCATCTTCACATCTTCGTCTCTCTTTGCGAAGAAAACAAGATTCGGCCGGAGGGTACGGATTTTGCGCGATTCTTCACGGTTAGGGTTGATCCTGATAGCCTAACCCTTATTATGAAGGCCGGATACTCCCTTTTTTATTACAAGAAGGTTCATGAGTGGAGCTCGCGGTGGTTCGTCATCATTCCTTCGTTCGGCCGCTGCCTGGGTGTCCCATACTGTGCCGAAGTCGCCAAAGGTCAGCTGATCTGTCCCCCTACTCCTCCGGCCGAGCTGCCTATTTCGAAGATTCTGAGGGCACAAAACCGCAAACCACCGACTGTTGAGGCATTTTTTACAAATGCACGCTTATCTTCACTGATGACCCACCACAGTAAGTGTTTGATTATTAGCACTAGTTTTGCTGTCTCTGTCGTTTCTCTTATTGCTTTGATTCGTTGTATGTAGATTTCTTCCAGAAGGGAGACAAGATCGGTCCCTTCTATAGCTGGAACTTCGTCACCTTCAAGAATGGGGACGAGAAAATCAATTACTACGATACGATGGATGCGGCTGAGCAGCTCTTGGAAAATGCTCCCCTTACTACGAAGCGCTCCAGGCAAGAAACCAGAGATGACCAAGCTGGTCATTCAAAGAAAAAGAAAAGGTTGGAATCCCCGGAACGTGCTAACGCCGGATTGCCAGGTACTTGGCACGTGAGCCCCGAATCCGGGCGCCGTGTCTTTCTTCCCCTCACCCCTGGTTCGGGTCTAGACCTTGGTTCTCACCTGGGGCGGGAGTCTGGTCATCCGACCCCGATTTGCGAGTAGTTTCCTGATTTGTCGAGTTACTTTTCTTCAGATCCTGTTCAAGAAAATACTTTGGAGGCCACAGGACTCTGCACCGACCTTCCGGCCAAACCAGGTTTCGATCGATCCCTCCTTCTTTCTCGGTCCTTTGCTTTTTTCAGCGCCCTTTTGTCTCCGGCATTGTATGTACTTGTTCCTTCTGGTAATGAAATTACATCTGGTTTTATTACTACGGTAGTCTCTGTTCCTGTCAATCAAAGACTAAAGAAGAAAACTACATCAAAGCCAAAGGCTTCACAGCCAGGGACATCAGGAGAAGAACAAACCTCTGGCAACCCTGAAGCCTCACCCCCATTCTCCATTGATGTTGCTGCGGCCAAGGACGCAGCATGGGAAAGAGCGATGGAATATCGGCAGGTGCCCGAATATCCTGAGCTTCGGAGCAAGCAAAGAGAGGACATTATGGCCTCTTCTTCTTCCTCGCCTCCTTCTCCGGCCCAAGAGTCCTTTACCGGTCCCTTCCTTTGATCTCCTACGAATCCGCCAAGTATTCTGCTGTCTGGAAGGAGGCAATAAAGAGATCCGGTCATCCAGACGGGATCTTCGCTCCTCCGGCAACCGTTACCGCTACTAAGGAAAGGTTGCGGATGGAGACGGGGGGCAGGTGCCATTATGCGGCACTCCCTCCCAATAAAAGATGGGAGGGCATTTTTCGGGTTAGCGTACACTCCTTTTAAGTATCCTACTTCGTGTTCCTTTCTTGACTTGTTTTGCTTTCTTCTTAACTTTGTGAACTGTGCTGCTTGCTTCAGGTGATGTCCATGGCCCAAAGTGCTGAGGTTCACTCTGGCAACCTCCAGTCCAGGCTCCGCTATGAGGAGAGCCGAGCCGATAATGCTCAAGAGGAGCTGAAGCGGAGCCGCTCCTCCCATGATGCTTATATCGACCAGATTCACTACGAGATTGATCTCAAGGTGAAGGAGAGGACTGAGGCAATAAACAAGGATCTGGGGCTGTCTCGGCAGGAATGCACCCGCCAGCGTGATGAATATGAGCTGCAATTGAAGAAACTTCGAGAAGAAAACTTTTGTTTGAAAAGCCGGATCCTGCATGCTGATGAAACTTTGATAAAGGTACGAAACCATCTTGATTTTGGAAAAAATGAGCTGGCTCGGGCCTTCTCTGACCTAGACGTTTTGCTGAATCAGGTGCGCTCTGCTTACCGGAAAAAGGTGGCTTCCCTCTAGGCCAATAAGGCCTTTTTCTACGAGGAGATGAACTCTTTTAAGCAGGAAGCTGAGGCGCTTGAACTTGAGAAGCAGGCTCTTCAACGAGAGAATAAGGCCCTTGTAGAGGAAAAGGGAAAGCTCATGCAGGAGCTTAATCATTCGTCGGAGGAAAAGGCCACACTGGAAGAGCAGTCAAGGTCTTCTTTTGAACAAGAGAAGCAGTCTTTGCTCCGGGATTGCTCTACCTTAGAAGAGGAGAAGAAGGCCCTTGCTGCGGAAAAGATTGACTTGACAGATGAGAAAACCAGGCTGGAAGAGAGGGTGAAAGACTTGGAGAAAGCCATGTCTCGCCTCCAAGTTGAGAATGTTGAGTCGTCGAACCAAGGTGAACCTTCAGATCTCGATTTTTTGTTTCTTCCTTTCCCTCCCTTTATTCCTTACCTTTCTTGTGTTCCGGCCAGGTTAGAGCTCTGCCAATCTTCTGAAGCATGTCCGGCAGCTGAATGGTCGGGTGAATAGTGCTAAAGAGGAGCTGTCTCTAGCCAATGCTCAACGTGACAAATATCGAGCCCAGGTCCTGACCCTTGAGTCCCAAGTGGCTAAGCTCATGTCGTTTTCACGGCAATCTCAGGAGGAGATACAGAAGCAAGGCACCATTAATGCTCATCTTAAGGAATCCTTCACTTCTCAGTGCCGCAGGATAGTCGATATCTGTCAGCAGATTGTCTCGGAGCACTTTCTTGAGAAAGGGGAGTTATTGGACGATGACTTGTACAACAAGCTGGAGTTCAAAGCTGTTGCCCAGAATTATCACTTCTTCGAGGAGCTCGAGAGATTCTGCCGCAGTCCTGCAGAGACATGCTTTGGCGCTGGCCAAGCCTCCTTTCTTCCGGCCGGAAGCAACATCCAGCCATCCTGAAATACCCCTAACCTTAAAAACTTAATTAAATGATCTATTAATGATCTAAGATGGTTAATAAACATCTAAATACCATTGGGGAACAATCTAAAGATCTCAACAAGGCAAAACATGCCTTAAGATCAGTAAAGCCAAAAATGTGCTTTAAGACACCATAGAGATTGTATGACCTCAAATAGGATCCAAAGTGGATTCCTAAGTATTATAATGAAGTAATGAACATTATAAAACCATTCTCAAAGGAAACCAAGCTCTAAAACATGTTTTAACACAAAATGTGCTTTAAAATTCCTTAAAGCACGTTTTTGAGAAAATTGACTTTCTCAATGGGTTTTGAGTGGTGTTAGGCATTGGATTAGACTTTGTTATACTAATGTACTATAATTTACCATATTAGAAGGTCTAAATCCAAGATTTCAAAAAAAAATCAGAAATATGACACTCATTTGTGAATAGTAATCCAAATAGTGCATTTTTAAGAAAAATTGACTAAGTATAGTGAAATAGTATAAATCCCTAAACTCTCGAACAGTCCTTTCACGTAATTCACTAGTTGGAATTCTAATCTATCGCCGAGTTCTACCGAGTTACCTTGTTACCGGATAAGGGGAGTACAAAGGGAGAGAGGTTCGTAAAATCAAAGCAACAGTGGGAATTCTCAGGTATTGTTCGCGTGCCTTTCATTGAGGGGTGAACCCCTATTTATAGTGTTTCTCAAAGGCCTTCTGGCTTGTCCCATTGTGCCAGGCTGGCACAGAAATATCTTGGTAGACCTACAAAATATCTGATAAATATCTTATCCTAACTTCCCTACTTTCGGTCGCTACCCGTATTTGCTTTATTCACCTATCGACCGGTCACAAACGACCGGTCGCTATTCGTGCTATACTTGGTGACCGGTCACAGGCGACCGGTCGCTCCTTATACTACATCTTACATTCCAGGCGTCCGGTCATAATCGACTGGTCGTAGCGATGCTTTTGGTGGCTAATCATTGGCGATCGGTCGCTCCTTACGCTTTGTGCTAGGACTCTTGGCGATCGGTCGAAAACGACCGGTCACTGCTTGCGGCCTGTCTGGGCTTAGTCAGGGATGCCTGGTCGTTGCTCTGGCCTTACTGGGTATTGCTCTTTCTTTGGGGCTCCTGGACATATTTTCCCCTCTTCATCAGTCCCACAAGTTCTACTTTTGGCGTCTTGCGAAGAAAGTAGAACTTAGAATTTGACTCTTTTGGTCCGGTTTGGAGAATGAAAAAATCTTGCTTTTGCGTTGGGCCCTGCCTTCTCGTTCCCTATTTCCCAGTCCCACAAGTTCCACCCTTTTTCTCCCGGACAAAAGGATGGGACTTCTTACGGTCTGTGCGATGCGCGTGCCGTGCTTTTGCCGCACTCGCGTCTGTGTCTGTACGGAGTAACCGTTGCAGAATTCTTATCGTTTCACGCACGCCAGCCGTCACTGCAGAATACGCAGAGTCCCTGCAATTTTTCTGCAGAAAGCGCCTTTTGTTTTTTTTATTTTAAATATTTCCAAAGTTATTTTACCGTCTTTAAAAGGTTTCGGGAGGGCGACGTTTTCTCTTTCCCCCGATTTTTGTGCTTCACAGGTTTTCGAGCTCTCTTTCGGTTTGCTATTTCCGCCTTTTCTCTCTCTTCGCTCTGCTTCATCTTCCTTGTTTACTTCTCTTCCCGTACCTCCCTGCTTCAATGGCGCCTTCTAGCTCTAAATCATCTCGCGTCTCTGCTGTGAGCGCCATCGTAGGTTCTACATCGGGGGGGAAATTCCGCCCGACCTGCCTGAAACCGACGTCTGCATATTCCAAAAATCGAGAGCCGTTACCTAGCATTCTAGATGTTAAGGCTCTTGATTCGCTTCTCGCGAAGGTAGACGTTCCCACGGGGACTCAGATTTTTCTTCCCTCCGAAGATTCGCATCCCCTGGATGACTTCGGCCGCGGGTACGCCGTGTATTCTGACTTTTTCCTGCGCGGGATGACGGTTCCTCCCCACCCGTTTGTAATGGGGTTTCTGATCCGCCGCTACTGCACGCTTGCTCAGCTTCACCCGAAGGCGGTGTGCCACCTCCACGCTTACATTGCTCTTTGCGCCGAGGAGGGGGTTACACTTTCTACAACAGAGTTCGTTCAGTTCTTCACCAGTAGGGTCAACTCCAGCAATTTGACCATATTTGGCCGGTCCGGATATTCACTTTTTGAGTACAAGAAGCTTGCTCAACGCTGGAACGCGCCGTGGTTTGTCATCGTCCCGCCTACCGGGAGGTATCTTGGGGTCGCCTATTGTCCCTCGATTATTAAGGGTTCCTTACACTGCCCTACGTCACCTAAGTCGGAACTCCGCATGTCCCGGGTCCTGAAGGCAGTGAGTGACCTCCATCCGAGCGTGGAGGACTTTTTCACTGGCCCGCGCCTGGCTTCGCTTGCACATTCCGAGGGTAAGAGCCTTTTCCTTCGCCCTTCCTGCTTTCTGCTTGCTTTTGCCTTGGCGCCTATTTATCTACTTTCCCTCTGTTGTAGATTTTCCTCAGCTTGGTGCAAAGGTGGGCCCCTTCCATAGCTGGCAGCTGGTGTCCTTCAAGACCGGGGAAGGGAAAGTGGATTACTACGCCACCCTGGATGTCGTGGAAAAGTCGGCTCTTCGCGAAGAAGAGGCGGTTGCTGCCGGTCGGAAAAGGTCCGGGCGTGAAGCTGATCATCCGGCAAAGAAACAGAGACCGGCGAGGGGCAGAGAAGAGGGGTCTCCTCGGACGCCAGAGGCCCGGTCGCCCGACACTTCAAGCCAACCAGGTACTTGGTACACTAGTCCAGGTTCCGGTCGTCGAGTATTTCTTCCTCTTACGCCTGGGTCAGATCTAAATCTTAGTCCACGGGTCGAGAGAAGGCGTGCGTGTGCGGTCTCATTCTCCGTGATTTATTCGTTCCGGCTTTTCGTTGTCGCCTTGGCTGTTACCTGTATTTTAATTTATTATTATTTTGAGGTTACTTGTGCGTATTTCTCTGTTTGCAGCTCCCGAGGGCAGCAAGGCCTGGGCCGGGGAGAGGGTAGAACAATCCGGCGCGGGCGAGGCGTCCAGTCAGCCTTCCCTTACTCAGCATCGCCAGAAGACCCTTGCTTCGAAGGGTAAGGTGAAACATATGGCCAAAAGGACGAAGGCCTCTGATATAGTGCACCTCGATGAGTCAGGTGCTTCAGATGCAGCTCCACGACGGGAGCCTTTGGAGGAGGCTGCCCCTTCTGGGCCCGGGGCTTCTCTCCCGGGGGGAGGCGTCTGGGGGCGGTGCCACGCCGGGTGCAGCGAGGGGGTGCCCCCGGGCCCGGAGGCGACGAAGGATGCTGATACCGCCACACCGTCCTCACCTCCTCCGCCCACCAGTGATTCTTTCTGTGGGCCGTCTGGAAAGGATGGATGGTTCTACCACCGCGGCCAGCCTCTCCCTTTATTGCCTGTGACCGAGTCGTCTTCCTATTTTGACTTGTGGAAGGAAGCAATTCGCCGGTCTGACTCTCCCGACGGTCTCTTTGCCCCGATGAAGACTATTACTGCGGCTAAGGAGAGGTTGAGGATTGGAGGGGGTGGAGCGGATGCTATCATGCGCCACTCTTTCCCTCTAGATGACTCGCTCGATTATTTGTGGCAGGGTATCTACCGGGTGAGTGATTTGTCTTAACGTCGGTTTTGTATGCCTCTTTGGGATTTTCTTACTCTTACTGTTTCATTCTGTACAGACGGTGGCTTTTGCCCAAAGTGTGGACGTGCACACCCGGGCTCTCCGCTCGAAGCTCTACCTCGAGGAATGCCGGGCCCGCAATGCCCAAGAGGAGTTAAGGATAGAGCGGTCCTCCAACAGCATCTTCGTTGACACCATTCAAGAGGAGATCTCCCGGCGGGTGCATGAGCAGACCGCGACTATAAAGAAGGAGCTGGGCGACGCTCGCCGGGCGTGCACCAAGCAGAGCGATGAGTACGAGGAGCAGTTGAAGAGGCTACGTGAGGAGAATTTCTCCCTCAAGGGTCAGGTCCGGTCGCTGGAGACAGAAGCTGCGTCTCTTAAAAAGGTACGAAGTGAGTTTGCTGACGCCCGGTTGCATGCCTTTTCTGACTTGGAGTCCTTGGTGGAGCAGGCCCGGGCTTCCCACGATCAAGAGGTCGAGAAACTTCGTGCCGAGAAGGCCACTTTGGCGCAGGAGAAGGCGTTGCTTGCTGAGGATAAGGCCAAATTTTCCCAAGAGCTTCACTCTGCCTCCAAGGCGAATGCTCTCCTGAAAAGGGAGTTGTCATCTTCCGAGGCGAAGACGGTGGAGGTGGCCCGGGCAGGCGAGGTCCTGGCCTCCAAGAAGGAGAAGTTATCCGCCGAACTCCACAAGTTGTCTGGTGAGCTCGCGGCCTCCATAGAGCAACGACTTTCTTCCGAAGAGAAAGTAAGGATGTTGGAGGAGGAGTCTGCTAAGCTGCGGCTAGAGAACTCCGAGCTGGCGACGAGAGGTAATTCTTTACTTTCCCAATCATCCTATGTTGCTTTTCCTGTTTCTTTAATAAAAGTTTTTCTCCTCCCTTTCCCTTTACTTAGGCTCGAGGCCTGGGAATCCCGTCGAGGGGCTAGAGAGATTGAACCGGCGGATTGATGACCTCGAAGAAGAGCTGATTGCCGCGAATGCCAACCGCGATCGGTACCGGGCTTATGCCCACACCTTAGAGCAGCAGGTGGCCGGTCTCGAGGCTTACTCTCGGAAGATGCGAGAGGACCTGCAGCAGCAGAGCACGAAGTTTGCCCATCTGAAGGAATCCTTCACCTCCCAATGCGGGAGGATGGTCAAGTCATGCCGCCAAATTGTCTCGAGGTTTTTTACGGGCCAGGGGGAAGTCATGGATGACGGCCTTTACCGGGAGCTGTCTTTTAAGGAGGTTGCGCAGAAGACCTCCTTTTACGAGGTGCTTGAGAAGTTCGGGCGCCTTCCTGGGGAGACATGCTTTGTTCCTGGCCAGGCGTCTTTTCTTCCTCCCGGGAGCACCGCGCATCAGGGTGGCGTAGGCCTCCGGTCCTCTGCCGGGAGGTCCGAGTCTTTGGAGAGTGTCCAAGGGGTTGCTGCCACGAATCTCAATGCTGTAAAAGAGACTTAGATAGGCCAGCGAAAACTTAGATTAGTTTTAGTTTTCTTTCCCCTCTTTTGGTCTTGATGTACACGTGCCTTCAATAGTTAATGGAATCATTTGTTAGCTGCTTTTCCAATTAATGCCATTTTGTTTTGTGACCGGTCGTTCTTTCAGACCGGTCGCTTTTGTTTTGCATGTGCCATCGATTTCTTTCCCTTAGTCACTTGTCTTTATTTTGTGGGTACGACCGGTCGCACCTACTCGACCGGTCGTTCCGTTTGCGTTTTAAGGATGCGACTTGGTCGTTTTTGACGACCGGTCGTTCCTGCTCTTGCCCGGTTGCAACCAGTGACCGGGCATTTCTTGTTTGTTCTTTCCCTTCCTTGCTTTGGGAGCCAAGTGATGGAACTCGCGGTCGTTCCCCTTTCCCTTTCCTTTTCCTCGTGTAATGGAGGAAGAGTTGCGGGGGGATCCGACCAGGGTACGGTGTGGCGTCCCACACCTAATGATTCACCCATTACAGGCGACCAGAGCTCCCGGGGTTTTCGGAGATGGGTTTTTCATTTTTGTTCTTGCTTGAGTGCGACAACTCATAACAAGGTTTTCAGGGCATTGCATCCTGTAGGGCATGGCCAGGGTGTTTCTTTTCCAGGGCATTACATCCTGTTGGCCTTGGCCCGGGTGTTTCTTTTTCAGGGCATTACATCATGTTGGCCTTGGCCCGGGTGTTTCTTTTTCAGGGCATTACATCCTGTTGGCCTTGGCCCAGGTGTTTCTTTTGATGCGCGTTTTTCCAAAAATAATTCCCTTTATTGATGTTTGTCAAAGCATTACATCGATTTTACACATAAAATTTCTTGAGGCATTCTGCGTGCCAGGAATGGGGCAATTCGTATCCCTCGCTATTTTTTAGATGATATGAAGCTCGCCCAACCTTCTGATGGATAACGTAGGGACCTTCCCACTAGGGGTCGAGTTTTTTGGGCTGCTTGACCTCTCTTAGGACCAGCTCGCCAGGGACAAAGCTTTGTTCCCTGACCTTGCGATTGAAGTACTTTTCTACCTTCCTTTTGTCTTCTGCCATCCGGGCGGCCGCTACGGCTCTCTCTTCTTCGAGTAGGTCCAGGCAATCTTTTATTCCTTCATCGTTGAGCTGTTCGTCATAGGACTCCCAGCGGATTGATGGGATCATGACTTCAGCAGGGACAACTGCCTCTAAGCCGTACGTCAATCTGAAGGGTGTTTCTCCGGTTGGTCCCTTTTCCGTCGTTCGGTAGGACCATAGGACTTGGTGTAGTAGTTCGGCCCAACCTCCCTTTTTGCTTCCTAACCTTCTTTTAAGAGCTTTTATGATTTGCCCATTTGCGTTCTCAACCTGCCCATTGGCCTGGGGGTGCGCCACCGATGTGAATCTTATCTCTATCTTCCACTGCTCGCAAAACTCCCGGAAACTGTCACAATTGAACTGTGTCCCATTGTCGGTTATTATGATCTTCGGTAATCCGAATCTGCACACAATGTGCTTCCATATGAATTCTTGCGACCTTTTGGCTGTGATGGACACGGTAGGCATTGCTTCAACCCATTTTGTGAAGTAATCAATGGCCACGTACATGAACTTGAATCTCCTGGGAGATGCTTCCGGGAAGGGGCCAATGATATCCAGCCCCCACATCGCGAACGGTATCGGGGATAGTATGGCTTTTTGCATGGCCGGGGGGCTGTGTATCTTGCTGCCGTGCTCCTGGCATCTGGCGCACCTCCGAATGTATTCCTTGCAGTGGTCCTGCATTCTTGGCCAGTAGTAACCGAGCCTCATGATTTTGTGGGTCGTGGCTCTTTCTCCTTGGTGGTTTCCGCATACCCCTTCATGCACCTCCTTTATGAGTTCACTTCCCTCTTCGTTCGTGACGCATCTGAGGGCGGGTCTCGCGAATGATCTTTTGTAGAGGCGTCCCCCTTCGAGGAAAAACGACGCTGCCCGCCGCTTTACATTCCTAGCCTCTTTGTCTCCTGGTGGCAACTTTTCTTCAAGGATGTACTCCACGATCGGAGTCATCCAGGATTCTTCCAACCACACCCTACCTGGTATCCTTTCGGCCATACTTGCTAACTTTGCTAGCGCGTCCGCTTCGGTGTTTTTTGCCCGGGGAAGGTGCTTCAGCTTGCATCTTGAGAAGCTTGTTTTTAGCTCTTGGACCCTGAGTAAGTACTTCCAGAGTTTTCCCTCCTTTACCTCATATATGTTGTCATGCTGCCGGGTAACCAGTGATGGAGAAATATGTGACTACTTCTACCACATAGGCAGTGTACCTATCGTTTTGCGGGTATAGTGATTAAATGGGGTTGTTGATCTCAGGGACCTCGTATAATTAATTGACAAATATTTGATTAACTGGGAAATTAAGTTAAACTTTAAAGAAAACAAGAAATATCACTTTTTCGGTTTTGAATGATTGATTAAAAAGAAACTAAACTGCAAGGAGAAATAGAACAATTTAAAAAGGTAAATAAACAAAGAGGGATTTAAAGAGTGGTGAATGTGATAAATAGAAAAGCGCACCCCGGGTTGTTTGCTTACCTATTCCTTTTATATCTGCTACTAAATTCTTCCTTCAATTTTACTGCAATAACTCAGAAACTTTAATTAATTCATTAACGACTAAGTATAATGAATCCTGACCAATTGTTAGATCTAGCAGCAGACTAATGCTCTAGACCGGACACAATTAATTGCATAAAGAGCAGTTTCTATTGGAGTCTAATTAACCTATAGGCGGGATCACGCTTCTAGCTATTAATTAGGTTCAACTTCCTTCGTCTCGTTATCTATCTCAGCTCTCGCATATTAATAAGATAACTACAAGGGTTGTTCTAATTACTGGCCAAATAATTAAAACATTTGAAGGACAGGAATTGAACTGTTGCAGTTAACAAAATTTATTCAAAGGATCACATAGCAGAATTCAAGAAATAGGTTCGCTTCCCAACCCGGGAAGCTAAAATACTTACTCGCTCATCGTTACAAAAACAACGATAACAGAGAAGGAATGCATTAAATAAATTAAAGTAAGGGTAAGAGGTAACTCCAGTTTAGAAGTTCACTCCGGCTCCTTGCTTCAATTTCGTCTTGTGTTGCCCCGACTGCTAACTTTATTCCTGTAAAGCTGGTGTGTAACAGGAAAATAAAATGAAAAATGGGATGTATGTGTTACGTGGGAATTTAATGGAGTGGATGGGTGATGATTTCTGATAGAGGGAATGAAGTGAATGGAGCACGATCGTGGGAGAGGGAGTATGGCAGATGATTGGGTCGATGGTTCCTTTTTTAGCAACCAGAGTGTGGGTTTATATAGGCTGAGGAAATGAGAAGCAGACAACGGAGAAATCAGGGACGGTGCAGTTGGTGAGAAGATCCGTGAAAATTGCAGTCAGAGATTTAATTCGCAGCAACAATTGATTGCAGACAGAGCCGGCGTCACGCGTGAGTGAATTAAGGTAGGCGCCGTCTGGTATTAATGAAGGAGTAGTTCGACTGCGGCGCCGCAAAGGAAGAAGGAAGAAGAAAACTGTACGCGTTGAATTCAGTCACGTCCGCCCCTACGTCCGCCTAAACTCACGCGGACATCACACATGTCCGCCTTGTTGTCCGCTTGGTTTTATGCGGACATGTATGTCTTCAGCGCTGATGTCCGCTTTGTCCGCGCCTCTGTCCGCGCCAGTTCATGCGGACGCACCTCTATCCGCGCCTCTTCATGCGGACGCAGCTGCTGTCTGCCCTCCTGTCCGCGCCTCTTCATGTGGGCACAGTCGTGGACAGAATCAATCTGTTTTCTATTTTCCTCCAATCTTCAACCGGCTCCTCATTCTTCGTTATAAGCCTGTTTTACTCGCCGTTTGTTGCGTTGGAAAGCTTGTGAAATAAACTGTTTGATTCCAACACTTTTTCCTATATTTAACACATAAAATATATCAATTCATATCAAAACATAAATCTAGGAAAATCGTAAGATAAGTGAGAAATATTACTTAAAATACTGCAAATTATAAGGTAATTGAACCCTTGAAAGTCTATATATTTCGCACTTATCAAACTTCCTCACACTTATCTTTTGCTTGTCCTCAAGCAAATAAAGGACAGACTTTCTCTAAGGTCACAGTATCAAACTCCGGGATTCAACAATCGTGGAAGGAAATCAAGCTAAATGGCAATCAAAAGAATAATCCTGCTCTTAGATGTAGGTTTTTGTAAACAGTGAAACAGAAAATTTTTAATAATAGCATGGATAAGTTAGATTGTAAAAATTGAACATAGATTAGCTTGGAACCTTCCACCAATTTCTTTTCTCTAACCTTTGGATGACAAGGGGTGTGAGGTAACACCTTATTCTGTGATACCTTTCAACACCACATACTCATGATCAAAATATGACAAATTGCGACAACCATTCAGCATTAAGAGTTTTGCATGTTCATTTTTTTTCTTGTTCGCACAATTTGTTTCATCCCCCAGACTTTTCTCTTCACCCATGTAGCGGTTTTGGGCCTTCTATCCCAGATCACAAGACCTTAGGTAGATGGGTGATGAGGCACCCCAAGGACTTAATAACAGAATGAAGAGGCCTGTTTTGGTTCAGAAAACTTCATTATATGATCAGAGGAGTACCTTGCCTTATCCTTTCCATACCAAACTTTCACTTAGTTCCATGATTGCCAAGCTAAGGTAGTTCAATTTCCAAAATCAGCTTATCCACCAGATTTCAGTGAAAATAGATTTAATTTTGAAGAAAGAATTTGATACATACAAACAACGTCAAGCAGAACGATTCTTGAGGTTGTCATCAGGCTTGATTTCAAAAACTTCCACAAAAATTTTAGCCCAAAAATTCAACATGTATTGGCCTTTAGAGAAGCTTACTATCATAATTAGAGAACAATAAAAATCAAGTGTGGCATTAGGTACTACTGGCATATTTTCAGGGAAAGGTCAAAACTTCCTCACACTTAAGAGGAGCAATGTCCTCATTGTTCATAAAATAATCAAGAAAAGACCTTTCAAAATATGCCAGACTCATGAAGGATACATTTAGGACTCTATGGACTTAATCAATCAACAGTTAAAGCACGAGTGGCTGAACATAAATATTAAAAATAAAGGAACTGAGACTCCCCTGATATCGTGAGATTGAGGAAGGTGCCCTTCCTCACACTTAAAGCATTGGCGGTGGGGTCGATGATCCTCACACTTGAGTCTAAGCAAGGGTTCAGCTTGGAGTGATTGCAACAAACGGTTTACCTACACACACTGTCGAATACCAAAATAACGCTAGGAAGCGTTGCGTTAATAGCACAGGTACAATTACCTCCTTTTCTTCTCTGCTCGTTTTTTTGTTTATATATATTATATATATATATATATATATATATTAAAGAGAAATATATGCGTAGCTTGAAAACATGAATTGAAAAGTACCCCTGGGTTGCCTCCCAGTCAGCTGCCCTCTTTATAGTCATTGGCTGGACTTTGTGGAGTAGCTAACCTGCAATTGGATCTTTAAGAGATACTTCATATGTAGCAGCTTGATCTAGTGTAGTACCCAGAAATTTCTTAACTCTTGACCCATTGACTTTAAATGTTTCCCCCTTTGCATTGGCGAGTTCAATCGCACCGAATGGGGAAATGCTAACAATAGGGTAAGGTCCTGACCAGTATGATTTCAGCTTACCTGGGAAGAATTTGAGCCTGGAGTTGAAAAGCAGGACTTGGTCCCCCACCTTAAATTCTCGATTGGCAATCATCTTGTCATGTTCCTTATATATTACAGCATTCTCGTAAGATTCGTTCCTGAGTTCCTCCAACTCTGTCAACTGGAACTTGCGTTTATCACCGGCTTGCTGTAGGTCAAAATTAAGAGCTTTCAAGGCCCAATATGACTTGTATTCTAATTCCACAGGCAAGTGGCATGCCTTCCCAAAAACCAACTTGTAGGGAGACATGCCAATTGGTGTCATGAAAGCAGTGCGGTAGGCCCAGAGCGCTTCATCTAATCTAAGTGACCAATCCTTACGAGAAGAGTTCACCGTCTTTTGTAAGATCCACTTGAGCTCTCGGTTTGTCACTTCGGCCTGCCCATTTGTTTGAGGATGGTAGGGTAAGGCAACCTTATGTCGAACCCCATACTTCTTTAATAGTGCTTCAAACTGGCGGTTACAGAAATGGGAGCCACCGTCACTGATTATGGCTCGAGGAACACCGAATCGAGTGAAAATATTTTTCTTAAGGAACTTCACAACAGTTTTTGCATCATTAGTAGAACAGGCAAGGGCTTCCGCCCATTTTGAAACCTAATCAACAGCTACTAAGATGTAAAGATTACCGAAAGAGTGTGGGAAGGGACCCATAAAATCAATACCCCAGACGTCAAATAGCTCAACTTCTAACATGTTATTCAGTGGTAGCTCATTCCGACGAGATAGATTACCTTGCCTTTGACACCAATCACATGTTGAAACAAAAGCATGACAATCCTTGTGAAGGGTGTTCCAGAAAAAACCTGATTCTAGTATTTTTGCGGCTGTTCGAGTGGCGCCATGATGTCCACCGGCTTCTCTGGAATGGCAATGGAGGAGAATGTTTCTGACCTCTGACTTCTGGACACATCTCCTAATGATTCCATCTGCACAGACTTTAAACAGATAAGGGTCATCCCAAAAATAATGTTTGACAATGGAAAAGAACCTCTTTCTCTGCTGATAAGTCATATCAGCTGGAACAATCTTCCTAACAAGGTAGTTAGCGATATCAGCAAACCATGGATCCTCAACATCTTCTGCTGCAAATGCTGACTCATCAGGGAAGGACTCGTTGATGGGAATCCCATCATCAGATGCCTCCATTCTGGACAGATGATCAGCTACCACATTTTGTGTTCCCTTTTTGTCCCTGATCTCAATATCAAATTCTTGCAATAGGAGAATCCATCTAATTAACCTGGGTTTTGACTCTGCCTTAGCAAACAAATACTTAAGAGCAGAGTGGTCAGTATGTACAATAATTTTACCACCCAGTAAATAGGATCGAAACTTATCTAGAGCAAAAACTACCGCTAGTAATTCTTTTTCTGTGGTTGCATAATTTTTCTGGGCATCATTCAAAGTTCGACTTGCATAATATACTACCCAAAGAATTTTATCAATCTTCTGACATAAAACGGCTCCCACAGCGTAATCACTAGCGTCACACATTATCTCAAAAGGGAGTGACCAATCAGGAGACACAACGACGGGTGCAGAAATCAGCTTTTCTTTTAATAAATTAAAAGCTTTTAGACAATCTTCAGAAAAATGGAACTTAACATCTTTTGCGAGTAGATCACACAGAGGTTTAGAGATTTTGGAAAAATCTTTAATGAATCTTCTATAAAAACCTGTGTGGCCAAGAAAACTACGAATATCTCTAACAGAAGATGGTGGTGGGAGCTTTTCAATTACCTCGACTTTAGCCCGGTCTACCTCAATACCTTTTGAAGAAATCTTGTGGCCCAGGACGATTCCTTCTCGAACTATGAAGTGGCATTTTTCCCAATTTAACACCAGATTGGTTTCTTCACACCTGGACAGTACAAGATCAAGGTTTTCTAGACAGGATTCAAATGTTAGACCATAAACAGAAAAGTCGTCCATAAAAACCTCAATGCACTTCTCAATATATTCAGCAAAGATGGCCATCATACAACGTTGAAACGTGGCAGGAGCATTACATAATCCAAATGGCATTCTTTTATAACTATAGGTTCCATACGGACAGGTAAAAGTTGTCTTATCCTGATCCTCAGGAGCTATAGGGATTTGAAAGTAACCTGAAAAGCCATCCAGAAAGCAGTAGTAGTCATGTCCAGCTAGTCTTTCCAACATTTGATCAATGAAAGGTAATGGAAAATGGTCCTTACGAGTGGCGTCATTTAACTTTCTATAATCAATACAAACCCGCCATCCTGTAGTGGGGCGCTGGGTAATCAGCTCACCCTTTTCATTAGGAACCACAGTTATTCCTCCTTTCTTTGGTACTACCTGAACTGGACTTACCCATTTACTGTCTGAAATAGGGTAAATAATGCCTGCATCGAGTAGTTTGATTACCTCTTTCTTAACTACCTCTTTTAGGACTGGGTTAAGAGCCGCTGAGGCTGAGCCAATGGTCGGTAGTTATCTTCCATATAGATTCGGTGAGAACACAACTGAGGGCTGATTCCTTTAATATCTGCTATCGACCAATAGCTGATGTGTGATTGCGCAATACCTCCAGTAGTTGCTTCTCTTGAGTTCCTGTCAAGTCAGAAGAGATTATAACAGGTAATTCCGATGGTTCATTAAGAAAAGATTTCAAGTGAGAGGGAAGGGTTTCATCTCCACTGTAGGAGGTTTCTCAATAGACGGTCTTGGTCGGTCAGCACTCCGCTCGACTTTCTCAAATTGCTGCTGGTACTTGTGGAAGTGTGGCCGCCTTTTGTTTAACTTCAGCCATGAGGGCCATATCTGGATCCTCATCATTAGCTTCACAAGATGCCATAAGACATCTTTCCAGGATTTCCTCCTCTTCTCCGCTTAAAATAGTTTCCTGCACTAAAGAGTCAACAACATCTATTGCAAAGCAGGATTGAACAGTGGCAGGACGCTTCATGTTGCGTGTCATGTCGAAAACAACCTGCTCATCATGAAATCTTAGAATAATCTTTCCTCCTTCCACATCAATGAGAGTGCGGGCAGTTCTCATAAACGGTCTGCCCAAAATTAGCGGTACATCTGTATCTTCCTCCATATCAATGATGATAAAATCAGCAGGGAAAATAAATTTATCAATAGAAACTACCAGGTCCTCAACTTTTCCTTTAGGATAGATTATGGAACGGTCTGCTAGTTGTAATTGAACAGAAGTGGGAGCACATTGACCTACGCCTAATTTCTTGAAAATAGATAAAGGCATCAAATTAATACTTGCTCCTAAATCACATAAACCGTTACCACAATCCACCTTCTCGATAGCGCATGGAATGATGGGAAGACCTGGATCTCCTAACTTGGGTGGCAGTTTCTTCAGGAGAACTGCAGATACTCTTTCTGTCAATTTGACTGTGTCAGACTCTAGCAAAGAACGCCTGTTAGACAAAATATCCTTCATAAATTTAGCATACATAGGCATTTGAGACAAAGCATCAGAAAAAGGGATGTTAATAGTTAATTTCTTAAAGATATTAAGAAATTTCCCATATTGCTCGTCCATGTTCTTTTTCTTTAGTCTGTTAGGGAATGGAATAGGAGGATTATAAGAGAGTTGAGGGGTTTAATAGTGAGAGATTCAGGAGACTCCTTCTCCTTGGGATTTGTTGTTTTCTCCACTTCAGGTTGAGTTTCAGCTGGCTTATTAAAATCTTCTTCAATTTCTGGAACATCTAGTTCCTTGCCGCTTCTCAGAGTTACTGCTTTTGCGTGCTCCCTTGGGTTAGGGTCAGGCTGACTGGGAAGTGACCCCGTTGGTCGCTGTGCCAGCTGTTGTGAAATTTGACTCATTTGCCTCTCTAAGCTTAGGTTGATAGAAGCTTGATCAGCGTTTCTAGCGGCCTGTTCAGAAAGTTTAGCTTCTATTTCGGCAAACCTGGAGTTTGTAGTTTGGCCTTGTTTAAGGATTTCTGCCAGCATATTCTCAATTTTACCACTGCCTCCTTGAGAATTTTGGGATTGCTCCTGCTGTCTAAAGTAAGGTGGTCTATTTTGGTTGAACCCAAAATTACCTATAGACTGATCATTACCCCTCCATGGAGGTTGTTGATTGTTCCTCCAATTATTCTGATTGAAATTGTTAGGATAAGGGTTACCTGGTCTGTTGTTGATCGATTTTAACTCTTCGGGGTTACCTGCATAGCTAGGACCTTCACAGTTGAATTCGTGGGCTCCTCCACAATTCTCACAGCAAGGATTCAGGAAAGGCGAAGAAGTAGCTGCCTTCGCGGTTTGCTGTTGCGTCTGGTTTACAGCTAACTTCTCCACAACTTTAGTAAGAGCTGCTAGTTGAGCGGATACATGATCCTGTGGGGGAATATTATACATACCTGCTTTTGGCTCACCTCTCCCCTTGTTCTTGCACCACTGTCTGGTACTAGCGGTCATGGTGTCCAAAAGCTCCATCGCTTCATCCCCAGTTCTTGCCATAAAGTTTCCTCCAGATGAGGAACTTAGTACCATCTTGTTTGAATCGTTCAATCCCTTAAAGAACGACAGTACTAGTTCTTCGCTACTCATACCATGGTGTGGGCATTGAATCTGCAGCTCCTTGAATCTATCCCAAGAGTCATACAGGGACTCACCTGGTTCTTGACAAAAGTTTGTGATTTCAGCGATCTTCTCCCTTGTCTTTGACGGTGGATAGTACTTCGCCAGGAACTTGTTTGCCAAGTCAGCCCAAGTGTGGATGCTACCCGGTTGCAGACTCCTTAGCCACCTGGACGCTCCGTCTTTCAGAGAATAGGGGAACAGCTGTAGACGAATGCGCTCATTCAGGTTCCCCGTCTTGTTGAATGTATTGCAGAAGTCCAGGAATGCAGAGATGTGGTGTGGGGCATCATCTGAGTCAAGCCCGCTGAATTGTCCCTGGTGGTACAAAGTGGTGATGAAGCTCGTCTTGAATTGCCAGGCGTCGAGCTCAGCTTGCGTCACTTGAGGGAGGACGATAGCAGAGGATCGTCCTTCTACTGATGGTTGCTGGTACTCCCCCAGAGTTTGTCTGGTCGTCATGGCAAACTGCAGTTGTCGCCTGCTGTGGAGAACTCTTTCGATTTCTGGCTGAAATTCAGCTATAGGCTCTCCTGCAGATCGAGTCCGACGCATAAGGGACGAGTTGGTATGAATATGGAAAAACTAGATTAACTATATACGTGGAAAAATAAAGAGAAAATAAAGACAAAAAATAAGAAAAATAAAAGAATGAAAAATTGAACTTATCCCAATTAAAACAATTGTCAATTAACCGTGCCGGAGGTCCCCGGCAACGGCGCCAAAAACTTGATGGAGAAATATGTGACTACTTCTACCACATAGGCAGTGTACCTATCGTTTTGCGGGTATAGTGATTAAATGGGGTTGTCGATCTCAGGGACCTCGTATAATTAATTGACAAATATTTGATTAACTGGGAAATTAAGTTAAACTAAAGAAAACAAGAAATATCACTTTTTCGGTTTTGAATGATTGATTAAAAAGAAACTAAACTGCAAGGAGAAATAGAACAATTTAAAAGGTAAAAAAAAAGAGGGATTTAAAGAGTGGTGAATGTGATAAATAGAAAAGCGCACCCCGGGTTGTTTGCTTACCTATTCCTTTTTATATCTGTTACTAAATTCTTCCCTTAATTTTACTGCAATAACTCAGAAACTTTAATTAATTCATTAACGACTAAGTATAATGAATCCTAACCAATTGTTAGATCTAGCAGCAGACTAATGCTCTAGACCGGACACAATTAATTGCATAAAGAGCAGTTTCTATTGGAGTCTAATTAACCTATAGGCGGGATCACGCTTCTAGCTGTTAATTAGGTTCAACTTCCTTCGTCTCGTTATCTATCTCAGCTCTCGCATATTAATAAGATAACTACAAGGGTTGTTCTAATTACTGGCCAAATAATTAAAACATTTGAAGGACAGGAATTGAACTGTTGCAGTTAACAAAATTTATTTGAAGGATCACATAGCAGAATTCAAGAAATAGGTTCGCTTCCCAACCCGGGAAGCTAAAATACTTACTCGCTCATCGTTACAAAAACAACGATAACAGAGAAGGAATGCATTAAATAAATTAAAGTAAGGGTAAGAGGTAACTCCAGTTTAGAAGTTCACTCCGGCTCCTTGCTTCAATTTCATCTTGTGTTGCCCCGACTGCTAACTTTATTCCTGTAAAGCTGGTGTGTAACAGGAAAATAAAATGAAAAGTGGGATGTATGTGTTACGTGGGAATTTAATGGAGTGGATGGGTGATGAGTTCTGATAGAGGGAATGAAGTGAATGGAGCACGATCGTGGGAGAGGGAGTATGGCAGATGATTGGGTCGATGGTTCCTTTTTTAGCAACCAGAGTGTGGGTTTATATAGGCTGATGAAATGAGAAGCAGACAACGGAGAAATCAGGGACGGTGTAGTTGGTGAGCAGATCCGTGAAAATTGCAGTCAGAGATTTAATTCGCAGCAACAATTGATTGCAGACAGAGCCGGCGTCACGCGTGAGTGAATTAAGGTAGGCGTTGTCTGGTATTAATGAAGGAGTAGTTCGACTGCGGCGCCACAAAGGAAGAAGGAAGAAGAAAACTGTACGCGTCGAATTCAGTCACGTCCGCCCCTGCGTCTGCCTAAACTCACGCGGACATCACACATGTCCGCCTTGTTGTCCGCTTGGTTTTATGCGGACATGTATGTCTTTAGCGCTGATGTCCGCTTTGTCCGCGCCTCTGTCCGCGCCAGTTCATGCGGACGCACCTCTATCCGCGCCTCTGTCCGTGCCTCTTCATGCGGACGCAGCTGCTGTTTGCCCTCCTGTCCGCGCCTCTTCATGCGGACACAGTCGTGGACAGAATCAATCTGTTTTCTATTTTCCTCCAATCTTCAACCGGCTCCACATTCTTCGTTATAAGTCCGTTTTACTCGCCGTTTGTTGCATTGGAAAGCTTGTGAAATAAACTGTTTGATTCCAACACTTTTCCTACATTTAACACATAAAATATATCAATTCATATCAAAACATAAATCTAGGAAAATCGTAAGATAAGTGAGAAATATTACTTAAAATACTGCAAATTATAAGGTAATTGAACCCTTAAAAGTCTATATATTTCGCACTTATCAACCAGTAAGGAGTCCAAGTATATTTCCAGGTCCGTTGCGCCTAGGGCAATGGCAACCTCTAGGCCTTGAATGAGAGCCTCGTATTCAGCCTCGTTCTTGGTTACTTCGAACTCCAACCGGAAGGCGTAGTTGATGTCTCGTCCATCGGGAGTTTGGACTACAATCCCTGCCCCCGCTCCTGTCTTGCACCGAGCGCCATCTACCTGGATGATGAAGGGGGTGGGTGGCTTTCCTTCTTCTTGGTCGAAGCTGGTCTCTGTTATGAAGTCCGCTAGGGCCTGAGCTTTGATCGTCGTTGGCGGTAGGAAGTGGATTTCATATTGGGTGAGTTCGACTGCCCAGCTTACCATGCGTCCCGACGCATTCGGATTATTCGTTATTTGCTTCAGCGGCCAGTTAGTCCTTACAAGGATTCGGTGCGATTAGAAGTATGGACGCAGCTTCCGGGATGCCACCACCTGGGCAAGAAAGACCTTTTCAATGTTGGTGTAGCGTCTCTCTACGGGGGTCAGGATCTTCCCTGTGTAGTAGACGGGAATCTCCTTTTATTCGTGCTCCATGATTAGGACCGCTGCCACCGCCCATGCTGATGCGGATAGGTAGAGGTAGAGGTCCTGACCGGGCGCTGGGACTCCCAGCTTGGGTAACTCTCGGAGCATTTCTTTAATCCTCTCGAAGGCTTCTTTGCATTCCTGGCCCCACTGGAACTTGCTGTTCTTCCTTAATATGTTGAAGAACGGGATTGCCTTTTCCTGCAACTTTGAACAGAACCTGCTTAGGGCCGTGAGCCTTCCGTTGAGAGCTTGGACATCTTTGATGCTTCGGGGAGGGCTAAGGTCAAGAATCACCTGGGTCTTTTCTGGATCCACCTCTATCCCTCATTGCCCAACGATAAAACCAAGGAATTTTCATTTGGTGACTCCGAATACGCATTTTTTCGGGTTTAGCTTGATCTGGAATTTGTCGAGCGTGGTAAATGTCTCTTCCAAGTCTTTCATGTGCTGTTCCTTGGACGGACTTCTCACGACTATGTCATCCACATAGGCTTCCACATTTCTCGAGAGTTGTTCCCGGAACACTTTGTCTATCATTCGTTGGAAAGTCGCGCCGACATTTTTAATCCGAATGGCATCACTTTGTAGCAGAAGATTCCTGATGAGGTGATGAAAGAAGTTTTCTCAGAGTCCTTCTCATTCATCTTTATCTGGTTATACCCGGAGAATGCGTCCAGGAAGCTCAAGACGGAGCTCTGGGCCGACGAGACAACCAGTCTGTCTATCGATGGCAACGGGTAAAAATCTTTGGGGCATGCTTTGTTTAGGTCGGTGAAATCCACACACATTCTCCACTTCCCGTTAGACTTCTTTACCATAACCACGTTCGCCAACCATTTGGGGTAAGACACTTCTCTGATAAAACCCGCCTACAGGAGTTTTTGGACTTCTTCTCGAGCGGCCTGGTCCCTCTCTGCTCCGACCACCCTTCTTCTTTGGCGGATTGACGGGTGCGCTGGGTCTACGTTGAGGTTATGCTGGATAACGTCTGGGCTTATTCCGGGCATCTCCTCTGTGCTCTAGGTGAATGTGGCCCTTCTTTTTTCTAGGAATCTTGTTAGATGGACTTGTTCTTCGCTGTCAAAGGCATTTCCAATTTTAAAGAATTTGCTGGGGTCAGTTCGTAGGGGTACCTCTTTGGGGGGATCAGCGGGTGCCTCGTACCGCCCCGTTGTTTCGTCGGGGAGGGGGAGCTTTCCCTTGAATTCCTTCTCGGAACCCGCGGTTTTGACGGTCTCGTTCCCTGGTAGATTTTCCATGATCCGTACCTCACATACCCGCGTGACTTTCTGGCTCCCTCTCACCGTAACGAGCTTCCCTGACCGGGTCAGGTACTTCATTTTTAGATGGTGGGTGCTACAAATGGCTCTGAAGGCATTTATTCCTGGTCGCCCGAGGTACATATTGTACCCAGAGAGCCCAGGAAGGATGAAGGCCGTCAGTTCTTCCGTGCGCCTCTCATCCCCTTGCCCCAGGGTGATGGTGAAGTCGATGCTCCCTGTAGACTTAGCCGAGATCCCTCCTACGAAACCACCTAGTACAGCTGAATAGGGCTTGATCCTATCTTCCGGTATCTCGAGTTTCTTTACTGCCTCAGCAGAAATGACGTTAGCACCCGCTCCGCTGTCGACCAGGATTCCTTCCATCATGCAGTCGTTTACCTGAGCCCTTATGACCAGCGGGTCGTTGTGCGGGTACAGGACTCCGTCTTCGTCATCCTCAGTGAAGTAGATGGGAGAAGCTTTTGTGTTCGCGTCCTTTCTTGTCCGGGAGTCCCGGTGAACCTCGTGGACGTGTCTTTTCCTTTCGTTGGGGGTCAGGGGCCCTACTTCTAAGAATAATCCTGTGAACGTTCTCAAGGAAAGTTTTATTAGTTTCTTTATCTTTGTTTTGTTAGCATTGTTTATTTGTAAGTTTTGAAATACATGAAGCTTTATCGGGATACACGTTCACTTATATGGTAAAAAAGCTTTTAATAAAGTAGTAGCAAGCCATGGCCTCCCGCGGGATACAGAGATGATTCTTTCTTTCTAAAGGGGGACTTCGCCCCCTTTCCTAGAGGATTACCCTATGCAATCTACAGACATGTGATTACCCCGAAGGACTCGCTGTGGTCCAACTCTGGGTGGACTTCTTCTTCTGGCTTAGGCCGGGAGGTCTGGCCACCATAGTGCTGCCTGTGTTGGGCTCTGCTTCCTTTCTTCTTGTTCTCCTCGATCAGCCTTAGCTCCTTGGCGAGGTTTGCGCAATTGATGGTCCTGTGGCTGCGGTGCCCATGATACTCACAGAAGGCCACCGGCACCTCTCCCGGGTTGGGCTTTCTCGGTGGGGGCAGGAGTCCCTCTCTTACGGCAGCGGCATACTTCCCTGGGTCTATCAGTACCGTTGGGAAGGTTCTGGAGCTCGAGGCCTGCTGTCCCTGGGGGGCCGGGGTCTTGGAATAAGGCTTGTACCGGCTTCCCCCTTGGTGCGACCCTCCGGTCGTAACCACCCCTCCTGTCTGGCTTCCCTTCTTCTCACCCGCGGCGGGAGCTCTAAAGCTGTTGAGGAGCTCTTTGGCCTTATTCTCCGCCACTTCTGATTTGAGGAAATCGTGGATCGTCTCGGCCAGCTCACCGTGCGATTTTGGCGCCTTGGTGGCTATTTTTCCAGCGAGGCGGGGGTGGGCTAGGCCATTACCAAAGGCCTTGATCAGTATCTTCTCGTCGATGTCATCAATTTCAGCCACCTGTTTGTGGAATCGCTCGTTGTACTCTTTCACAGTCTCCCCTTTTGCTTGTTTCACATCCATGAGCTCTATTGTCTCCCTTTTTACCTTTTTACTGGCCGCAAAGTATTGCTGGAATTCCTCGGTTAGTTGTTTGAAACTGGAGATTGACTGGGGTGGTCTAGACGAGATCCAGCTCAAGGCCCTCTTGGAGAGTGTTCCAGGGAATAAATTGCACAAAGCGAGGGAGCTAATCCCCTGGGTGTTCATGGCGAACATGAACTTCTTAATGTGCTGAGCAGGGTCCCCAGTACCGTCATACTTCTCCACCGCTGGGGCGACGAAGTGGGGCGGGAGTTTAGCTCTGCGGATCATTTCGGAGAAGGGGTATAGGCTCATGTCGATGGCGTCATCTTCTTCCTCCTCGATAGTAATTAAGGCCTCCCCTCGGGTGCCTCTTTTCCCGTCATTGCTTCCGGCCACATCCCGGCCCTTCAGGAGATCTATCGCCTCTGACATCTCCTCCCACTTTCGCTGGAATTCCTCGTCCCTCTGCATCAATTCCTGTTGCAGGAGCTCGTTTCCTTCCACGATTTTTTCGTCGATGGATCTGGTGAGGCTCGTCAGCATGTTCTCCAAGTCTTTTTTGGAAATGGAGTCGTGGGTTGCCTCGGGTCCAGTACTTCCGTCGTTGGTTTGCAGATTTTTCCTTGTCCTGGGTGCCATTTTCGTACCTAACCTGCAAAAACACAGTTTCGTTCTTAGATGTGTCGACTTCATATGTTTTCCAAAGTTATTACTCTCATTGGTGGGCTCGTGGTTGCTAGATCTGAGTTGTTCGTTTCCCACAGACGGCGCCAAATGAAATAGTATAAATCCCTAAACTCTCGAACAGTCCTTTCACGTAATTCAATAGTTGGAATTCTAATCTATCGCCGAATTCTACCGAGTTACCTTGTTACCGGATAAGGGGTACAAAGGAGAGAGGTTCGTAAAATCAAGCAACAGTGGGAATTCTCAGGTATTGTTCGCGTGCCTTTCATTGAGGGTGAACCCCTATTTATATGTTTCTCACAGGCCTTCTAGCTTGTCACCTTGTGCCAGGCTGGCACAGAATATCTTGGTAGACCTACAAAATATTTTGATAAATATCTTATCCTAACTTCCCTACTTTCAGTCGCTACCACCGTATTTGCTTTATTCACCTATCGACCGGTCACAAACGACGTGCTATTCATGCTATACTTGGTGACCGGTCACAGCGACCGGTCGCTCCTTATACTACATCTTACATTCCAGGCGTCCGGTCATAATCGACCGCTCGTAGCGATGCTTTTGGTGGCTAATCATTGGCGATCGGTCGCTCCTAACGCGTTGTGCTAGGGCTCTTGGCGATCGGTCGAAAACGACCGGTCACTGCTTGCGGCCTGTCTGGGCTTAGTCAGGGACGCCCGGTCGTTGCTCTGGCCTTACTAGGCTATTGCTCTTTCTTTGGGGCTCCTGGACATATTTTCCCCTCTTCATATAGTCAATGGTCAATTAATGACTCATCTATTCCCATAAGAGGTCGGCAGCATGGAGCAAGGAGGACAGAACATCAAGCTTTAATAACAAATATCTAGCCAATTTGGTGAATCACCATTTACTATTCCAAATCTTACTTTTCATTCATTAAACTCATTTTCTTTCTTTCTCTTTCCTCTTGTCCCATTCCAGCCAAGCCATTAGCTATTCCAAACCCTCTCAAGCTGTGTTCTTGATTGTTCAAGGCAAATCAATTCCATTTGCACCTAAGGTAATGATTTAAGGCTTATTTTAGCTCTTTTTCTTCATTTCTTCATTACCTACACTTGGAGCTCATGATCTATCACTTTCCATGGCTCATTCTCAGCATTTTAAACCTTGAACAACAACCAATCTCAGCTGAAGCAAGTCTTGGGACCAAGGTTTCCAAAATTGACATTAAAAGGTAAAAACATACCTTAAGCATTTCAATTCTCCATCCGGTTTTCTCCTTCTGATTTCTATGAGTTTATTCACTCATTATCGTCATATTTACATGTTTATTCAGTTGTTTAACCATTTGGAGCAAGGGTGGCCGAAAATCAAAGGAAATATCATTCTTTAAGGCATTTTGCCAAGGTAAAACCTATTACCATAGCAGCTTGTTGTTGTCTAGATATTCCCTATGTTTATATGGTGAATTTAACACCATATGATGTGGTTAATTCAGGCCGAGACCCTTTGGAAACTTGCATTTTTAAGGTGATTTTTGCCTTAAATCTTACATTAATTGTTCATTATGGTTAAGCTCATGCTTGGAGTATAACCATATCTTATTTTGGTGTATTAAACATGTCTAAATGATGTGGTGATTTTTCCTCCAAGCTGCCGAGTGTTACTAGGGATAAACCAAGGTATAAACACCTTAAACTTATGATTTTATGATTTTTAAGCATATATATTATATGTGCCGAGAGTGGAGTTGTTAATATGGGTGATTTTAACCTAAGAGTGGAAAAAAATGACTAAGATAATTTAAGCTAGTCATTTAAGTGATTTAATTAACATAATGGTCAAATTATGACATTATGTGGAAAAATAAATAAGCTACAGCAAGGCCGAGAGCTTATTGTATAAATTGAGCTATTTTATGTGTAATTTTATGTTATAAAGCAAAGTTGTCATTAGGCCATTTTAATTTAAGTTTAAAGCTTATTTAATTTAATTTATGCTTATATATTAAAGTTTGGGGTCAAACGGTAATTACTAGTAAATTATAAAGCCGTGGGCTTAATTTATAGGAATTTAGGGTATTTAAATGAATTTAATAAAAATTATAACATTTTATAAAGTTTTGGGTCAAAATTGTAAAAATAGAAAAGTATAGGGTATAATATGTAATTACCGAGAGTTTGGGTCCAATTTGGCATTAGAAGTCAAAGTTGACTATATAGGAGACTTTGACCAAGTTTGGAAAATTTAAGAAGTTAAAATACTACCTTATAATAAGATAGTTATTAAATTGTAAAAGATTTATAAGAGATGGGGTGAAATGGTTATTACCAAAACTTTAGGGTACTAAATAGAGTTTAGTACAGACCTTAGGTTAGTAGGAATTTTTAGAAGTTTATTTGGCTAAATTTGGAGTTAAAATGAATTAATAAGTATATATATGATATTTCATGACATTGTTACAAATGGGTAACATATGGGTAAAACCAAGAAGTATAGAAAGTATAAGTTAGGAATGATATATATAACCTTTTGGTATAGTTTGGTAATTTTTGGAGTTATATAAGGTTTTATAAAGATATATGTATAATATATAGTTTTAATCACATTAGAAAACTATGTATTATAAATTGGGGAGATTTGGTAAATATACAAAATTAGGTGGTGGGAATTTAATTAAAACATACCCTAGGGTCTGTTCGGTAATTATAGCCATTTAAAACCATAGGTTATAATTATATTAAGGGTTAAAGATAATATAAGGTATATAATATAAGTGTAACATGAAATATAATTTGGGGTTGAATTGTAAATTGTGGAAGTATAGTGGAATTTAATGAAAGCCGAGAGTATAAGGGCTGTTTTGTAATATATAACAATTTATAACTATAGGTTATAATTGTTTTAATGACATAAATGTCATAATATATGTTATATAACTATAATATAACATTATATTAATTATGTGGTGGATTTTGTAAATATTTAAGAAACTAGGTGCTGTTCGGTAATATGGGCATTTTTAAATGAAAAATTTATAATATGGTTTTAATGTTATAAAGGGTGTAACATTTATAATATAAGAAATTTCATTAAAAGAGAATGAAATATATAAAGACTTACCATATAATAAATAGTCCCAAATACATATATATATATATAACAAATATATGTTATGGTGTGGAAAATATAATATGGTTCAATAACTATATATTATCATAATTAAAAATGATATAAGATAAAGTGAAAAGAATTAGGGAAATTTCATGATATACCCCCGAGGTTTGAGCGAATTTTACGAGATACCCCCAAGGTTTCATTTTCATTACAAGATACCCCTGAGGTTTTATTTTTTTTACAATATACCCCTGAGATTTCATTTTCATTACGATATACCCCTTAGATTTCAATTTTATTACGAGATGCCCCTCAGTTCAGATTCTAATATATAAAATTTTCATATCCTCATTTTACCCTCGCACCATATGCCCCGCAACATGGATTTATGGTCAAATTTTTTTAAAATTTAAAATATGAACAAAATGCATAGAAAAATAAAGGTCAATTAAAATTTTAATTCAATTTTAAAAAACATAAATAAAAGTATAAAAAAAATTAAAAAAAATTAGAATCATAAAAACTTTAAAATAAATAGAAATGACCAAACAACAAAAAAATAATCTATTTAAAAAACTTATATTGTTACATAATTTAAAAACTATTATAGCAATTATATTTAAAGAACAAAAACATGATTTTTATAATTAATTTTTCTAATTTAAAATAATGATTTTTTCTATGTACTTTATGAAATTGTTGCTTTTAATATTCTTCATATTATTGTTATACTTTTTACAATTTTAATACATATCTAGGTAACTCCTTAACAAGTTATGTTTATTTTTCAAAATAATTTACTTTTTTTAGTCATTTCTATTTATTAATTTTTTTGTTTTATGTTTATTTAATTATATTCATTTTTTAATATTGATTTCAAATTTTATATGAACTTTAATTTATATGAGCATTTTATTTAAGTTTCAAATTCAAACAAAACTTTGACCATATATCCTGATGTTATTGCGGGGCATATGATTTTAAGCCACCGCTATAATAGTTTTTACATTATGTAACAATATAAGTTTTTTAAATAGATTATTTTTTTGTTGGTTAGTCATTTCTATTTATTTTAAATCTTTCATGATTCTATTTTTTTAATTTGTTTCTATACTTTTATTTATGTTTTTTAAATTGAAATAAAATTTTAATTGATCTTTAATTTTTATGTGCATTTTGTTCATATTTTAAATTTTAAAAAAATTTGACCATAAACCCGTGTTACGGGGCATATGGTGCGAGGGTAAAATACGGATATGACAAATATAATATATCCAAATCTGAACTGAGGGGCATCTTGTAATAAAATTGAAACCTCAGGGGTATATCGTAATGAAAATGAAACCTCAGGGGTATATCGTAAAAAAAATGAAACCTCGGGGTATCTCGTAATGAAAATGAAACCTTGGGGGTATCTCGTAAAATTCGCTTAAACCTCGGGGGTATATCGTGAAATTTCCCAAAGAATTATAAACATTAGATATGGAAATTCTAATGTTATGAGTTTACATGGAATAATAAGGATTTATATAATTCAAAGTATTTTTACATATGAATTATACTACATAAACTTGGAAAAACAAACCTTAGGAAAATAAATACTAAGGTGGAATGTATAATATACGATTAAGAATAATACATGCAATATAGAAACAAACTATATAATATACAAGGGTATATTGAATTACATGCGATAACAAAGTTCAAACTTTAAGTATATTAATATACAAGACGAGACTACGCATGTAATATAACATTTTTCCAATCCCGAGTTAAAGCCGAAAACCCGACAAACGTTGACAGTTAATAACAGGGGATTAAACGGGAGGTGTTAGTGACGGTACTGGGTACCGTAGAGTTATGTCGTTATACGGGATTCTAATCAGTAGTGTTATGTATTATTAGACTGTTTGAGACGACACGGGGAGCATTCGGATCTAGTTGATTCATACACCACGGTTATACATTCCGGGTGTACGGTATGTTGTTATGTGTCTCTGATTGTCTCTAAGGGCTTCCTCTGTTCAGACTTCTGTGTAATCTGTGATAAGATTGTTTGTCTGATTGTGTGAATAAATATGCATGAACTGTATATTTTTAGCTGCTTATTATTTACTGTTGTTGCGTTAACAGTATTGGTTCGTATATATGAACCTATATATATAAAACGAACTAGCGGCTATGGTGCTATCTTATATGTAATATAAGGATCGTCAGAAAAACGTTGTAGCACTAGGATAATGAGATATACATATTATCCGAGACTTTCATATGGAGCATTGGCCTTTCTAACGCCGCTCTCGTATCTAACACTGGATTCCGAGTTTACAGACTCCGGATTGGACTAACGACCTTGGTCTGCTGTGTTAGGAAAAAATTGGTAATGCGATGTGATGGTATATTTAATTAACATAACAAAGCCAAGAGGATGTGGCTCTTGGTGCGCGTTGTGATCACAAAAACGATACCAGGATGTCCGCGTACGGGTCCGCAAGTATCAAGAAAATTTCCCGTGAGCTAGGATGGCTCGTTGGTCAGAGACTCTACCGTTGGAGTGGCTACTGCCGTGGGTGACCCACCATAGTATATGGGTAATTTAGAGACACGTCGTTTTTAACGAGACGTTGTCACTAGGTATAACTGAACACTTATTACAGTTGAGACTTGTACATTGGCGAACAATATTGGTTTCTATACCAAGGACGGGAGTTGATACTTGTTTATTATTCTCGTTGTTCCGCCTTGCTGTTCATTGGTTATACTGTGTGGTTTATATTATGTGTATTGATGGTTTTGTTATTGTATGGATATTACTGTTAAATGTTTTTACAGTTTAAATATTAAAACGGTATTGCATGTAACGAATCTCATGCTCTCGACCAATTAATTGAGGGGTTTGAGGAGGCATGACGGGGCATGTGATAACATACTCAGCAGGGGCTGATTCCATACCACAAACCATTTTTATTTCAGGAGACTAGCTGGTGGGTCGACGTGGGGCGCGACAGGGTGATTTACTTTTGTTTAGACTTGGTACGGTTTGAGACTACAGTTATTTTGGACTCGGGTTTTGTAAACCGAGGTGTATATTTGGTTAGACGCTCACGTGTACGGTTTTGTATAAGACGGTTGTTACTATATATATTTTAGTTTTATTTTAAGCACTGCTATCTATCTCTTGTGGTCACTGCGGGAATATGTTTCGTATGTTGATTATCATGTAACTCGTTATCACCCGTATGGGCGAGTGATAACAGTGACACCATTAGAACGACAGTCTGTTATTTACCGCTACGATTTATTTACTAAGTACGACGTTTATATTGTGATTAGGAGCCAGATTAGTAGGGGTGTTACAAAAGTGGTATCAGAGCGGAGTACCGCTCTAATTACAAGAGATAGTAGTTTAAGTACCGTGAGCTTAGGTTATTCATATACCAGTACCAATGAGGAAGTTGGAAACGAGTTGAGTTAGGAGATTGTCTGGGACAATGTGTTTTACGCCTTTTAGGGCTATGTGAACTTATGGTTGAGAAAAGTACGGTATTTATACCGAGTGTTGACTTTAATTATGGATTCTTCAGATGTCTACTAGAGGTCGATCGGCAGGCAGAGGCAGAGATAGAGGCGGCGGGTCTGGAGGAGGACCTCCTGAAACCCATGCCGTGGGCGTTTCTGAGACGGTAGCTGCCGTCTTTGCTTAGCTAGCCCAGATGGGAGGCATCCATATCGGAGCGCCACCCATAGTCCCACCCGTACCCGCACCGAGAGAGCCAAACTGGCTAAAGAGCGTCGCCGACACACGAGTACCTACTTATGATGGAGTCGCTGACCCCACCGTCCTGGAGAGATACATTATCGAGCACGAGAAGGCCTTTGATGCTATTCATGTGCCTACTGAGCACCGGGTCGGTATAGCAGCCTTCCATCTGAGGGACGCCGCCAGCACTTGGTGGAGGTCCGTGAAGGCACACTACACTGCTATAGAGGGTTTCGGTTGGACGGGTTTTGTAGAGTTGCTGAGAGAGAAGTACTATCCTGCTCACTTGAAGCAGAGGAAGAGGGAGGAGTTCGAAGCTCTGAGGCAGGGTAGCCTGACAGTGGATCAGTACTACTCCTTTTTCATTGGGCTATTGGAATTTGTCCCGGGAGTTGTTTATTCTGACACCGTAAAGGTGGAGAAGTTCAGAGGCGGGCTACAATATGCTATCAAGGCCGCCATGGGTGCTGCTTTATACCCTACGGTCCAGGTAAATTAGTTGACAGTTTGTATCTTGTGACTCATTTTGATTTATTACAAGTTTCGGGGAACTCATTGATGCATTGTAAGAGTGCAATGATGCTGCTTCTCGGACCGAGCTGTTGGTGAACATCAGGGATGACAGCCAGGGGCAAAAGCGTAAGGCCCCCGAGAAGGAGGCTGAGGTTGTGGCTGGAGGCGGAGGCAGCAAAGGCGGGAAGTAAGAATCGCTTTTAAGTTATTTAATTCATTTAAATTACTTACTTGTTGCCTGCTTTTATACCTGCTATTCCTAACACTTTGACGATCACAGGAAGAAAAATTTCTCCTGGAGGGAGAAGAAGAAGGAGCAGGCCAGCCAGAAGGGCAAGGAGAAGGTTCCGATGCTGACCGGGCCTACCTATGATGTCCAGCCTCTCAGATCTGCACCCCCTAAGGGTAAGCGATCTAACCTCGTGAATGAGTTGCGTATTACACTCTCCATTACCGTTCTTGTATTAATTAGATTGTTGTATGATAATAGGTTCTGCACCCCAGCACCACTTTCACTACAAGCGTTATGGTAAGGACCACCCGGGTGTAGACTGCACCAGGCAAGAGGTGGACTGCCACCACTATGGGAAAGAAAGGCCATAGGTCGTTCGAGTGCTTCACGAATCCGGAGAGCCGAGCGTACCACCCGTCAAAGGGGACTTAGAGCGCACCTACTGGAGGAGGTGGAGCTCGAGGTGGCCAGAGGGGGCCGGCGCCCTAAGCCCAGAAGGGGCAGCAGCAGCAGACCCAGAGGAACCCGCCGGGCAACCGTGTGCTGAATGCAGCGGGAGCTTCGGGCGCTGGTACTAGTACCCAACGCGGTGAAGGTTAGCATTTGAAACCTTAACCATTGTATGAGAGCATGACTAAGGGTTAAACACTTTACCTTAGCATGAATGTGTGTTTTAATTACCGCTTTAGATAAACGACTTACCTAGGAAACCTTTTATCTCTTAGGAGACTTCGATATCTGCTATCCCACAATTACAAGACAGAGATCACCTAGACCCATGGAAGAGAGACGGGAGTACCTTGGCGAGTTGTGTCATGAGGTCAGACCGGGCATGATACTTCTCAGAGAGTTCCTAACCCTAGATGAGCAAATCGCCATAGTGAATGAGTGTAGAGCTTTGGGTAAGGGCATGGGAGGATTTTATACCCCTGTATTTAGTAGTAGTTCTAAGATGAAATTGCACATGATGTGCTTAGGAAAAGATTGGGATCCGCAAGCTAGGGTTTATCGAGAGGTGAGGATGGTAGGTGGCGTATCAATACCTAGGATACCTGAGAGTTTCCTAACCTTGGTGAGAAACGCAATGGATATTGCTCAAAACTATGAGACTTATCCATTACCCGACATGACACCTGACGTCTGCATCGTCAACTACTACGAGCAGGGAGGAAAGCTTGGGATGCACCAGGACCGTGATGAGACGACCGAGTCCATCACCAGCGGAATACCGGTTGTATCATTCTCCATCGGCGATGATGCTGAGTTCATCTATGGAGACCAGAAGTGGATGGATCTAGCAAGCAAGATCATCCTCAAGTCTGGGGATGTGTTGGTATTTGGTGGAGAGTCGAGGCTTGTATATCATGGGATCAAGAGCATTAAGCTCAATACCGCCCCACCAGCTCTAGTGAATGAGACCCACATCTGACCTGGCCGTTTAAATTTGACTTTCAGACAGTACTGATGTAATAGTAGTAGCAAAGTGTGTAATCTTGTAAAATACAGTTGGATGAATGAAATAAGAGTTTTTGTACCTTCAAGTATTTGTGTTCAGTTTGTTGATACCGTTAATTCATAACTTCAGGCCACGAAAATGGAAAGGAGGTTACCATATGCATCCTAGATATGGCGCAAGCCAAGGAGTCTGGTAATGTCATCACAGGTATGACAATTACAACCGACGGTAAATTAGTGATTTATTGGGACTCGATGCTAATACGAGAGGTGATACCAGGTACCTTTCCTGTTGATGGTGTTAGTGCTTCCGTATTGTTCGACTCAGGGGCTTCGCATTCTTTTATTTCCTCGGCATTTGCTAAGAAGCTGGGGGCAGCCCCCGAACAGCTTTCTGACTTTTCAGTCACCCTTCCTTCGAAGGAGAAAGTAGGTTGCACCAGACAGTACACGGGGTTAGAGATCAGCATCATGACTGAGACCTTCCCCATTGATTTGATCGAGTTCAGGAACTTGGGCTTCGACGTGATTTTAATACCCCGGACCTAAAAATCGTGATTAAATTACTCTAATAGGATTGTTAAAGGCCTAATGGTGCCTAAAGAGTATTGGTAAAGAAATAAAACCAAAAGAAAAGAGAAAACACTTGAAAAGTGAAAAAACGCTAAAATGCGCGTTAAATGAATATAAGAGATATATATGATCTCGAGAGGGTCCGAGATGGATTCCTAAGGCTTAGTTAGGCCTAATTAGTATACGGGAGTGATTCCCAAAGAAAACGGATCCAAATAATGGATTAAAAATACTAACGGAGTTTAAAAGCACGTTTTTCGAGAAAACCCGAAAACGTGACTTTAAGTGGTCAAACAGACCCATAAAAATTATAGTTGATTAAATAACTATAAACAAATATTAATGGAAGTTTAATAACCATCAAAAATAAAGAAACAAGGAATTTTCGAAAAAAACGGACCCGGTTAGTGAATAGTGTAAAACCGGGAAGTTATGGGGTGTAAATGTAATAAGTAAAAATTAATCCCCCCTTGTAATTTATTTATGTGGCCGGTTACTTAAGCTATAATGGGGGCACGTTTTATTTTTCCTAGCAGCTCCCCCCTTGTTCCTAATACACTAAGTGACAAGAGAAATAAAGTAAACAAGTGCAAATAGTGAAAAGTGATATTACACTCTCTCACCTCTATTTCACCTAGCCGGTCACGATTTCCCTCCCTCTGTGACTAAACTTCTCCTTCCTCTGTATTACAATGGTGATTCCAAGAGAGAGCAAACAGCCCATCTTCATTCTCTCTTTTCTTGCTCGATACAACACCAAATCACACAAAATTTGTACCGCTAGACTCCTCTTGTTAAGGGCAACATTTTCCACCCTTCAAAAGCTTGAAACCTTCATCTTCATCTCCATGGAAGTAGGCCGTTTTGGAGCTTAAAGGAGTGTTTTTGGATCTCCTTCATCTTCTAGATACTCTAAGGTAAAAAGAAAGTCAAAAACTCTCCTTTCCTAGCTTTTCTTGTAAAAAAATCAAGAATGCCCACGTTGAATTTTTCCCCATGTCCAGCCGGTTTCTTCTTGCCTTTGAGGAGTGCTGGAGCTTCATCATTTTGGTTGCCTAACTCTCCATTTGGACACTTGAAGGTAATCTCTAAGCTAAACCATAAAAACAAGCTCTTGAAATATTAATCTTGTGAGGAACGTGAGTATTAAACTAGCTTGTTTTGTGTGGCTTGGGAATGTGATTGTAGTTAGCAATCTATACCCTCTGTTTGTTGTGGAAACAAGAAGAGAAAGAGAGAACAAGAGAAGGAGGAAGAAGAGAAAAGAAAACAGAAAACTAACAAGGTATTGAGCTTACCTTGGGTTGGTTGTGTTCTATGTAAACACATTTTTGAACGTAAATAATGACCATGAATTAGTGTAGCTTTGGTACTACAATATTGTTTGTTAAATGGTGAAGTTTTAATGTTGTTTGGGGGTGCAAAACAAACTTATAAACTGAGCTAGTATTGTGTGATAACAGAGGGAAAACAATGTGCTGCAATAGTGTTTTAATGCTTATATAATAGGGATGAAAAACAGATTTTGTGAGCTGATTAGTGTGTGGAGAATGCTTAGGAAGGTAGACAAACTCTGTCAAAATTTGCCTAGGAATGTATGGGCTTGAGTGTGTTAATACGTGGAGTTATAATGGAAGGGAGAAGAAGATTGAAAACTACAGCAGAACATGGATTAGAAATCTGTAACAGAGGGAAAAATTATAGTGAAATGGGTTAAGTAACAGATGATTATATGGGATGTTTTAGGTTAGTTTGAATGCCTAAACAATGTCAAAACATGCTAGAATATATGTAGGAAGAGTGGGGAATAAGTTGGCATGAGTTTGGGGTTGAAACAGAAGCAAAAACATATATATTTTTCAAACCTGCAAGTGGTCCGGGTCTGTAAACAAGTACAGAAACCCAGACCAGTGCTAAAACACGGCAGAAACATATATCAGAGGAGTGGTCCGGGTTTATAAACCAGGACACAAACCCGGACCACCTCTAAAATTCACCCGAGAGTATTCTGAACTACTGGTCCGGGTTTGTAAACCAGGACACAAACCCGGACCAGTCATAAAATACACCCGAGAGTGACCAGAATCACTAGTCCGGGTTTGTAAACCCGGACACAAACCCGGACCACCCCATTTTCTTCACAGAAACCATTTTAAAGCCATTATAAGGTAGGGGCTTGATGGGTAATGATAGTATAAGGTAATTATGACTTGATTAATGATGTTTAAAGGTCATTAAGAGTGTAAACAAGCTTGAGAAGTGAATGAGAAAGTTGTGAGTTAAAGAACACATGAAATAAACTAGGAATAACGGGATAACGGGGTTAAGTACGGGAGTATTAGTTTTACATACCGTAACGCCTTAATGTTAATATAAACATTTGAATGTTATCAGTGGACCAAGTGCGAACCTAGCATGGTGAGAACACACGGTAAAGCTAACCCCGGTGAAAGGTATGATTTTCTCACACTCCGCGTGCTAACCGAGTTACGTTGATTTGTGTATTTGTGTGCCGGCTTAATCAAGATTAAAGCATGAAAATAATCCATTGTTTGATTATGTATGCCTTGTTGTATGTTGAATGAGCTAACATACTTGTATGCCGGTGTGGTCTAACATAGTGTATGGACCGACTCGTAGTGAGTAACGTTTGGCTAGAGACCCATAGATCGGGTCGATGCTTATGATAACGAAAACGTGCAAACACACAAACTATTCGTTAAAGTATAACGATAACGCAAACATATGAACTCCCTAGAGTGTGAGGAGAAGTACGAGTTGAGTAAATACCCGATAACGGTTAGAAAACCATATTGAAACAATCCACGAAGCAAATGAGAGTGGAAAGATAAGTGAACCTCCTTCAAGAGGATATAAGATAGTTCGAAGATGTGAACTAGTGAAGAAGGTAAAAGAGACCCGAGGGATTAGTAGCTCCCTTGAGACATGGTCGACCTCCTATATGAGGATTTTACCCAGTATAAGGAAATAACCAAAAGTATGAGTAAACGAAACGTATGGGTAACTCTTAAAACCTAAGATTAACCGAACTTAAGTAATGTTCCCAAAGTCATTAGAAACATCGAGAGTGATGCTTCTAGACTAATATACATAATATTATTATAACTCCGAGAGGGGAGTGTATGGGAATGAGAGTAGTCCGAGAGTAGTCGGACCTATGTAAAGAGTTAGGAACTAGGAGAGAGTTCCGTGAGCTAGTTGAACCTTCCCACCATGCTAGACCAGAGTAGGGTCGAAACCGGGGAAGTAAGACTATGCTCGAGCGCCATGAGTTTTGGCCTGAGTATGTATTAAGAGTAACAAGCGTGACGTAGGAGACCTGTAGTGTCTCGAGAATCTACAATAGCTTGAGTATAAATAACCTAAGAGTGTGGGTGAGATAACGAGTATTAATACCCAAGAGTGTGGGTGAGATAATGTGTATAAGTAACCCGAGTGAATGGGTGAGTATAAAATGAGTAGCCCAAGAGAATGGGTGTGTATATGAATAAGTAACCCAAGAGAGTGGGTAAGATGTGGAATGAGTAAACAAGGCATTGTGAGGTATAACCCTCAAGGCCTAAGAGTAAACTGATACAACTAACAACCTTGTTATGCTAGTTAGGAATTGTGTTCCGTGATTGGATGTAGATTCCTCGAGTAATATACATATATATTGTATTGCTATGATGCATGTTGTTTGACTAAAATGAACTCCATGTATATCCGACAAAGTAGTCGGCGTACCCCGGTTAGCGCTCGGGGTATGCGAATTTCATATTTAGCTTTAAGCTGAGCCCCTAGGGGCAACGTTTTTATTTTTTCAGGTACACCAAAGATGTTACCGTTCGAGAGTAGGACGGGGTCGGTGGTTTGCATGGGTAGTTAGAATTAATTACTTATGCATTGAAAGAGGTGTAAGACCGAATATGTTGTCGGCATCCATAAATTGTAGACTCGGTATAGTAGAGAAATGATTTGAGTATTGTATTTGTATTGTGTTCTCGGTTGTTCCAGTTCATCAGACCGTTACGGTATGTAAGGAAGGCCTGGTTAGCCACATGGGTGGCTAACGGCGTTGCCCTCGTTGTAGCTAGAGTTCCGCTGCGTGAGTAGGAGTAATTAGTAACGGTTTAAGAGGTAATGACGAGATTAACGGTTGGGGTGTTACAGTGATAGTGGGCATGGATTGGCTACAGAAGCATAGGGGCCGCCTTCATTGTGCAGAGCATCGACTATTGCTGAAGGGGTCGAGCGGCAAGACAGTGTCATACCACAGTGTGAGGAGAGAGCCGACTGTCAAGATCGTGTCAGCACTGTCCCTAATGAAGGACGTTAGGAAGGGCTGACAAGCCTTCCTCTGTTATGTACAAGACACGAGACAGAGTGACGTGATGGACTCAGACATTCCAGTCGTGGTAGATTTCCCCGACTTGTTTCCTGATAAGCTGCCAGGCATGCCGCCTGTGCGCGAGGTTGAGTTAGCTGTCGACTTGTTGCCTGGTACGGGCCCTATTGCTAAGGCGCTCTACCGTATGGCACCGGCTGAGATGAGGGAGCTGAAGCTACAGCTGGAGGACCTCCTCAACAAGGGATTCATTCGACCTAGTGTTTCTCCTTGGGGTTCTCCAGTACTGTTCGTCAAGAAGAAGGACGGCAGTATGCGACTCTGTATCGACTACCGCGAGCTTAATGCGGTCACGGTCAAGAACAAGTACCCGTTGCCACGGATAGATGACTTATTTGACCAGCTGAGAGGTGCCAGTGTGTTCTCGAAGATAGATCTCAGATCTGGCTACCATCAGATTAGGATTGCAGAGGGTGATGTGGAGAAGACAGCCTTCAGGACACGGTATGGACACTACGAGTTCATCGTTATGCCATTCGGGTTATCGAATGCACCAGCCATTTTCATGGATTTGATGAACCGTCTCTTCAGAGAGCAGCTTGATAGTTCAGTTGTGGTCTTCATCGACGATATCCTGGTCTATTCTAAGACCGAGGAGGAGCATGAGTTACATTTGAGGCAGGTTTTGAGTATCATGAGAGAGAACCAGCTGTATGCCAAGCTCTCGAAGTGTGAGTTCTGGTTGGACAGCGTGTCATTCCTTGGACACATTATATCAGCGAGCGGGATATCTGTGGACCCTGCTAAGATTGAGGCAGTGAAGAGTTGGCCGAGGCCGAAGACAGTCACAGACGTACGCAGCTTTCTAGGTTTGGCCGGTTATTATCGAAGGTTCGTGAAGGACTTCTCCAAGGTGGCCAAACCAATGACGAATCTCATGAAGAAGGAATCCCAGTTCTTATGGTCTGCCGAGTGCGAGCAGTCCTTTCAGACACTGAAGGATCTCCTGACTTCGGCACCCGTTCTTACTATCCCTGAGGGCACCGATGGGTTCGAGGTATATTGTGATGCCTCTGGAACCGGTCTAGGTTGTGTGCTTATGCAGCATGGGAAGGTAGTTGCTTACGCATCCCGACAGCTGAAGAAGCACGAGGTGAATTACCCCACACACGACCTTGAGTTAGGCGCAGTAGTCTTCGCTTTGAAGATCTGGCGACATTATCTATATGATGTGACGGTCACTATCTACTCCGATCAACCCCTAAATTAATTTAAATTAATTTAGGGGATTTCTTTTATTAAACCATAAATAGTACTATTAAATATTAAATTATTGTATGGAATTATGAAAATTAAATTAGGGAATTTCTTCTATTTAATCCTAAAGAATACTATTAAATATTAGATTACTATATATTATTACATAGTATTATGAATTTAATAATATGATTTATAAGTCAATAAATCTTGGAAAATTTTCAAGACACTCCAATTATATTATAAAGATTTTAGAAATATTTGGAACATTGATTTGAGTCTTAAAAGTCAAAATAAAATCATAGAAACCTTAAAGCTTCTAAAGCCTTGCTAGAGTTGACTTTTTGAGAATGGTCAAACCAGCCCTTGAAATCTATATCAATAAAAAGCTTATGGAAAACCAAGAAGATTGATAAAAAGAACGTTAAAAACGGATCATCCTAGCCAAAGTTATGATGGATTGAAGTTTAGAGCCAAAATTTTAAGAGTGCTGACGTGTCAGTCAGCCAGACACTACCACTGAAAAGTCCCAAGTGTTCGACCGTTTTTGCATCTCAAGGGTCGATCTTCAAACCCTTATATCTCAGTCCCTACTCCACCATTTCATATGCCGTCTTTTGCATTCTCTTCTCCTACAAATGCTCTTTCCAACCATAACTCATACATAACCTAACTCCTTCTACATCGACGGAAAAATCTATCTAAAGTTGCCTCCTTGCGAATTCGTAACCCAGAATTCCAGTTTTTCCTAAAATCAGGTAAACTTCGTCTCGCCATAACTTCTTCGTTTCTCAGCCAAATCTCGTGTTCTTCAGCTTGTTTTGAAGATCTCTAATCCCTCTACAACTTTCATGTTATTGACCAAGGCTGATTCGCACTGGTTTGGGAGATAAAGCTGTCTAAAGTTGCCTACTCGATCACGGTGGTATTTCAGCCCAGAATTTTTCCAGAAACGACATGGTAAACTCAGATCTTTGTGGATCTATAACTTTCTCCCTAGTTATTCGTTTTCCATGATTCTTCCACCAAAGTTTAGAGTTACATGTCCACTTTAAAATGACGTAGGTTTTGTGGATTGAATCCATCTCAATTAGCACGAGTTGATCCGTGAAGTAGGCTACCCGAACTGCACATAAAATAACGACTTTTCCAGAAATCGAGTTCGATTTGCCTTGCCGGCGCATCTCCGGTATGACTTCGACCAAATTCCACCATCTATGATGTTCATTTTTGCATTCCCGTTCATTCCCCTCTCTCAATTTAACCAATTACGCAACACATTGAGAGAATTTGTGGAAATTCAAATCGAAAACGATAAGAACCCTAACTCGTTGAACCCAGAATCGATTTCTCTGAATCGTGCACCATAGATCCTAAAATTGGTACCATTAGAACCGGAATTCAATTTCGAATCCAATGAAACAAGAATCATCGAATTTCGTTCTGTAGATTGAGAGATATCGAAGGATTAGTACTCGGATTCGATTTGGGGATTTCTGAAGAACTGGGTGCATCTGGGCAGTCCGATCGTAGTTAGATGGAACGGACGACCGAGATTAAAACGTGGGAAGATTTAGTAGTATTAAGTATATTAATTCAGAATTAACCCTAACTTGTGAATTTATTTAATGGCCTTCCCAAATGTATTTTGAGACGAAATTTTAACCATAGATTCCTTATAAAATCTAGTTTATTTTGATGTAAATTATTATGGGTTTTGAGTTTTTAAACGTAAGTTATAATTTTTGCAATTTATGAGTATTATGGAATTATTTGGATAATTTTAAAAGATATTTTTATGAAATAAAAATTTTATAATATGTATAAAATGTTATAGCTACTATATACTTAATTTGGGAATTTTTGGACAGGGGGAAATAGGTTTAAAAATTGTATTGCTAAGGTTTTCATAAGTTATCTTATAATATATGGTTTTTAATGTAACCAAAAATTAAAGTATAGTTGATTAATGAACTTTATAGGTTGGGAATAACATAAAAAGACCAAACTAACATTTAATACAGAATGTTAATAAATATTTTGAGTATAATCTTTTAAGCGAAGTAAAGAAATAAAAGAAATAAAATATTCTTAGGTTAAATCAAGGAATTTAATTAACCTACTTTTATGTTAACTTTATACTATAGAAGTAATATACTGAATTCTAACAAAGGGGAATACTTTATATTATAAACCACATATTGGATGAAGATATGTATATACGTTAGTAGGAGTAATTAAATATAGTAAAGTTATGTAAAGAATGTCTTAAATAAATCTTAATATATAGATAACGAAAGAATAAACAAGAGGAATAAAATACCTTATGAAAAATAGAATATGAGGGAATTACTAAGTTAAACTAAATCTATACATGATACTATTAATAGAGTATTATAAGAGTAGTATTAAATTATGATTATGAAATTAAGCTTAAAGAGTTACCTTTGAATTTCTAAGATTTATATAAACCGTATCAAAATACATGTATATTATTAGTCAGCGACCATAATGTAAATCTATAATTGGGTTAAGTAATTAATAATTTAAGACTTAGGAAAAATTGTAATTAGATTACATAAGATGTTAAACAAATAAATCTTACTATATAATTAATAATAAAATAAATGAACACTTTTACATCTTATTGTGAAGTGGATTAATAAGCCTAGATTTAATCATTTCATAACATTTATAATATTGAATAATACTTAATGTGTCAAGATAAGATCATTAAAAGGATTAGGATATAAAACTATATTAAACTATGATTAGGAATTAATCTAAATAATAATCCTTGAGTTTCTTAAAACTGGAGAAACTATATTAAATACGCTTATTACCAATATTCAGAATGTGAGTTTATAATTAAGTGATGTAGTGAGTAGTTAAAACTTCAAAAAAAAAAGGTTTGTAAATAGAAACTAGATATTTAAAGCCTTGAACCTTTAATCAGGTGGAACTAAGTACATAGGGTATTATATTGATATACTTTACGGCACGAGAAATATTAATATGTTATTTTAATATTAAATACGATAACTTTTCAGAATAGATTATCTTATTAAATAATTGACAATTTCACTTATGAATGAGGATTTAATTCTTAGATAAATTTTACCTTATGTTAAGATATAATGTTCATCCTAAAACATAATAAAGGAGATTAATTTATTAAGTTATTCCTTTGAAACCTTAGGTTTTGTAAACAATATGAAAAATGTATTTAAGACATAAGTTTATTAAAATTTAGTATAAAAGGATTATACATAGTCTATAGCGGGAATCTGTGTAAAAATAAAACAGTTAGGGAATTAAATGTAAGTAAGGATACGTAAATGGTTATCTTAAAACACTTTATTATATAGTTAATGATAAAGCAAATAATATACTTTCTTAATACTAAATGTAAGAGTTCGATAAGTCTAAGTTAATTATAATATAGTTATTTCAAGATTGAAAGTAATTTAACATCTTATAACAAGATTATTAGACGGTTGTAATAAAATGTCATTCTGAACTAAGGATATGATAATTGAGTTTAGTAGCTCAATTGAGTTATAATAAAATGCATCTATAACACTATGATTCCAATATACAGGATGTGGATCTTACTCAAGTTAAGGGGAAAACTTAATCATAATGGACTATCTAGTAGATATTGATAAAATACATAATCGTTACATCGTGAAATAATAGTATAGTATTCTAAGATAAACTCATTGTAGGTCATAGTGCGTTGTTTCTCCTGAAGTAAGAATAAATGTATTGAACTTAAGGATTATTATTGAGATTCTAAGATTAAATAAATAATATAAAATGCACTTATGATATAAGGGTCTCAAAACTCTTGAATGTGGGAATTATGGTTGAGTACTAGTAAAGTGGATAAGAGTGGAACACTTAACAAGTGTTGATAAAATACATTCCTTGGTCTTACAACCTTGAGCTATACAACATTATAAGATAAATCAAAGGTTATACATAACATTTAAGTGAGGGCTTAAAAGACAATAGAAACTTAGAAATAAGAGTGAGGAATTTATTTAAGTTAACTTAGGCTACAAGTTATTGATGATATACTACCTTTAATATTCCTCAGGGTGTGTTGAATGTTTGCACAAGTCTACAAAGACTGCTATAGCGTTAATCAGGTACGATTTCTTGTACTCAGATACTTTTGCTAACGGACTTTATGGATGTTTTGGAAAACGCTAACTGATCTTGAATGGATTTCAAAAGGAAACTGTTTGTGTGAATAACTCAGCTTGATGTGACTAACTGAGCCTTGAATGTACAACTCACATGATCGTTGGCTCCTCTTATCTGGTTGTCCCATTAGATATTAACTGCTAAGGGTTTACGCCTCTGCACTCTGTAGGACTGAGTGTTTTGGTATTGGTCTTGTGCAGTTATTAATCTAGTGGGAATATGGGAAATGTCAATCTTGGTAAGCTCTTCTTTTTACTTTGGATATTGTTTCATCCATGAGCTGAGTCTTTGTTGTGATGTGCGCACATCTTCACCGGTAAACAGTGAGGGGCTGTATATCCCCTGTCCAATCGGACATTGTAAACAGCGAGGGGCTGTATATCCCCTGTCCAATCGGACGTAGTTAACAGCGAGGGGCTGTATATCCCCTGTCCTAAAAGGACGTGCTTGGCGGTGGGGGCCATCTCTCCCAATTGGTTTCATTCCACTCTTGAGTTATGGTTCTTGGATCTCTTCTTCCATTTCTAGTCCTTGTGACTACTTGGGTCTTGCTACTCCTAATTGGAACTTAATCTAACACAAGCAATGGATGTTCACTAACTTATTGTGGTGTGGTTTTTTTTTTTATTGGTTAACGTTACCTTCCTGTTATTTATCTCTATCCTTGACTTGTTACCTATGACTTGGTGATTTGGATGTGCCTTGTTCTTCTGTTCTTGTTTTAAGCATTTGACTTCAAGTTATTGTTTATTTTAAGAGTTATGTTTTTAAACTTTGTTTTGGAGAGTTGTACCAGTTCCATTCCAGGAACTGACTCACCCCTCCCGGGGTGGGCTGCTTGGTTTTATCTTGCAGGTACGTATTTTTATACAGGTGGCCACGAAGAGTATGAGTGATTGGGATGGGAATTAGGAATTATGGAGATTTTTTTATCTTGCACTTGTTATGTTTTCTCGAGTTAGACCGTAGCATTTATGATTTTATAAGTTGTAATTGGTGAGGTTTGGTGCCGGGTGTTTGGAACCCGATGATCTGTAATCGCCTTAGTATTTTATTTTCCGCTGCATTTATGTTAAATAGGGGCGTTACAGAAAGTGGTATCAGAGCGTAGTTACGCTTGAGCCCGAGGAAACAAGCCGAGTGAAATACTTAGAATCTAGGTGCACTTAAAACTGGGGAATTGGGGTAGTTATGGAGTGAGGATTCAGTGAGGCATGATTCCTAACCCTTCTTGGATTTGTGAATGATTCCTCTATACATTTTGTTTAGGTCATAACAAACATATTAAGAACTTAATACCAAAAATTATGAAGCTTAGGTTATATGATGTCGGTTGAGAATGGTGTGCTGTCATGGATTACAGTAAAAATATAATTTTGGAACATCATCTATTGGGAATGATAAGATTTTGGTTGGGATAAAACATACATTGAACTATTTTCAAAAGCATACTTATGGAGAATACATGGCTAAGAATACAATCCTTTAAAAGCTTATACACATGTCCCTAGAATCTTAAAGAATACTTTTGGTTGAAAATAGTATACAAATAGAGCTTTGAATAAATAAGTTAGTATTGATATTAAGTGATAAGTACTTCAATTCCTTTAAATTTTGAAAACAAATCTCAAGAACTACATGGTACAAATTGTTGCTTAAAGATAATGTTTAGGATAAATCTGAAGTCTAGAAAAAAGTATTAAGCTAACAAGAACTAGTAGCATATCAGAAAAGATCAACATCCAAACCTGTAAACCACACTAAAACTCTGTGTTAACTTTAGAAAGAAAATACATAAACCTAACACCCTACGGGAAGTGCCTGGTGCGACGAACTCCTAGGCTGAAAGTAGTGGGGGTGCACACTCACTTATGGAAGTCTAGGGGCTAGACAAGCCTGTCATCTAACCGTAAATAATCTTCTACGCAAGTGATGGATTGTGTTGAACTTGAGGAGGATTGGTGGTAAGACGTTACCATCATGAAATCTTGAGCTAGGCATATTTCATTACTAGCCACAATGAACAATTCAAAATTTGTATCTTAAGATCCAGTATTAAAATTCATACATGTAAAGGGTTTATTGAGTTAAATATTTGGTGAAAATACCTATACATGGAGGAAGGGGATTTAAATTTGGGTACTCCAAGGTACAACATCTACCCCTTATTGAATATAAAAAAATATTAAAGGAAGTTACTTAAAGATTGAGTGAAGGGAAGAGTAATACTAAACTAAATATCATTGATTCTTAAATACTTGGAGTATTGAGCATCTAGTAAAAAAAATGAGATTACTTAAAGATTGGAAATTCTCATGTTTATTTGGAAGTTTAACATTATACATATACAAAATTTTAGAAGTCACAGAACGTGCATTTTTTTAAGGAATATAATACAAATTTTAATGTATGGTTGCCTAATAAACCTTTGAATATAATTTTGAAAGACTATCTAGACTTATTATATGATCTAAAATATTATTTAAACTACTCAAACATGTTACACCTGATTTATAGCTTGTTAATATATTGATATGTGAAAATAACATAAATGCATATTTACGTACTTTAGGTTATAAATTCGGTACAAGGTTTCATGAAAGATTTAATTGGATTGAAAAAAAGAGAGAAGTTTTAATATATAGTATGATACTATTTTAAATAAGTTCATGAATTTTTAAGCCATGACAATTAAGAAACTTTAGGTTATAAAATGCTTCTAGAGAAATGTTGTAGTAAGGATAGCATTTAAATAATTACATTACATTATAATGGAATTTTTCTTTTATGAATTAATAGTTTCCAAATCACATGATTTAAGATTTTGATACCTACTACACCCAATACTTAAATACAAAAGAGTGAACAAAATGTTATTATAGTAATATCTATGTATAACCTATGTTCGTTTTCAAAACTTAACCTACTATATGAATGATGAATTCTAAACTTTTTTTGCCAATGACCGTAAGAGATGCGAAATGAGTTAGGAAAACATGTTGGGAACACTAAAAGATTTAATTACAATCAACCAGAATACGAGTGAATTGTGCATCAAAAATGAATGCATCCTTGAAGGAGGAATCTCCATAGGAGATGTAAAATATTGTGCTCCTTAAAAGAGTTTAAATTCCACTTCATTATTACGAGACGGATATGGGTCGTACCCTATTTTAAGGGGGGGGGGTACAACATCTTCATAAAACAAACATACAATATAAAATGAACATATAATGGACATATCATTCGTACCTGTCATAAAACGAATAGGTAAGGATCATAAAATAAAATTTTATAATAATCAAGAAAATACAAATACATAACAATCAGGGGGTACAAATATATATCGATCATAGATAAATTCAACCGTGCCATAAAATTTATAACAAAGCTTGATAATAAGTGCTGAATTCTTTGAATGTAGTGTTTGAAAACAGAAACAAATGTTTGGAATTGTTATTGGATGAATACCCTTGAGTGGTTGATTGTTTGGTATACATATTAAAGCTTGTAGTACAACTTGATATTTAGTTACCCACACATCGGAAGGGGGTGTGAGTAGTTGGTAGATAAATCTTAAACTTCGGGAAAGTTCTCTTTTAAGGGGGGGTAGAGCATAATCTTTCTTCGTTACCTCATCCAGATTATGCCCTGTTGCGTGATTAGCAGAGTAAGAGGTGTATGTATGTACTTGGTTTTTACATTATGACACAGTATGTGACTTTTGATTTTCATCATGAAATATCTGGTTATCTTGGTCCAGTTTGAGTTTGAGTAATCTCGAGTGGAATGTGGAAATGGGAATGGATGGAAATAAAGGATTGGATTGGTATGGAATTTCGTTGGAATTATTATTGTCTTAGCACACCCGAAGCGGTGTGAGTGCCTATTAGTTGATTTTTAAACTTCGAGGCGAAGTTTCTGTTAAGGGGGATATACTGAAATACCCCTAAATTAATTTAAATTAATTAGGGGATTTCTTTATTAAACATAAATACTATTAAATATTAAATTATTGTATGGAATTATGAAAATTAAATTAGGGAATTTCTTCTATTTAATCCTAAAGAATACTATTAAATATTAGATTACTATATATTATTACATAGTATTATGAATTTAATAATATGATTTATAAGTCAATAAATCTTGGAAAATTTTCAAGACACTCCAATTATATTATAAAGATTTTAGAAATATTTGGAACATTGATTTGAGTCTTAAAAGTCAAAATAAAATCATAGAAACCTTAAAGCTTCTAAAGCCTTGAGGGTTGACTTTTTGAGAATGGTCAAACCAGCCCTTGAAATCTATATCAATAAAAAGCTTATGGAAAACCAAGATTGATAAAAAGAACGTTAAAAAGGATCATCCTAGCCAAAGTTATGATGGATTGAAGTTTAGAGCCAAAATTTTAAGAGTGCTGACGTGTCAGTCAGCCAGACACTACCACTGAAAAGTCCCAAGTGTTCGACCGTTTTTGCATCTCAAGGGTCGATCTTCAAACGCTTATATCTCAGTCCCTACTCCACCATTTCGTATGCCGTCTTTTGCATTCTCTTCTCCTACAAATGCTCTTTCCAACCATAACTCATACATAACCTAACTCTTCTACATCGACGGAAAAATCTATCTAAAGTTGCCTCCTTGCGAATTCGTAACCCAGAATTCCAGTTTTTCCTGAAATCAGGTAAACTTCGTCTCGCCATAACTTCTTCGTTTCTCAGCCAAATCTCGTGTTCTTCAGCTTGTTTTGAATCTCTAATCCCTCTACAACTTTCATGTTAATGACCAAGGCTGATTCGCATGGTTTGGGAGATAAAGCTGTCTAAAGTTGCCTACTCGATCACGGTGGTATTTCTGCCCAGAATTTTTCCAGAAACGACATGGTAAACTCAGATCTTTGTGGATCTGTAACTTTCTCCCTAGTTATTCGTTTTCCATGATTCTTCCACCAATGTTTAGAGTTACATGTCCACTTTAAAATGACGTAGGTTTTGTGGATTGAATCCATCTCAATTAGCACGAGTTGATCCGTGAAGTAGGCTACCCGAACTGCACATAAAATAATGACTTTTCCAGAAATCGAGTTCGATTTGCCTTGCCGGCGCATCTCCGGTATGATTTCGACCAAATTCCACCATCTATGATGTTCATTTTTGCATTCCCCCTCTCTCAATTTAACCAATTACGCAACACATTGAGAGAATTTGTGGAAATTCAAATCGAAAACGATAAGAACCCTAACTCGACGAACCCAGAATCGATTTCTCTGAATCGTGCACCATAGATCCTAAAATTGGTACCATTAGAACCGGAATTCAATTTCGAATCCAATGAAACAAGAATCATCGAATTTCGTTCTGTAGATTGAGAGATATCAAGGATTAGTACTCGGATTCGATTTGGGGATTTTGAAGAACTGGGCGCATCTGGGCCGTCCGATCGTAGTTAGAAGGAACGGACGGCCGAGATTAAAACGTGGGAAGATTTAGTAGTATTAAGTTATAATAATTCCAGAATTTAACCCTAACTTGTTGAATTTATTTAATGGTCTTCCCAATGTATTTTGAGACGAAATTTTAACCATAGATTCCTTATAAAATCTAGTTTATTTTGATGTAAATTAATATGGGTTTTGAGTTTTTAAACGTAAGTTATAATTTTTGCAAGTTATGAGTATTATGGAATTATTTGGATAATTTTAAAAGATATTTTTATGAAATAAAAATTTTATAATATGTCTAAAATGTTATAGCTACTATATACTTAATTTGGGAATTTTTGGACAAGGGGAAATAGGTTTAAAAATTGTATTGCTAAGGTTTTTCATAAGTTATCTTATAATATATGGTTTTTAATGTAACCAAAAATTAAAGTATAGTTGATTAATGAACTTTATAGGTTGGGAATAACATAAGAAGACCAAACTAACATTTAATACAGAATGTTAATAAATATTTTGAGTATAATCTTTTAAGCGAAGTAAAGAAATAAAAGAAATAAAATATTCTTAGTTAAATCAAGGAATTTAATTAACCTACTTTTATGTTAACTTTTACTATAGAAGTAATATACTGAATTCTAACAAAGGGAAATACTTTATATTATAAACCACATATTGGATGAAGATATGTATATACGTTAGTAGGAGTAATTAAATATAGTAAAGTTATGTAAAGAATGTCTTAAATAAATCTTAATATATAGATAACGAAAGAATAAACAAGAGGAATAAAATACCTTATGAAAAATAGAATATGAGGGAATTACTAAGTTCTAAATCTATACATGATACTATTAATAGAGTATTATAGAGTAGTATTAAATTATGATTATGAAATTAAGCTTAAAGAGTTACCTTTGAATTTCTAAGATTTATATAAACCGTATCAAAATACATGTATATTATTAGTCAGCGACCATAATGTAAATCTATAATTGGGTTAAGTAATTAATAAGTTAAGACTTAGGAAAATTTGTAATTAGATTACATAAGATGTTAAACAAATAAATCTTATTATATAATTAATAATAAAATAAATAAACACTTTTACATCTTATTGTGAAGTGGATTAATAAGCCTAGATTTAATCATTTCATAACATTTATAATATTGAATAATACTTAATGTTTCAAGATAAGATCATTAAAAGGATTAGGATATAAAACTATATTAAACTATGATTAGGAATTAATCTAAATAATAATCCTTGAGTTTCTTAAAACTGGAGAAACTATATTAAATACGCTTATTACAAATATTGAATGTGAGTTTATAATTAAGTGATGTAGTGAGTAGTTAAAACTTAAAAAAAAAGGTTTGTAAATAGAAACTAGATATTTAAAGCCTTGAACCTTTAATCAGGTGGAACTAAGTACATAAGGTATTATATTGATATACTTTACGGCACGAGAAATATTAATATGTTATTTTAATATTAAATACGATAATTTTTCAGAATAGATTATCTTATTAAATAATTGACAATTTCACTTATGAATGAGGATTTAATTCTTAGATAAATTTTACCTTATGTTAAGATATAATGTTCATCCTAAAACATAATAAAGGAGATTAATTTATTAAGTTATTCCTTTGAAACCTTAGGTTTTGTAAACAATATGAAAAATGTATTTAAGACATAAGTTTATTAAAATTTAGTATAAAAGGATTATACATAGTCTATAGCGGGAATCTGTGTAAAAATAAAACAGTTAGGGAATTAAATGTAAGTAAGGATACGTAAAAGGTTATCTTAAAACACTTTATTATATAGTTAATGATAAAGCAAATTATACTTTCTTAATACTAAATGTAAGAGTTCGATAAGTCTAAGTTAATTATAATATAGTTATTTCAAGATTGAAAGTAATTTAACATCTTATAACAAGATTATTAGACGGTTGTAATAAAATGTCATTCTGAACTAAGGATATGATAATTGAGTGAAATACCCCAAACCTTAGTGTGTTGCTAAACATTTAAATAAGGTATATTAAGACAAAAAAGAGTCTTAGAAACATTAGTAAACAATTTAAACCATAGAAAACACAAATAAGTACCTTAAAGTCAATTAGGGCTAGAATGTGCTCTAAGCTTGGGAAAAGCTTGATTAAGACCTAGTAAGTTTATCAAGACTTCATTTAGGTGTTAATGAATATAATAAACCAAATACCAAAGAAAACCAAGCTTGAAAACAAGTTAAAACACAAAATGTGCTTTAAGGAGTCTTAAAGCACATTTTTGAAAAATTGTCTTGTAAATGAGTTTTGAATGGCTAAATGTCCATCATTACTCTTTAATTAATATGTGTACTACTTAGTATCACATTTGGAAGTCTATATCAATGGGAAATCAAAAATTTCACATCTATGTGCCTTGTTTTAGTGAATAGTAACAAAATAAGCAAGTTTATAACATATGTTTATATAAGTAATTAAATTGGCCAACAAAGACTAAAATGCCCTTAGTAACATTAAGGGGGCTGGTTTTTACGGTAATGAGTCACCACTCATGTTAGTTTATTAAGTAAACAAATGATGACTAATGGTTACTATTTACTTTAACATATAAATATCTTCTAAAAGCAATACCAATCTTCATTCTCTCATTTCTCTTCATTTCCCAAGTCTTCTACTCTCTCCTCCTTGCTCTCTTCTACGGTTTTGCTACAGCAACATCACCACCACCATCATTCTCCATCTTTGACCACTTATATCTCCTAGCTCACTTTGCCCAATCAAATTCTAAGACCACCATTCTCTTCCTCTCATCGAGCTCTTCAATTCTATCCTTTCAAAATTCCAAGAGCTCCATTTCGGTGCCAAGAGGAATCTCCATGGGAGGAGCTTGAGCTCACCTTTTCACATATTATTGTTCTCCTTTGCTTCAAGGTAAGGAAACTCAAAGAAAAATGATGTTTCCCTCATGTTTTTGTGTTGTCCGAAAATCACCCTTAATGGTGTCCTTATGTTGCTTTGTTCTAGCTTCATTTCAACCTTTCATGGACTAGGTGGAGTCCTCTCTTGATATATATTCAAACTCTCTTCAAGTTCTAAGGTAAAACAACTATCTTAATGTTTTAAAACAATGTATAATCTAGGGTTTTCAAATGAGATGAAGCATAAAGCTTGTATACTCATTTTATCATTTGTATAATGTTTAGAAGTTGACAAGCAACTAAAAGCCTTGCCGATTTAGTCAAGGAAACAAGAAAGAAGTTGTGAGGAAAAGAGGTAAATGTGCTAACCTAATGTGGTTTAAAGTCTTAGGAGAAAAGAGTTTTATTGCTTGTTAAAATGACCTAGGAGCCAATGGTGAATGACTTAGTAAAATGTTCTCAAAGGCTTAGTAAAAGGCATATGTGTTGTTGAGTGTATTGGCAGGTCAAAGGCAAATATATTGTGGAAATTCAGTGTTTATGATTTATGCATCTTAAGGGCCTAAGAGCCATGTTATTTAAGGGCCTAAGTGCCAAGCAATTTAAATTATGCACTATTGTGATGTAGTGCTAAATGAGTGAAGTTTTGTGTATAACAATGTGTTTGATGGATTTTAGTGTTCTTGATTGTTTAATGGTGGAAACAATGTGTTTTGGTTTAGTAATGTTCTAGTAGAACCCATGTCGAGATTTAGATGATGTATAAGAAGCTTTAGGTGTTTAAAATGAGTTTGTGGTAAGTTAGGAAATGTTTAGAATGGTTAAGTGTTCTACTAGAGAAAGAAACGTGCATTAAGGTATTCTAAGATGTAAAAAGAGCTTAGGCAATGTTCTAGAGGATTTAGAATGCAAAAGAATGTTTTGGGACATTTCAAGATCATGGTGAGATTATGTTTAGGACTTGTGCAATGTTGGTGAATAAGGATGAAGTGATTTGTTGCATGGGGAATAAACTTGTAAAGATGTTCAAGGAGTTGTTTAGGAAGAAAAGATGCTTGGGAGATGATGTTGTAGTGGTGAGAAAACTTTGGGAATAGTGGGAGTTATAGGTATGAAACACCACATAGAAACTTAGTGAAAACATTATAAGTGTAAACCTTTTTATAAGAATTTGTGTAATGCTTGAGGAGGATTTTAGTGAATGATTTAAGGAGTTTTAAGGAGGTCTTGTGGTGTGTTTGAAGTGCCCAAATGAGGTTAGGACATACTAGGACACATGAGGTGACGTTTGGAGTTAAATGGGCAATGAAAAATAAGGGTCTGGAGCAAACCGATCTTGTGACCGGACTTGCCAAGATCGGTCGAGCCCAGTTTACCCTGTGAGAAATGGTTTCTGGAATGGACCGACCTTGGGGACCGGACTTGCAAGGTCGGTCGGGCATGGATTTTTAGTACGGATTGAGTCTCTGGAATAGACCGAACTTGGGACCGGACTTACAAGTTCGGTCATGCCTAAATTTTTGTACGTGAGTGAGTCTCGGGAATCGACCGATCTTGCGACGGACTTGCCAAGATCGGTCGGCCCTGAATTTTCAAAGGGAAGAAACTCTCGGGAATTGACCGAACATGTGACCGAACTTACAAAGGTCGGTCGGAGTAGAAATTTTGACGGTAAAATGTTCTGAATGGACCGACCATGTGTAAGGTCGGTCGGTAAGTTCGGTCGGACCTAAACTTGTAAAAAAAAACATAAAGGTATGGCTTAAGTAAAAAAAACATAAAGGTATGGTATAAGTTTGGGCATTAAAACATGTCATATAAACATGTTAAACACTTAGTAAATTTGAAGTTAAGTAAGTAAGTAATTAACCGACATTCTTAAACATGTATAGGAGTGACCTACGGTGGAAATCAATCGAAGCAAGGACCAAGGTATGGTTTTCTTGCAGTCTCTCGCCTACCGGTTTACACCGGCTTGCGTGTGGTTTGTTTTTCTGTATGTTTACAACCTTGTAAGACTTAATTCATGTAATGAGTTTACAGTTGTTTATACTATTGTGATGTTATGACGTGACTCATTTCCCTTGTGTATGTCTAACATGACTTACCACTTGCTTGTGAATTGTTGTTAAGTTCCACTGTTGACTTCTAACAAGTGCTAACTGGGAAGTGAGGAATCCGGTTGTCCGGTCATGCATGTGAGTTTAAGAGTAGATATCTGTATCAGATTCGACTCTTATGTTGTTAAGATTGTTCTCCTTTATTTGGCGTTCGATCTCCCGCTAGCTTCCTCCAAAGCTTACCTATTATGACTTATGATCGGTTTAGTGGGAACATGTTTGTTGTGGTGTGTTCGGGTCACAATATCCGAACCATCTGTGACTTAAGTTACTTGTTCGAATAACAGAACGTAATGAGTGTGTGTAACAAGCTTAACATGAGAGTGAACCATTCTCTAGGCTTCTTATGTTGTTTAACCTTCTTGGTTTGTTATTGTGGAAAGTGTATCCACTGTGTATGTGAAGTTGTGCTATGCAATAATGTTGCTATGCCATATGTTTTGTTATGTTTAAAATGAATGCCATGTCATCATGACAATTAGTTGCGCGTATCCCGGTAGCCGATGGGCTGCGCGTTAACCATACCAGCCAAGGGTTGTTGACCCCCTCGGGGGCTCCATATTTATACTGCAGGATGAGGATCGAGGAAGCAGAGTGGTTGTAGATCAAGGTTATGTCATACTTTTGTTTACTTTTGGACGGTAGGCCCGGGATGCGCCTGTGCTCCCGTGGCGTTGTATTTTGGCACAGTTGTATAACAGTGATGGACGTTTACAGTTGACAGTGGAGTTTATGTGTACAGTTTCAGTGACGGTTTGTATTAAATACTCGGTATGTTGGTTATGTGTATATATGGTTGTTAGTACCTAATGCTCGGGAGTCTGATCATCAGACCGGTACACTTGTATTTATTCTACCTTGTTAACCACGTGGGTGGTTGACGGCGTTGTAGCACCGAATCGTTTAGTTATTGTTTAGTTATTTTTCCGCTGTGATTCCATTTAATGTTAAGTGATTGGTAGGGGTGTTACAAAAAGTGGTATCAGAGCGAAGTATCGCTCTGATGACTAGAATACCGAGCATAGGAATATACCGAGTTAGGAAACCTAACCACAGTTACCTAAGTGAACAGTTCTGGAAAGGTTAACCACTAACTAAGTGTGGAGATACCTTGTTGTCGGGGAAACGTTACAACCGTTAGAACCGATAAGTGTGCAATCATAATGCTAATACATGTTCGTGTGAATTCAGATGTCAGGTAGACCGCGAGGTCGAGGCCGCGGGCGCGGCATTGGTGATACTGGGAACCAGGGAGAGAACCCTACGGCACAAGCCATGGCCGATGCTGTAGCGGCCGCCGTAGCCCAAATGGTTCCACAACTAGTAGCTGCAATTCAGCAGGGGCAACAGCCCGAAGTTAAACCACCACCGCCACCGCCACGAGAGACCAACTGGGTCAAGGCATTGGCAGACTTGAGACCCCCGTCGTTTCATGGGGAGACCGACCCACGTAAGCTGGAGGCGTACATCTCCGAGTTGGAGATCGCCTACGAGACCTTGGATGTGCCTGCTGGGGCCAAGGTCCGTCTTGCCGCTTACTACCTGAAGGGTTCGGCACAAAGTTGGTGGAAGCTTGTGAGAGAGGATCGGATGGCGGATCCTTAGTTTGGTTGGAGAGAGTATACGGCTCTGCTGCGAGCCAAGTATTACCCTGTGCATGTTCAAGAGGCTAAGCGCCTGGAGCTTGATAGTCTGAGGCAGGGGGATAAGATGTCGGTCGACGAGTACTACACTGCATTCACCGGTCTTATCCACCTGTTACCGGACCTGGGATACTCGAACCGGGTGCTGGTAAACTGTTTCTACAACGGTCTCAGCCACCGTCTTCGCTATGGGATGGGGCCAGCTGAGTATACTACCTTGCAGGTAATTAGAATACAGTGTGATGTGAATAAGTGTAATCCATAAGTGAGTATTAATGTGAGTTTGTGAGAATGTTTTACGGGGCATGACTGACATCCTAAATCCAGGAGTGCTATCATGCCGCTGCTAAGGTCGAGATTACCGTCCGTCTGAGGGACGAGGAGAACGCGCACAAGCGCAAGGCCACGAGCGAGGGCCAGAGTCCGCAGGGGTACGGGGAGGAAAGAAGAAGAAGAAGCCTTATCCCCAGCCCCAGAAGAGTCAGCACCAGGGTGACAAGGGCCAAGCCCAAACCACTACAGCTGAGGAGCCACTGAAGCTCACATATGCATACGCGGCGAAACCCCTATGCTCTTACCCGCTTAAGGGTAATTATTTAACCATGTGTGTCAAGTTGAAGTGTATGTTGTTAAGTTATGAAGTAAGTATTGATTGTGTACTGTGATAGCAGCTAGCACGGGTTCTGGACCGGAGCGTCACTACTACGTAAGTGGTGTAACGGAGACCACCCCGGCAAGGACTGCAAAGGAAATTACGTGCAGTGTCGCTACTGCGAGAAGTGGGGTCACCGTGACTATGAGTGTTATCGGAACCCCAACAGTAGAGTCAACAAGCCCAAGGGGCAGTGGAAGGGTAAGGCCACAACGACTATCGATGGCCCGAAGACGGCTAACCAGCCACCCACAGATCAGAGAAACACTGATTCCCAGAAGGGGAAGGGGTCGGGATCTAGCAAGGCCACCCTGCATGTGGTGGACTGGTCTGAGGCGCCAGGGCCCTCTACTAGACCATGTACCGCCTAAACTGTTGAGTGAAATAAGTGATTGCATACCGCATTTCATGCATGTATGTGTTAGTGAGTCCAAATGTACTACCATGTGAGTTGCTAAGGTATAATGTGAAAGTCACCTAAATAGGTAATTTGGAAATCTACGAACCTTCAATATATGTTATCCAATCCCACCCACACCAAACCCTGAAGAAACCACCATCAACATCACCGACTTTCCAATGGAGCAATGTCAGGTTATCCAGCTAGGTATGATACTTCTAAATGGATACCTGACACTGGAAGCACAAATCCACATCATCAGACGATGCAATGAACTGGGGGCAACACCCGGAGGATTCTACACACCCGAATATCCGAACAGATCAAGAATGAAATTGAAGATGATGTGCATGGGTAAGGACTGGAATCCTTACACCAAGACATATCAAGAAGTACGAGCTGAAGACGGAGCAATTGTACCAAGTATACCTGAGGAGTTCCTTGCGGTCGTTAACCACGCCGTGGGAATTGCTCAGCAAGTTGAAGTGGATTCAATTCCAAGTGTTAAAGCAGATTTGTGTATTGTGAAATTCTACCAGGAAGGTGGACGGTTGGGTTTACACCAAGATAAGGACGAGTCACCCGAGTCTCTAAGTAAGGGAGTACCCGTGGTGTCTTGGTCCATTGATGATACCACGGTGTTTATATATGGCGAGCAGAAGCGTGCTGATCTCGCAAAGAAGTTAGTACTAAAATCAGGAGATGTGTTAATCATGGGTGGGCAATTGAGGATGCTATATCATGGCATCAGGAAGATCAAACTGAATACCGCACCGTCAGTAGTGATCAATGCCACACACATGAAACCAGGACGTTTGAATTTGACCTTCAGACAGTTTTAAAGCCTTGTATAATTATGTAATGTGTTAAGCCAGTGTATGTTAAGGATGTTATATATGTGTTAGTTATGTCAACAGTGTAAACCAACGTATGATGTAAGAAGAGTGTGTTAATGAATAAAGTGGAGTTGTTGAAGTATATCAACCGTGTTGTTACCCAATACTTATTAGTTTGCCAATGAATTAGGCTGTGCACTCGGAACGGGAGGTATACTGAGTGTCTGCAATGAGGCAGAAGCCGGTAAGAGCGGCACAATCCTCACCGGTACCTTTCCAGTCAATGGCGTGGACGCTTCGATCTTGTTCGACTCCGGAGCCTCACATACATTTATTTCACTATCTTTTGCGAAGAGGCTGGGGTTAGACGGTGATGAGATGCCAGACTTCCTAGTCACTCTCCCGTCGAAAGAGCGGATCAGGTTTACCCGCTACCACCGAGATGTTGTTGTACGAATCAGAGATGAAGAGTTTCCGATCAACTTGATAGAGTTCGACGGGCTTGGTTTTGATGTGATTGTCGGGATGAACTGGTTGGAGCGGTACAAGGGCAGAATCCTGTGGCTGAGCATCGTCTGCTTCTTCGGAGTCCATCTGGGGTTACAATATCTTACCGCCAGAGGCCCAGGGAGCCTTCGACTCAGATCATCACCGCCATGGCTATGTATCGTGAACTACGACGAGGGAATGATGTATACCTCTGCTATGTCCAGGACATAGAGGGAGACCTAGAGTTTAGCCCAGATGTGCCGGTAGTGTCGGAGTTTCCTGATGTATTTCCTAAGGAACTGTCGGGCATGCCGCCAGCACGGGAAGTTGAGTTTGAAATTGATTTGGTTCCGGGCACCGGACCAATTGCGAAGGCGCCCTATCGTATGGCTCCAGCAGAGATGACAGAGCTCAAGGAGCAGCTGAGAGACCTACTCGACAAGGGATTTATTCGCCCTAGCGTTTCACCATGGGGAGCGCCGGTCCTCTTCGTAAAGAAGAAGGACGGTAGCCTCCGCCTTTGTATTGATTATCGTGAGCTGAATGCAGTTACGGTGAAGAAGAACCGTTACCCTTTACCACAGATCGATGACTTATTTGACCAGTTGAGAGGAGCATCAGTATTCTCCAAGATAGATCTACGATCCGGGTACCATCAGATTGCTATTCGTGACAGTGACATTGAGAAGACAGCATTCAGAACCAGATATGGACACTATGAGTTTACGGTTATGCCATTTGGTTTATCCAATGCACCAGCTAAGTTCATGGACTTGATGAACCGCTTGTTCCAAGATCAGTTGGACAAGTCAGTAGTAGTCTTCATCGACGATTCTTGTGTACTCGAAATCGAGAGGTGAGCATGAAAGCCACCTAAGAAATGTGTTACAAACGTTGAGGAAGAATCAGTTGTATGCTAAATTTTCAAAGTGTGAGTTTTGGTTGAACCAAGTATCCTTTCTTGGTCATGTGATTTCTAAGGCCGGGAGCTGTGGATCCGGCAAAGATTGATGCAGTGCACACCTGGCCTAGGCCGAAGACAGTTACCGACATCCGGAGCTTCCTCGGTCTGGCAGGTTATTATAGGAGGTTTTTGAAGGACTTCTCCAGTGTCTTGAAGCCGCGGACTTCTCTGAAGAGATGCTGACTCATTCGAGTGGACAGTCGACTGTGAGAGTTCTTTCCAAAGTCTCAAGGATGCTCTGACATCTGCACCAGTCCTGACTATACCAGACGGTCCAGATGGTTTTGAGGTCTATTGCGATGCATCAGGCAGAGGTATGGGTTGTGTGTTGATGCAACACGGGAAGGTCGTAGCTTACGCTCCCGACAGCTGAAGAAGCATGAAGAGCACTACCCTACCCACGATTTAGAACTGGGTGCCATTGTCTTCGCATTGAAGATATGGCGACATTATTTGTATGGGGTAAGTGTGACAATTTATTCTGACCACAAAAGTTTAAAATACTTGTTCACTCAGAAGGAGTTGAACATGAGACAAAGAAGATGGGTCGAATTCTTAAACGACTACGACATCAGTTTACAGTACAAAGAGGGTAAGGCAAATGTGGTAGCTGACGCATTGAGTCGCCGAGCACACTCTCTCCATTCGCTAGTCTCTCATACTGGCTTGGTTGAAGAGGTGCGGAGTGCTCAGATGACAGATCAGTATATGTTGGAGATCAGGCAGAAGCTTATTGATGGCACATTCGAGGGTCAGAAGTACGACTTCCGACTCCACGATGATGACCTGATTAGGCTCAATGGCCGACTGTGTATTCTGAGGAGTAGCGTGAGCTGAAGGAGCGCATACTGAGTGAATCCCATTGTTCTACGACTTCGATTCACCCCGGAGCTTCAAAGATGTACAAGGGTATGAAACGTTATTTTTGGTGGACTGGAATGAAAAAGGATGTAAATGATTATGTATTGAGGTGTCTCACTTGCCAGAAGGTCAAGTTTGAGCACTGACGGCCTGGTGGTATGGTACAGCCAATGCCAGTGCCTGAGTGGAAGTTCCATGACATTTCTATGGACTTCGTAGTAGGGCTTCCGCCTACAAGGGGAGGTCTAAAATTATTGGGTTGTTGTTGACCGACTGACCAAGGTGGCTCGATTCATACCGATGAAGGACACCTGGAAAGTGGCAAAACTAGCAGAGCTCTTCGACAGAGAGTTAAGACATCATGGGGTACCGAAAACAATTGTGTCTGACAGGGATACCAGATTCCTCTCAAGGTATTGGAAATCCACATGGGAAGCGCTTGGTACCGAGCTGAAGCTAAGTACAACGTTCCACCACAGACAGATGGTCAGAGTGAGCGCACCATCCAGACACTTGAGGATATGTTACGTGCATGTGCACTTGACTTTCAGACCAGCTGGATTGATAAGTTACATCTGATCGAGTTTAATTACAACAACAGTTACCATGCTTCGATCAAGATGTCTCCTTCCAGGCTTTGTACGGTAGACCATGCCGCACGCCGTTATGCTGGGATGAGTCGAGTGAGATGGTCATTATAGGACCAGAGTATCTGGAACAAGTTCAGGTAGAAGTTCGCCAGATCCGGGCTAACATGAAGGCAGCTCAGGATAGACAGAAGTCGTACGCAGATGTGCGCAGACGTGACCTGGAGTTCGCCGTGGGCGATCAGGTATTTCTCAGGGTATCCCCCATGAAAGGCAAGTGAGCCCAAAATATGTGGGGCCTTAGTTGTGACGGGATCGGCCCGGTAGCTTACAGACTTGATTTACCCGCCGAGTTGGGCAAGGTGCATGATGTTCATGTCCCAGTTGAAGAAATATATGTCTCATCCGTCTCATGTGCTTCAGCCTGAAAGGCTAACCTTAGAGCCGACCATGCGATCAGTGGAGACTCCGGTACGGATTCTGGATACTAAGACTCGAGACACTCGCCATAAGTCTGTGAGACTGGTGAAGGTCCTCTGGTCTAACCAGGACGTCGAGGAGGCCACTGGGAGCTGGAAGATAAGATGAAGGCGAAGTACCGTCATTGTTTACTTCTTAGGTTTATGTGTATAGGGTACGGGCGTACCCTTTTTAAGGGGGGTAGAGCGTTTCGGTATGTGTGTAAAAGTGTATTTAAATACATCGTACTATGTTATGTTAGTATATGGACCTTGTGTCCGATGTTGTTGTATGGACCTTGTGTCCAATGTTATGTGTGTTGTCAATGTTGTTATGGAAATATTGTTTATATGTATTCCCGTGTTCTAATATTAAGATAGTGGAAGTGTGAACTTTGAGGACAAAGTTCTTTTAAGGGGGGGTAGATTGAAATACCCCAAACCTTAGTGTGTTGTTAAACATTTAAATAAGGTATATTAAGACTAAAAGAGTCTTAGAAACATTAGTAAACATTTAAACCATAGAAAACACAAATAAGTACCTTAAAGTCAATTAGGGCTAGAATGTGCTCTAAGCTTGGGAAAAGCTTGATTAAGACCTATTAAGTTTATCAAGACTTCATTTAGGTGTTAATGAATATAATAAACCAAATACCAAAGAAAACCAAGCTTGAAAACAAGTTAAAACACAAAATGTGCTTTAAGGAGTCTTAAAGCACATTTTTGAAAAATTGTCTTGTAAATGAGTTTTGAATGGCTAAATGTCCATCATTACTCTTTAATTAATATGTGTACTACTTAGTATCACATTTGGAAGTCTATATCAATGGGAATAAAAATTTTCACATCTATGTGCCTTGTTTTAGTGAATAGTAACAAAATAAGCAAGTTTATAACATATGTTTATATAAGTAATTAAATTGGCCAACAAAGACTAAAATGCCCTTAGTAAGATTAAGGGGGCCGGTTTTTACGGTAATGAGTCACCACTCATGTTAGTTTATTAAGTAAACAAATGATGACTAATGGTTACTATTTACTTTAACATATAAATATCTTCTAAAAGCAATACCAATCTTCATTCTCTCATTTCTCTTCATTTCCCACGTCTTCTACCTTCCTCCTTGCTCTCTTCTACGGTTTTGCTACAGCAACATCACCACCACCATCATTCTCCATCTTTGACCACTTATATCTCCTAGCTCACTTTGCCAAATCAAATTCTAAGACCACCATTCTCTTCCTCTCATCAAGCTCTTCAATTCTATCCTTTCAAAATTCCAAGAGCTCCATTTCGGTGCCAAGAGGAATCTCCATGGGAGGAGCTTGAGCTCACCTTTTCACATATTATTGTTCTCCTTTGCTTCAAGGTAAGGAAACTCAAAGAAAAATGATGTTTCCCTCATGTTTTTGTGTTGTCCGAAAATCACCCTTAATGGTGTCCTTATGTTGCTTTGTTCTAGCTTCATTTCAACCTTTCATGGACTAGGTGGAGTCCTCTCTTGATATATATTCAAACTCTCTTCAAGTTCTAAGGTAAAACAACTATCTTAATGTTTTAAAACAATGTATAATCTAGGGTTTACAATGAGATGAAGCATAAAGCTTGTATACTCATTTTATCATTTGTATAATGTTTAGAAGTTGACAAGCAACTAAAAGCCTTGCCGATTTAGTCAAGGAAACAAGAAAGAAGTTGTGAGGAAAAAGGTAAATGTGCTAACCTAATGTGGTTTAAAGTCTTAGGAGAAAAGAGTTTATAATGGCTTGTTAAAATGACCTAAGGAGCCAATGGTGAATGACTTAGTAAAATGTTCTCAAAGGCTTAGTAAAAGGCATATGTGTTGTTGAGTGTATTTGCAGGTCAAAGGCAAATATATTGTGGAAATTCAGTGTTTATGATTTATGCATCTTAAGGGCCTAAGAGCCATGTTATTTAAGGGCCTAAGTGCCAAGCAATTTAAATTATGCACTATATTGTGATGTAGTGCTAAATGAGTGAAGTTTTGTGTATAAGAATGTGTTTGATGGATTTTAGTGTTCTTGATTGTTTAATGGTGGAAACAATGTTTGTTTTTGTTTAGTAATGTTCTAGTATAACCCATGTCGAGATTTAGATGATGTATAAGAAGCTTTAGGTGTTTTAAATGAGTTTTGGTAAGTTAGGAAGTGTTTAGAATGGTTAAGTGTTCTACTAGAGAAAGAAACGTGCATTAAGGTATTCTAAGATGTAAAAAGGGCTTAGGCAATGTTCTAGAGGATTTAGACTGCAAAAGAATGTTTTGGGACATTTCAAGATCATGGTGAGATTGTGTTTAGGACTTGTGCAATGTTGGTGAATAAGGATGAAGTGATTTGTTGCATGGGGAGCTATAAACTTGTAAAGATGTTCAAGGAGTTGTTTAGGAAGAAAAGATGCTTGGGAGATGATGTTGTAGTGGTGAGAAAACATTTGGGAATAGTGGGAGTTATAGGTATGAAACACCACATAGAAACTTAGTGAACAACATTATAAGTGTAAACCTTTTTATAAGAATTTGTGTAATGCTTGAGGAGGATTTTAGTGAATGATTTAAGGAGTTTTAAGGAGGTCTTGAGGTGTTTTGAAGTGCCCAAATGAGGTTAGGACATACTAGGACACATGAGGTGAAGTTTGGAGTTAAATGGGCAATGAAAAATAAGGGTCTGGAGCAGACCGATCTTGCGACCGGACTTGCTAAGATCGGTCGAGCCCAGTTTACCCTGCGAGAAATGGTTTCTGGAATGGACCGACCTTGGGGACCGGACTTGCAAGGTCGGTCGGGCATGGATTTTTAGTACAGATTGAGTCTCTGGAATAGACCGAACTTGGGACCGGACTTACAAGTTTGGTCATGCCTAATTTTTGTACGTGAGTGAGTCTCGGGAATCGACCGATCTTGCGACCGGACTTGCCAAGATCGGTCGGGCCTGAATTTTCAAAGGGAAGAATGTAACACCCCTACAACATACTTCACAACTAAATGAAATCGCAGCGGAGATAAACGACTAAACATTAACTAAACGTTTCGGTGCTACGACGCCGTCAACCACCCACGTGGTTAACAAGGCAGAATAAATACAAGTGTACCGGTCTGATGATCAGACTCCCGAGCATAGAACTAGAACCATAAATACATCATATACAATACCGAGTATTTACTTACATCCTTCACTGTAAACCATCACTGTAAACTGTTCACATCCATAATATATAACGCCACGGGAGCACAGGCGCATCCCGGGCCCAACATCCAAAAGTAATCAAAAGTAATCCTGCATCCTAGAATCTAAAGCCATTCCGCTTCTTCGATCCTCATCCTGTAGTAAAAGAAATATGGAGCCCCCGAGGGGGTCAGCAACCCTTGGCTGGTATGGTTAACGCGCAGCCCATCGGCTACCGGGATACGCGCAACTAATTGTCATGATAACATGGCATTCATTTTAAACATAACATAACATAACATAATATGTGGCATAGCATCAATATTGCATAGCACAACATCACATACACAGTGGATACTCTTTCCACAATAACAAACCAAGAAGGTTAAACAACATAAGAGCCTAGAGAATGATTCACCCTCATGTTAAGCTCGTTACACACACTCATTACCGTTCTGTTATTCGAACGAGTAACTTAAGTCACAGATGGTTAGGATATAGTGACCCGAACACACCACACAAACACATGTTCCCACTAAACCGATCATAAGTCAGAATAGGTAAGCTTTGGAGGAAGCTAGCGGGAGATCGAACGCCAAATTAAGGAGAACAATCTTAACAACATAAGAGTCGAATCTGATTCAGATATCTACTCTTAACTTACATGCATGACCGGACAACCGGATTCCTCACTTCCCAGTTAGCACTTGTTAGAAGTTCACGGTGGAACTTAACAACCAATACACAACAAGGTGGTAAGTCACTTTAGACACACACAAGGGAAATGAGTCACATCATAACATCACAATAATATGAACAACGGTAAACTCATTACATGGTTAAGTCTTATAACGTCATAAACACACAGAAAAACAAACAACACACAAGCCGGTGTAAACCGGTAGGCAACAGACTGCAAGAAAACCATACCTTGGTCCTTGCTTCGATTGATTTCCTCCGTAGGTCACTCCTATACATGTTTAAGAATGTCGGTTAATTATTTACTTAACTTCAAATTTACTAAGTGTTTAACATGATTATATGACATGTTTTTAATGCCCAACTAATCCTTCATTATCTACACTATACCCCCTAGGGTTAACTACATTTGTCACAATCTTTACTTTTTTTTATAAATTTTGGTCTGTCCGACCCACCGTCCGACCCACAACTGGGTCGGACCCTTCTAGTGGTTTTCGGGTTTGAAAAACTTAACTTGTCCGACCCATGTCTGACTCACTCGACTGGGTCGGACCATTACAGAACTTTTACCGCCTTACAAAACAACCATGTCCGACCCATGTCCGACTCACTCGACTGGGTCAGATCACTCCAGAACATTTACCGACCTTCAAAACATGACCGTCCGACCCATGTCCGACCCAAGTCCTCTGGGTCGGACCATTCCAGAACCAATTACTGACGTCTTACAGAGGCTGTCCGACCCAAACTTGGGTCGGACCCCTGGGTCGGACGCCACCAAACTTGCCCAAACTTTGTCAAATCTTCACCAAACTTCTCCTAAAGCCTCCTAATGGTTCCTAACATCATTTGGTACCCTCAAATCCTCATACAACATTCATAAAATTCATTATCTATCTCCTTAATACTTACTCATTCTATACCGAAATTCCTAACACTTATGTTATTTCCTCCTTGGTTCTCTAAGTGGTGTTTCATACCTATGACCATCTCTATGCCAATAATGTTTCCTCACCACTACTACATCATCTCCCAAACATCTTTTCTTTCTAAACAATTTCTTAAACATCTTCACAAGTTTATAGCTTCTCATGTAACAATCCACTTCATCCTTTTTTCACCAACAATACACAAGTCCTAAATACAATCTCATCAAGAATCTTGAAATGTCCCAAAGCATTCTTTTGCATTCTAAATCCTCTAGAACATCACCTAAGCCCTTTTTACATCTTTAAACACCTTAATGCATGTTTCTTTCACTAGGAAAGCACTTAACCATTCTAAACATTTCTTAACTTATCAAACTCATTTTAAACCCTTAGAACTTCTTGTTTGTTACCTAAATTTTGACATAGGTTCTCCTAGAACATTACTAGACCAAAACACATTGTTTTCACCATCAAACAACCAAGAACACTAAAAATCCATCAAACACATTCTTATACACAAACTTCACACATATAGCACTACATTACAATATAGTGCATAATTTAAATTGCATGGCACTTAGGCCCTTAAATGCATAAATCATAAACACTGAATTTCCCACATTATATTTGCCTTTGACCTGCAAATACACTCAACAGTACATATGCCTCTTACTAAGCCCTTGAGAGCATTCTTCTAAGTCATTTTCCATTGGCTCCTTAAATCATTTTCATAAGCAATACAAGCTCATTTCTCCTAAGACTTTAAACCACATTAGGTTAGCATATTTACCTCTTTTCTTCACAACTTCTTTCTTGTTTCCTTATAAAACCGGTAAGGATGTTTGGTTGTTTATCAACTTCAAAACAATGTACAAGTAATGAAATGAGTATACAAGCTTTAAGCTTCATCTCATTGTAAACCCTAGTTTCACATTGTTTCCAAAAACATTAAGATAGTTGTTTTACCTTAGAACTTGAAGAGAGTTTGAATATCTATCAAGAGAGGACTCCACCTAGTCCTTGAAAGGTTGGAATGAAGCTAGAACAAAGCATATAATGACTCCATTAAGAGTGATTTTCGGTCAAGATAAAAACATGGAGGAAACATCATTTTTCTTTGAGATTCCTTACCTAGAAGCAAAGGAGATCAATAATATGTAGAAATATAAGCTCAAGCTCCTTCAATGGTGGAACTCCATGGCACCGATATGGTGGTCTTGAAGTTTTGAGAAGATAGGAATGAAGAGCTTGATGAGAGGAAGAGAATGGTGGTGTTTGTTTTGATTTGGTTAAGTGAGCTAGGAATTACAAGTGGTCAAAGATGGAATTGTGTGTGGTACTATTGCAAATCGTGAATGAAGGAAAAGAGAGGTTGAAGAAGACTTGGAACCGTGGGAAACGAAGAAGGGAAATGAGAGAATGAGATAAGTGAGTTTGTTTTGCTTTTTAGAAGATATTTATACCTTAAAGCAAATAGTAACTTAAGAGTCATCTTTATTTACTTAACAAGTTACAAGAGTGGTGAGTCACCACACTCAAAAACCGGCCCCTATTATTATAACAAGGGTATTTTAGTCTTTGATGACTCATTTAATTACTTATAACAACATATGTTACAAACTAGCTTATTAAAGTCACTATTCATAAAAACAAGGCACATAGAAGTGAAATTTTTGATTTCCCATTGATATAGACTTCCAAATGTGATACTATATAGTACACATGTTAATTAAAGAGTAATGATGGACATTTAGCCATTCAAAACTCATTTACAAGACAATTTTTCGAAAATGTGCTTTAAGACTCCTTAAAGCACATTTTGTGTTTTAACTTGTTTTCAAGCTTGGTTTTCTTTGGTAATTGGTTTAATATGTTCATTAGTATATAAATAATGTCTTGGTAAGTTCATTAGGTCTTAACCAAGCTCATCCCAAGCTTAGAGCACATTTTAGCCCTAATTGACTTTAAGGCATTTATTTGTGTTCTCTATGGTTTAAATTGTTTACTAATGTTTCTAAGACTCTTTTTAGTCTTAATATACCACATTTAGGTGTTTAAACAACATACTAAGGTTTTGGGTATTTCAATCTACCCCCCTTAAAAGAACTTTGTCCTCAAAGTTCACACTTCCGCATATCCTAAATGTTAGAACACGGGAATACATATAAACAATACTTCCATAACAATATTAACAACACACTTACATAACTTTGGACCAAAGTCCATACAACATAACATCGGATACATAACATTGGACACAAGGTCCATACAACTTCATCCACATCATTCAGACACAACGGTCTGTAACATAACAAGATAACATAGACGATGTATTTAAATACATGTCGTACACACATAACCGAAACGGCTCTACCCCCCTTAAAAAGGGGTACGCCCCATACCCTATACACATAAACACTAAGAAGTAAACAATGACGGGTACTTCGCCTTCATTTTATCTTCCAGCTCCCAAGTGGCCTCCTCAATGTCCTGGTTAGACCAGAGAACTTTCACCAGTCTCACAGACTTATGGCGAGTGTCTCGAGTCTTAGTATCCAGAATCCGTACTGGAGTCTCCACTGATCGCATGGTCGGCTGGTTAGCCTTTCAGGCTGAAGCACATGAGACTGATGAGACATATACTTCTTCAACTGGGACACATGAAATACATCATGTACCTTGCCCAGCTCGGCGGGGTAGATCAAGTCTGTAAGCTACCGGGCCGATCCGCTCCGTCACAACATAAGGCCCCACATATTTTGGGCTCAACTTGCCCCTCTGGCCAAAACGAAATGCTCCCTTCATGGGGGATACCCTGAGAAATACCTGATCGCCCACGGCGAACTCCAGGTCACGTCTGCATACATCTGCGTACGACTTCTGTCTATCCTGAGCTGCCTTCATGTTAGCCCGGATCTGGCGAACTTCTGCCTGAACTTGTTCAAGATACTCTGGTCCTATAATGACCGTCTCACTCGACTCATCCCAGCACAATGGCGTGCGGCATGGTCTACCGTACAAAGCCTGAAAAGGAGACATCTTGATCGAAGCATGGTAACTGTTGTTGTAGCTAAACTCGATCGAGATGTAACTTGTCAATCCAGCTGGTCTGAAAGTCAAGTGCACATGCACGTAACATATCCTCAAGTGTCTGGATGGTGCGCTCACTCTGGCCATCTGTCTGTGGGTGAAACGCTGTACTCAATTTCAGTTCGGTACCCAGTGCTTCTCGCGTAGACTTCCAATACCTCGATAAGAATCTGGTATCTCTGTCATATACAATCGTTTTCGGTACCCCATGATGTCTTACAATCTCTCTGTCAAAGAGTTCTGCCAGTTTTGCCACTTTCCAGGTGTCCTTCATCGGTATGAATCGAGCCACCTTGGTCAGTCGGTCAACAATAACCCAAATCATATTCAGACCTCCCCTTGTAGGCGGAAGCCCTACTACGAAGTCCTTGGAAATATCATGGAACTTCCACTCAGGCACTGGCATTGGCTGTACCATACCACCAGGCCGTCGGTGCTCAAACTTGACCTTCTGGCAAGTGAGACACCTCAATACATAATCAGTAACATCCTTTTTCATTCCAGTCCACCAAAAATATCTTTTCATACCCTTATACATCTTTGAAGCTCCGGGGTGAATCGAAGTAGTAGAACAATGGGATTCACTCAATATGCGCTCCTTCAACTCAGCGCTACTCTTCGGTATACACAGTCGGCCATTAAGCCTAATCAGGTCATCATCGTGGAGTCTGAAGTCGTACTTCTGACCCTCGAATGTTCCATCAATAAGCTTCTGTCTAATCTCCATCATATACTGATCCGTCATCTGAGCACTCCGCACCTCTTCAACCAAGCCAGTATGAGAGACTAGCGAATGGAGAGAGTATGCTCGGCGACTCAATGCGTCAGCTACCACATTTGCCTTACCCTCTTTGTATTGTAGATTAATGCCGTAGTCGTTTAGAAACTCAACCCACCTTCTTTGCCTCATGTTCAACTCCTTCTGAGTGAACAAGTACTTTAATCTTTTGTGGTCCGAATAAATTGTCACACTTACCCCATACAAATAATGTCGCCATATCTTCAATGCGAAGACAATGGCCCCCAGTTCTAAATCGTGGGTAGGGTAGTTCTCTTCATGCTTCTTCAGCTGTCGGGAGGCGTAAGCTACGACCTTCCCATGTTGCATCAACACACAACACATACCTCTGCCTGATGTGTCGCAATAGACCTCAAAGCCATCTGGACCGTCAGGACTGGTGCAGATGTCAGAGCATCCTTGAGACTCTGGAAAGAACTCTCACAGTCGACTGTCCACTCGAATGGTGCATCCTTTTTCATCAAGGAAGTCATCGGCTTCGAGACACTGGAGAAGTCCTTCACAAATCTCCTATAATAACCTGCTAGACCGAGGAAGCTCCTGATATCGGTAACTGTCTTCGGCCTTGGCCAGGTGCGCACTGCATCAATCTTTGCCGGATCAACAGCGATCCCGGCCTCAGAAATCACATGACCAAGGAAGGATACTTGGTTCAACCAAAACTCACACTTCGAAAATTTAGCATACAACTGATTCTCTCTCAAAGTTTGTAACACATTTCTCAGGTGGCTTTCATGCTCACCTCTCGATTTCGAGTACACAAGAATATCGCCGATGAAGACTACCACAGACATGTCCAACTGATCTTGGAACAAGCGGTTCATTAAATCCATGAACTTCGCTGGTGCATTGGATAACCCAAACGGCATAACCGTAAACTCATAATGTCTATACCTAGTTCTGAATGCTGTCTTCTCAATGTCACTGTCACGGATGGCTATCTGATGGTATCCGGATCATAGATCTATCTTGGAGAATACTGATGCTCCCCTCAACTGGTCAAATAAGTCGTCGATGCGTGGTAAAGGGTAACGGTTCTTCACCGTAACTGCATTCAGCTCTCGATAGTCAATACACAGGCGGAGACTACCGTCCTTCTTCTTCACGAAGAGGACGGCGCTCCCCATGGTGAAATGCTAGGGCGGATAAATCGCTTGTCGAGTAGTTCTCTCAGCTGCTCCTTGAGCTCTGTCATCTCTGCTGGAGCCATACGATAGGGCGCCTTCGCAATTGGTCCGGTGCCCGGAACCAAATCAATTTCAAACTCTACTTCCCGTGCTGGCGGCATGCCCGGCAGTTCCTTAAGAAATACATCAGGATACTCCGACACTCACATCAGGACTAAACTTTGGATCTCTCTCTATGTCCTGGACATAGCAGAGGTATACATCACTCCCTCGTCGTAGTTCATGACACATAGCCATGGCGGTGATGATCTGAGTCGAAGGCTCCCTGGGCCTCTGGCGGTAAGATATAGTAACCCCATATGGACTCCGAAGAAGCAGACGATGCTCGGCACACAGGATTCTGCCCTTGTACCGCTCCAACCAGTTCATCCCGACAATCACATCAAAACCAAGTCCGTCGAACTCTATCAAGTCGATCGGAAACTCTTCACCTCTGATTTGTACAACAACATCTCGGTAGCGGGTAACCTGATCCGCTCTTTTGACGGGAGAGTGACTAGGAAGTCTGGCATCTCATCACCGTCTAACCCCAGCCTCTTCGCAAAGAATAGCGAAATAAATGTGTGTGAGGCTCCGGAGTCGAACAAGATCGAAGCGTCTACGCCATTGACTGGAAAGGTACCGGTGAGGATTGTGCCACTCTTGCCGGCTTCTGTCTCATTGCAGACACTCAGTATACCTCCCGTTCGAGAGCACAGCCTAATTCATTGGCAACTAATAAGTATTGGGTAACAACACGGTTGATATACTTCAATAACTCCACTTTATTCATTACACACTCTTCTTACATTATACGTTGGTTTACACTGTTAACATAACTAACACATACATAACATCCTTAACATACACTGGCTTAACACACTACATAATTATACAAGGCTTTCAAAACTGTCTGAAGGTCAAATTCAAACATCCGGGTTTCATGTGTGTGGCGTTGATCACTGCCGATGGTGCTTTTTGTAACACCCCTACCGCTAATACCGTCATTACCGTACCATACTTACCTTCGCAGCGGACATTACTTACTCAACGGCGGGTGTACAATGCCGTTAGTCACCCACGTGACCAACAAGGTGAGTTACAATACTACATACTATCGGTCTGATGAATATGAACATACCGAGTACTCTACACCATACAATACTTCCCATTGCATACTCATCCATAATCCAATTACAACTCCGACATTACTATACCGAGATACTACAATCCTCAAATTACCGATACAGTTTAAGCTTCCAAATTCGCATTACAATACAAGTACCAATCCCTACTACACAACTACCCATGCTTACGTAGCAGTCCCCGTCCTACTCTCTCGAACGGTGATCAGCTTCGGGTACCTACACACTAAAAACGGTCCCCCGAGGGGGTCAGCTTACGCTGCATATGAAATCCGCATATACCGCGTGCTAACCGCGGTACGCCGACTACTTTGGGTCGGATATACATGGAGTTCATTTTACATGCATACATACATACTCATACTACACAATATATCAAAGATTCCTACATAAATACACAAGTACAGTACTTACTAAGGAAGACAATTCAACAGTCAACCATTCGTATTTGTTATACATTCATTACTCTTCGTACTGTGTTCGATATTCGTTACTCTACTCATATTACTCCTTACTCTTGCATACTCATCACTCCATGTTCAATACCTTACTCGTACACGATCCTTACTCTGTGCTCGTTACTATACTAGTGCATACTCACTACTCGATTCTCCATACTTACTCTTACATACTCAATACTCGATACTTACTCATACGTACTCAATACTCGGTACTCCTTACATACTCATACTTGCTTCTTACTCGATACTCATTACCTTACTCATACATACGCAATACTCATTACTTTGGCCTCTGGGCGGAGTCATACTCAAGACTCGCCACCGGACCTACAATACGAGGGCTATACGCTTAGCTCCTCAAATACTCAAATGTCCGTTCTACCGGACTACACGAATTCCCAACACTCTTCTCTCAGAGCACAATACAACCTCATGGATTAGCCTAGAAGTATCTCTCTCGATAACCTCTGTTAGCTTAAGGAATTACCACCGTCTAGTATCCTCAGATTTAAGGGTTTCCCCAACATATCGAATACTCTCGTGGTCGGGACATACTTACATCAGTCGGGTCCTCTCATAATGGGTCGACTAATTGCTAAAGGGGTTTGGAGGTCCCTCATCATTCTTTACTACTCTCATGGTTCATGTTTTGCACCAAGATTAATTCCTCTAATAGAGGTTACTGATATACTTCCACTACGTTTTGTTGTGGATTATTCATTTTGTTTCTCCTACCGTTATCGGAAGGTTATTACTCCCGTACACTCTCTCACATTCTAGTGAGTTCGTTGGTTGCGTTATCGTTTATTGATTCGATAATTTAGTGCGTTGCTACGTTTCCATTAGTCCACAATATGACTCTTACTACGAGCCTCTACACAACAAGACTCATCTAGTCTGAGTCGTATACGCACCAAATGAGCCACACAATCAATCAGGAAAGGTCAGCTCACACAACATACATCAAGACTACAATGAAGGCAATAAACCATTTTTCATGCTTTAGTCTTGATTAGCCGGCCATACAACATACAAATCAACGTAACTCGGTTAGCATACGGGGCATGAGGAAATCAACCTTTCACCGGAGTTAGCTCCACCGTGTTTCCCTTGTTCCTTGGTTCACACTTGTTCCACTGATAATGTTTCAATATTATCATTAATACTATACTCTTACGATACCAAATAATTGCTACTCCCGTACTTACCCCGTTATCCCCGGTGTACTACTTATGTTCTCATGCTCTCAACTTACTTGGTTACTTTTACATTTGTTTTTCCTACTCATATACTTACTTTCTTACCTTTACTACTTCATTTACAGGGTACTACTACATATATACATATGTGTGTATAGCATATATATATATGTATACATATGATTATTATAATCATAATAATTTTTTTTTTGACTCGACCGGACTTGCGACCGACCTTGCAAGTCCGGTCCATTCCAGTAGCTATCAGTACGGAAGTTTCTGGCTCGACCGAACTTGCAAGTCCGTCAAGTTCGGTCCATTCCAGAAGCTTCATCTGCGGAATTTTTTCTGGCCGACCGAACTTGCAAGTCCGGTCGCAAGTTCGGTCCATTCCAGAAGGTTTCTGACGGGAGAATTTTTTGGTCCGACCGAACTTGCATGTGGTCGAAGTCCGGTCGATTCCAGAAGGTTTCCGTCTTTGTAAATCTGGGCTCGACTGAACTTGCAAGTCCGGTCGCAAGTCCGGTCCGGCCCAGTAACTTCAGTTTTAAATTCTTTTCAGCTCTATACTTTGCCCATTGTTTCCCCAATCTTCCTACATGTAATCCCACATGTTTTAACACTACTTAGGCCCTCCAAATTACCTTAATTCATCCACCAAATCCATCACTAAATCCATCAATAACTTACACAATCCCCTCACTTCTTTTCCAACACTTGTAACAGTTTTTTGTTACACTTATGCTACAGATTTTACAATTCAATTCTCCCATTCAATACTTTCTCAACCAATGCCATCCTAGCATCTAATTACCTCTCCTTACCATACCAATTCATTTCCAGCCATTGTACTACCTACACCCAAGTTCTAAGACTCATCTTACCAAGATCACATTAATTCTCCAACTTCTCCAATGTGTTCCTATACATTGCTACAGATTTTACACTTCCTATTCTCATACTACAATTACCATTCCCTAGCTACTAAACATCTTTACTACTCCCAATACTACCTTGGTTCTCCCATTCACCAAGTCATTCCTAATGCACAATTCCTACCAAAATTTTGCCATAAACTCATCTACTTTCCTACTTATCCACACACATCCTTTCTCATCAAGTTCATCCCTATTCTAGCCAAACCACAAGGGTTCTACCCGCACACATATTAAGCAATCTTAATACATCAATACCCATCCATCACAATACTAATACACATACTCATTCCACTTGGCTCCAAAGCTTCAATTCAAATACTTGCACTTAAATACTAAACTTCACAATTCTCAATACTAGTACAAGGTTTTGGTTCTTTAAATATTTTACCCATTCCCATTACTCTAATGCAATAGAATTTACATTAGGAAGGAGCTTTTACCTTGAGCTTATACTTCATTCTTTCTTTCCATTTCTTCTTCTTGTTTCTCTTTCTTGTCCAAATCGATTTTTGTGGGGAATGGAGTTGCCAAACTCCATCCCCATCACCCAAGCACACCAAACAAGTATAATTAATACACTAACCCTTAGATTTTGCTAGTTCATTGAAGTGTTCAAAATACAAATTTCTAGGGTTTACCTTTGAGTGCTTTAGGAGGGGTTTTAGCCCTTGGTTCAGAAGGTGTTCTCACCACATTGGAGTGTTTGAAGCAAAGCTCCAAAACAAGAGGAAAAACAAGGTAGAGAGAGAGGGCAAAACCGGCCATACCAAGGAGATGGAGAAAGTAAGGTTTTTCATGGAGATTTTTACCTTGTTTGAGAAGAGGAGACTCCAAGCTTCACAATGGTGTGTTTTTCTCTTCAAATGGGGAAAACCCATGGAGATGAAACTCATCCTTTTCGAATTTTGGAAAGATAGAAATGTAGAGGAGGATGAGGGGATTACAAATATGTAATTTATTTTACATTTGGAGCTCACATGGAGCTGGAGCTTGTGGAAGAAGGTGAGGAAGCCATGGGAGCTTCCTTTGGGGCTTTGAAATCGCCAACAAGAAGAGAGGAAGGAGGAAGAGAGCTGCAGAGAGGGGGTTCCATCGTGAGAGAGGGAGGGAGTTGGAGAGAGAGAAGAGAAATGAGAGAATAAGAGGAGAGAGAGGGTATTTACTTTTGTACTTTTTACTTTTTGCTTTCTTTGATTTACTTATTTGTTACTTGTGTGTGTGAGAGAGAGAGCTGTTTACACCAGTAAAAACCGGCCCCCTCTGTAAATACTAGCTGGAGCATTTTTCGTTTTTTACAGAAACCGCTCGTTATTTTACCCGGTTTTTGATACTATTCACTAACCGGGCCCGTTTTCCGGAAGTTTCTCGTTTTTTATTTTTATTGGTTATTAAGCTTCCATAAATGCTTAATAATTATTATTTAATGATTTATAATTTTTACGGGTCTGTTTGACCCTTAAAGTCACGTTTTCGGGTTCCTCGAAAAACGTGCGCTAAAGCTCTTTTAGCGTTTTAATACATTTCTTGAATCCGTTTTCTTCGGGAATCATTCCCGTATGCTAATTAGGCATGAATAAGCCTTAGGAGTACTTATGATACTATAACCGAGGTCTCGTACCTCCTATGGTTATTTAACGCTCATTTTAGCGTTTTCCGCTTCCTAAGCGTTTTTCTCATTTCTTTTGGATTTATTTTCTTTACCAAAATTACTTAGGCACTATTAGGCCCTTAAATACTATATTAGAATAATATAATCACCATATTTAAGTTCGGGGTATTTCAATCTACCCCCCTTAAAGAACTTTGCCCTCAAAGTTGGTGAATCTAATACTGTTACTCGTACCAATACTCTATGCTAAGGTTATGACCTCTACATATGACTTGTCAAACTCCAAATGTCTGACATGATGCATACTACGCATCCAAACAGCATGTCACTGCATGCATAGCAATCAAAAATATCCGTTTTACTCCTCTCCAAGGGGGTCCATCCGCAGACAATTAGGTACAATCCTCCCCCAATGGAGAATGATCCCTCAGGTACCGGTCACGTTTGAACACTTACGCTTTCTGGTTCACGGCCGTCATGACTTGAGCACTTACGCTTTCTGGCTCTACGGTCCTTTGGTTCTGATCAAATTCATTTGCACATATAGAGATCCTCAGGCACTTACTCATACTTACTTACTCATACTTTACTCATACTTACTCATACTTACTCGGGACTACGCCCCAGTGCCTTTGGAAAAATACAAAACACACACTGTTACCGTACACCCGGTGTAGTGGTTTCAAACTACTCTACACTTCCACAGACTCAAAACTAGCTTCACCTCCTATGGTTTCGACCGGATACCCGTGCCTAGGCATGGAAGATCCACTAGCGTCCGTGGGAGCGGTTTTAAAACCGTCCTCATTCTCAAGTTTGAAGAAAACATTGTACCAAATTAGTTTTGGAAATTCATTTTGAAAACTTGCATACATCTCCCAATTCATTTATGATGATTATCCTATACTAGTGTTATTATTGTGGCCACTTAAGGGAGCTTCCAGAGTCCTTCAACCCCAATGTGATCAGCATTGGTGTTGAATTATCCTTCCACCCAATTTGTGTTCGGCTTCCCTTGATCGCTAGCAAATCAAGTTCCACTTCCCACCTCAATACAAACAGACAGATTGTCAAACATTATTTCGTTTTCTATCTTTTTAATCTTGCTACTCATAATCATACACATACATTTTCCAATTCATATGATTCACTTACTTACTTACTAATCATTTCATCAATTATTGCTACATCTTCTCCAACTGCTATACTTTAAGAATTCAAGGGTATAATATCCCATTAATTTGCTATACTCCAATTTATACTCATAAAATACATCGGTTGTACACCGATTCATACTCATTACATACGTCGGTTGTATACCGATTTATACTCATTACATACATCGGTTCCGTACCGATTTATACTCCTCAAGTCTCCCATACATACTCATTCTTCATACTATTACCAATCGGGTTTCTCATTACCCTGGAGTTTCTCTACTTTTCCTATACTTACTTCCCAAATTACCAATTACACGATGAGTGAATACAAATGTTTATGTAACATAAGTATCAACCATCAAAACGAATTCTCTTGCGCTATGCGCATTGTAGTTTACGCACCTATCACGTAAAACATACATTTCGCGGTTTTCGCTCTACCCCCCTTAAAAGGGATTACGCCCACGTAATCTACCATGTGTCAACATTGGACATTGGTCGAAGGCATTCAGCCGTCATGGAGTGGTTCAGTTTCCATGCGGTCTATTATACAATGTTCCTTGATCAACGGGTCTTAACCGTACTGTCGGTTAGTCCTTGCATCAAGAATTTTCATCGGAGTTTATTTAACTTTTGACCGGGTTCGGTTCTAGCCTGAATGGCTTTAAGGCATTAACGATTAACCTTTTGTTCACTAGGTGTACTTCACTTAGAATTCTGGCCCACTAGCTTCTGCTGCGCGACCCTGATAACTTGGGTTATTCGCCCTTCTTGTTATCTTAAATGTGCTATACAACACCTTTTTTCCTTCTTATTGTGGGAATAAGGTTTATTGACCAAGTGTGGTGTTCTCTTACCGTGCTCGAATTCGGTGAGTTGTAGATTCATAACCAGCTCTCTGGCAATGTATATACATACTGTTGTGTTTGTAGTGATCATTCACTTGGTTTCTCCGACTTATTGTCGGTTGAGGTTAAGTCACTACTTAGTTGTAGTGCTTCCTCTGTCGTTAGTAGCTTCTAAGCTACACCAGTTTCTCTGGTTCATTACAAGTGTTCTTTACTTGTATGACCTTGCATTTTCCATGCGTCGGTCCTTGTGACTTTCTTAAGTCCCCTTTCGCTTTTATTCCAATGGAATTCACATCTTGTGATTGTTGGTGTGTTTCACACTCTTCGTGCTCTTTGGCCTTAGGCCGCACGGTTTGTTTCTAAGCTTTTGCTTGACTGGCTTATGCCATGTTTACTGGTGAAAGGAGGGATTTACCATGATTTACATTTTCCATTCCTAGCTATCTCACTTGATCATTAACTGCACAAGTGCAATACCAAAACGCTCAGTCCTACAGAGTGCAGAGGCGTAAACGCTTGGCAGTAACTCTCTTATGAGATCGTAATAGGAATTATTGTTACTCCTTAAGGTGGTGTTTCATCATTTCGTGCGGACTCCTGGCTTGTTGCCCGGTCTGTCCACCATCTTGTATTAACAACCCCATAGTATTGGGTGGTTATTCACATACGTTGGTCGCCTGTTGCGCACCATGTTCTTACTGATTTCACGGTATTGGTCTACATGGCATCCACTGTTGCTAGCTTCAGCTCATGCATCTCTATCATTCATACGATGGTTTCCCATGTATTTGGCAATACCGAATATGGTATTCCTTTATTTTTCTGAGCTCCCTGAGCATCATTGGTTTTATAACCGGTTACTCCTTGGTTGTCATCAATTGCTGTTGAAGCTTATTTCAAATTGCTTGGCAATAATTGTATGCTCAAGCTTGACTACATTAGTAGTTCTGAAAAGGATATATTTCTCGACAGTTGCTGATGGTATCCCCTTCTTGGGATTCACGCGTTCACCGCTCTTGCGGTCTCACGTTTATGAGGAAATTCTCCATTATTGGTTGTTGCTCTTTTATCGGTGTCATTCTTGACCACTTTTCACATAGTTCACCTTGGTTTTGCAACCGTTGGGTTGTGTGGTAACAGTTTCGTGGCATACTAGCCATATCGCCTAGAGCTCTGCTCATCGTAAGCCGTTCCGAAGTGGTTACTTCTCTGTATACCATATGATGGCTTGGAGGTGATACTGGGCTCCATGATAAGATCATCGCATCACGCTTCCGTTTGTTGGAGACCCTTTTTGCATCTTGGTATTGATCGATATCATTTATTAATCTGGGGTATCCCCTGTCAAGTGGGATCCCTTCGGTGTTCTAACCGAACGTTCGTTCCAATTGTGGTGTTCTTACCACGACTTTTCATCCAACTGTGTTGACTTGATACCCTTTATGGATTGCTCCTGGGTGTTATTGATTATGCTATCGCATCTGGCTGATATTTATACGCATGTTCAGTTCGTCATCCTACCTTGCGGTTCAGGATCTTAGTTATCCCGTTAAGGGTTATAAAGTCTCCCGTTCTTAGGGTAGACCTTTGGTGTTTTTCTTTGTGTTATAACGGACTTGATATCCCTTCCGGTGATGAATGGTATTTCTGGTACCTTATAACATCACCCTGTGTGTTTGTGGTAGTTGTTCTGGGAGTTCTATCCCGTTCATTGAACACTGTGTGTAAGTTAGGTATTTGCCTTCTTAGATATCTAGTGACATATCCAATGTTTATCCCTTGTAGCTTCTTGCACTTTCAACTTTACATCCTCCTGTAGTAGGTTCTTGACTCCTTAGCTCGTAGCTTATCTGAGTTTCTTCTGCTCATTTTGGGTATCCAACTGTTCCGTTTTGAATTTCCTTATGGTCCGTAGCACAGAGTTGACTACTTCCCGTGTTTAGTACACTACATGTATACATACGTGGGGTACCGTCTTGGCACGTTACCACTTACCTAACTATCTGTCAGGCCCGCAAGCTCCTTCGGAGTGCGGTCGTCCCACATCCCGTATTTGGGTACACTCGTAGTGTTCGTCACACGCCTAGGTGAAGTATTCTATTGTCAACTCCTCTTGTATCATTCTATGATACTCACCGTAATTCCGTCTGTTTGGTTTTAAAATCCAAGGTTTAAAAGAAGAGTTTGTGATTTTGAAAGAAAAATTTGGGTTTTGAAATAACAGTTCAGTGTTAAAAAGGAACTCTTCATGGCATTGCCATGTTTGCGGTCTTGACCAAGTTCAGCTTCTTGCTGATTGGTATGTCCTTAATACAATGGTCGTGCCGTTAGGCCTTCCCGAGGGTTCGTTATTTAACATCCTTAGGATTGGTGATCCTATATTTGCTCCATTCGTCATAGTGGTACTTTGACAAGTATCTGCGGGTTGTTAGAAGTATTCCAATCGTCTTGTAGTTGCTGCACTTGCCCTGGGCAAGTGCGCGGGTAGGTTGTTTTTCGGTTAACGCATACCGGTGGCGGTATCGTTTCCATCCATAATTGGTGGTTTATTAGGTCTTCATTTGATCCTTTGATCTTGGTGATCGATCTCCTGAGTCGCTTCTCAGTGTACTTGACGTGGTTGTCGTCCATCCGGGTGTCTCACACCTTCAGTGTGGTTAACAAGACCTGACTTATCCTTAGGAACCAGGTTGTGGTCCTATAGGTGTATGTGTTATGATTTTTTTCATAGTATCTGAACTATGTTGTTCGGTTATTACAGCCTCTTGGCATGTAGGTTTGGTGTTAATCCAACCTCGACTAACTCCTTAGTCGGTTTGTATACCGTTGTTGGTATCATCAAAGATTACGGTCCGTAGACTCTCTTGTCTCGTCTTGTTACTCCATTTCCCTTGCTTCATTGTACGACCGTGCTTCTCTTCTTGCTGGCTACACATGGTTCTCGCGACTGCGAAGCATGTCGCCCCATGGTGCCATAAATTCCATTATCCTTGTGTTTAGGATCTTCATTCCTCCGCCATTAAGTGCGGTCCTTGTCATTCAACGGGAACCGTCTTCGGGACTTCCAGTTCTTGGTCTCTACCGTAAGACAGGTTCTTTTCCTAATAAGGTTTGTTTTGTAATGCCAGATCGGGTTTTACCCGAGTGTGAGAGGTCTTTCCATCTCTCTGGCGTTATTATTCCAACTTTATACCGGGGGTTGCGGAGGGCGGGTATGGTTGTTGTTGGTTTCCGGTTCACACGGAAGTTCCTAACTAGCGTACCTCACACGCTAACACTCAACCCATAGCCCTAAGTCTCTAATTCCTAACTCGGTATTTACCTAAACTCGGTATTTCATCCATCAGAGCGATACTTCGCTCTGATACCACTTTTTGTAACACCCCTACCGCTAATACCGTCATTACCGTACCATACTTACCTTCGCAGCGGACATTACTTACTCAACGGCGGGTGTACAATGCCGTTAGTCACCCACGTGACCAACAAGGCGAGTTACAATACTACATACTATCGGTCTGATGAATATGAACATACCGAGTACTCTACACCATACAATACTTCCCATTGCATACTCATCCATAATCCAATTACAACTCCGATACATTACTATACCGAGTATACTACAATCCTCAAATTACCGATACAGTTTAAGCTTCCAAATTCGCATTACAATACAAGTACCAATCCCTACTATACAACTACCCATGCTTACGTAGCAGTCCCCGTCCTACTCTCTCGAACGGTGATCAGCTTCGGGTACCTACACACTAAAAACGGTCCCCCGAGGGGGTCAGCTTACGCTGCATATGAAATCCGCATATACCGCGTGCTAACCGCGGTACGCCGACTACTTTGGGTCGGATATACATGGAGTTCATTTTACATGCATACATACATACTCATACTACAAATATCAAAGATTCCTACATAAATACACAAGTACAGTACTTACTAAGGAAGACAATTCAACAGTCAACCATTCGTATTTGTTATACATTCATTACTCTTCGTACTGTGTTCGATATTCGTTACTCTACTCATACTTACTCCTTACTCTTGCATACTCATCACTCCATGTTCAATACCTTACTCGTACACGATCCTTACTCTGTGCTCGTTACTATACTAGTGCATACTCACTACTCGATTCTCCATACTTACTCTTACATACTCAATACTCGATACTTACTCATACGTACTCAATACTCGGTACTCCTTACATACTCATACTTCTTACTCGATACTCATTACCTTACTCATACATACGCAATACTCATTACTTTGGCCTCTGGGCGGAGTCATACTCAAGACTCGCCACCGGACCTACAATACGAGGGCTATACGCTTAGCTCCTCAAATACTCAAATGTCCGTTCTACCGGACTACACGAATTCCCAACACTCTTCTCTCAGAGCACAATACAACCTCATGGATTAGCCTAGAAGTATCTCTCTCGATAACCTCTGTTAGCTTAAGGAATTACCACCGTCTAGTATCCTCATATTTAAGGGTTTCCCCAACATATCGAATACTCTCATGGTCGGGACATACTTACATCAGTCGGGTCCTCTCATAATGGGTCGACTAATTGCTAAAGGGGTTTGGAGGTCCCTCATCATTCTTTACTACTCTCATGGTTCATGTTTTGCACCAAGATTAATTCCTCTAATAGAGGTTACTGATATACTTCCACTACGTTTTGTTTGTGGATTATTCATTTTGTTTCTCCTACCGTTATCGGAAGGTTATTACTCCCGTACACTCTCTCACATTCTAGTGAGTTCGTTGGGTTGCGTTATCGTTTATTGATTCGATAATTTAGTGCGTTGCTACGTTTCCATTAGTCCACAATATGACTCTTACTACGAGCCTCTACACAACAAGACTCATCTATGAGTCGTATTACGCACCAAATGAAGCCACACAATCAATCAAGAAAGGTCAGCTCACACGACATACATCAAGACATACAATGAAGGCAATAAACCATTTTCATGCTTTAGTCTTGATTATCCGGCATACAACATACAAATCAACGTAACTCGGTTAGCATACGGGGCATGAGGAAATCATACCTTTCACCGGAGTTAGCTCCACCGTGTGTTCCCTTGTTCCTTGGTTCACACTTGTTCCACTGATAATGTTTCAATATTATCATTAATACTATACTCTTACGATACACAAATAATTGCTACTCCCGTACTTACCCCGTTATCCCGGTGTACTTAATGTTCTCATGCTCTCAACTTACTTGGTTACTTTTTACATTTGTTTTCCTACTCATATACTTACTTTCTTACCTTTACTACTTCATTTACAGTGTACTACTACATATATATGCATATGTGTGTATAGGCATATATATATGTATACATATGATTATTATAATCATATAATAATTTTTTTTTTGACTCGACCGGACTTGCGACCGACCTTGCAAGTCCGGTCCATTCCAGTAGCTATCAGTACGGGAAGTTTTCTGGCTCGACCGAACTTGCAAGTCCGGTCACAAGTTCGGTCCATTCCAGAAGCTTTCATCTGCGGAATTTTTTCTGGCCGACCGAACTTGCAAGTCCGGTCGCAAGTTCGGTCCATTCCAGAAGGTTTCTGACGGGAGAATTTTCTGGTCCGACCGAACTTGCATGTCCGGTCGCAAGTCCGGTCGATTCCAGAAGGTTTCCCTCTTTGTAAATCTGGGCTCGACCGAACTTGCAAGTCCGTCGCAAGTTCGGTCCGGCCCAGTACTCAGTTTTAAATTCTGTTTTCAGCTCTATACTTTGCCCATTGTTTCCCCAATCTTCCTACATGTAATCCCACATGTTTTAACACTACTTAGGCCCTCCAAATTGCCTTAATTCATCCACCAAATCCATCACTAATCCATCAATAACTTACACAATCCCCTCACTTCTTTTCCAACATTGTAACAGTTTTTGTTACACTTATGCTACAGATTTTACAATTCAATTCTCCCATTCAATACTTTCTCAACCAATGCCATTCCTAGCATTCTAAATACCTCTCCTTACCATACCAATTCATTTCCAAGCAATTGTACTACCTACACCCAAGTTCTAAGACTCATCTTACCAAGATCCTGCACATTAAATTCTCCTAACTTCTCCAATGTGTTCCTATACACTTTGCTACAGATTTTACACTTCCTATTCCTCATACTACAATTACCATTCCCTAGCTACTAAACATCTCTACTACTCCCAATACATACCTTGGTTCTCCCATTCACTAAGTCATTCCTTAATGCACAATTCCTACCAAAATTTTGCCATAACTCATCTACTTTCCTTACTTATCCACACACATCCTTTCTCATCAAGTTCATCCCTATTCTAGCCAAACCACAAGGGTTCTACCCGCACACATATTAAGCAATCTTAATACATCAATACCCATCCATCACAATACTAATACACACACTCATTCCACTTGGCTCCAAAGCCTTCAATTCAAATACTTGCACTTAAATACTCAAACTTCACAATTCTCAATATTAGTACAAGGTTTTGGGTTCTTTAAATATTTTACACATTCCCATTACTCTAATGCAATAGAATTTACATTAGGAAGGAGCTCTTACCTTGAGCTTATACTTCATTCTTTCTTTTCCATTTCTTCATCTTGTTCTCTTTCTTGTCCAAATCGATTTTGTGGGGAATGGAGTTGCCAAACTCCATCCCCATCACCCAAGCACACCAAACAAGTATAATTAATACACTAACCCTTAGATTTATGCTAGTTCATTGAAGTGTTCAAAATACAAATTTCTAGGGTTTACCTTTGGAGTGCTTTAGGAGGGGTTTTAGCCCTTGGTTCAAGAAGGTGTTCTCACCACCATTGGAGTGTTGAAGCAAAGCTCCAAAACAAGAGGAAAAACAAGGTAAGAGAGAGAGGCAAAAATCGGCCATACCAAGGAGATGGAGAAAGGTAAGGTTTTTCATTGAGATTTTTACCTTGTTTGAAAGAGGAGACTCCAAGCTTCACAATGGTGTGTTTTTCTCTTCAAATGGGGAAAACCCATGGAGATGAAACTCATCCTTTTCAAATTTTGGAAAGATATAAATGTAGAGGAGGATGAGGGGATTACAAATATGTAATTTATTTTACATTTGGAGCTCACATGGAGCTAGAGCTTGTGCAAGAAGGTGAGGAAGCCATGGGAGCTTCCTTTGGGGCTTTGAAATCGCCAACAAGAAGAGAGGAAGGAGGAAGAGAGCTGCAGAGAGGGGGTTCCATCGTGAGAGAGGGAGGGAGTTGGAGAGAGAGAAGAGAAATGAGAGAATAAGAGGAGAGAGGGGGTATTTACTTTTGTACTTTTTACTTTTTGCTTTCTTTGATTTACTTATTTGTTACTTGTGTGTGTGTGAGAGAGAGAGCTGTTTACACCAGTAAAAACCGGCCCCCTCTGTAAATACTAGCTGGAGCGTTTTTCATTTTTTACAGAAACCGCTCGTTATTTTACCCGGTTTTTGATACTATTCACTAACCGGGCCCGTTTTCCGGAAGTTTCTCGTTTCTTTATTTTTATTGGTTATTAAGCTTCCATAAATGCTTAATAATTATTATTTAATGATTTATAATTTTTACGGGTCTGTTTGACCCCTTAAAGTCACGTTTTCGGGTTCCCTCGAAAAACGTGCGCTAAAGCTCTTTTAGCGTTTTAATACATTTCTTGAATCCGTTTTCTTCGGGAATCATTCCCGTATACTAATTAGGCATGAATAAGCCTTAGGAGTACTTACGATACTATAACCGAGGTCTCGTACCTCCTATGGTTATTTAACGCTCATTTTAGCGTTTTCCGCTTCCTAAGCGTTTTTCTCATTTCTTTTTGGATTTATTTTCTTACCAAAACTACTTAGGCACTATTAGGCCCTTAAATACTATATTAGAATAATATAATCACCATATTTAAGTTCGGGGTATTTCAGCGGTATTCAGTTTGATCTTCTTGATGCCATGATATAGCATCCTTGACTGCCCACCCATTATTAACACATCTCCTGATTTAAGTACCAACTTCTTTGCAAGATCAGCACGCTTCTGCTCGCCATAAATAAACACTGCGGTATCACCAATGGACCAAGACACCACGGGTACTCCCTTACTTAGAGACTCGGGTGACTCGTCCTTATCTTGGTGTAAACCTAATCGTCCACCTTTCTGGTAGAAGTTCACGATACACATATCTGCTTTAACACTTGGAATTGAATCTGTTTCAACTTGCTGAGCAATTCCTACGGCGTGGTTAACGACCGTAAGGAACTCCTCAGGTATCATTGGTACAGTTGCTCCGTCTTCAGCTCGCACTTCTTGATATGTCTTGGTGTAAGGATTCCAGTCCTTACCCATGCACATCATATTCAACTTCATTCTTGATCCGCTCGGGTATTAAGGTGTGTAGAAACCTCCAGGTGTTGCTCCAAGTTCATTGCATCGTCTGATGATATGGACTTGTGCTTCCGGTGTCAGGTATCCATTTAAGAGTATCATACCTGGCTGGATAACCTGACATTGCTCCATTGGAAAGTCGGTGATGTTGATGGTGGTTTCTTCAGGGTTTGGTGTGGGTGGGATTGGATAACATATATTGAAGGCTCCTTTAAGTTTAGAATTACCTAATTAGGTGACTTTCACACTATACTTTAACTCTTACTTACATGGTAGTACACTTGGACTCACTAATACAAACATGCATGAAATGCGGTATGCAATCACTTATTTCATTCAACAATATAGGCGGTACCTGGTCTAGAAAAGGGCCCTGGCACCTCAGACCGGTCCACCACATTCAGGGCAGCCTTGCTAGGTCCCGACCCTTTCCCCTTCTGGGAATCAGTGTGCCTCATCTGTGGGTGGCTGGTTGGCCGTCTTCGGGGCCATCAATAGTCTGTGGCCTTACCCTTCCACTGCCCATTGGGCTTGTTGACTCTGCTGTTGGGGTTCCGGTAACACTCGTAGTCACGGTGACCCCACTTCTCGCAGTAACGACACTGCACGTCGTTTCCTTTTGCAGTCCTTGCCGGGGTGGTCTCCGTACACCACTTACAGTAGTAGTGGCGCTCCGGTCCAGAACCCTGCTAGCTGCTATCACAATACACAATCAATACTTATTTCACAACTTAACATCATACACTTCAACTTGTCACACATGATTAAATAATTACCCTTAGGTGGGTAAGAGCGTAGGGGTTTCGCCGCATAAGCATATGTGAGCTTCAATGGCTCCTCAGCTGTGGTGGTCTGGGCTTGGCCCTTGTCACCCTGGTGCTGACTCTTCTGGGGCTGGGGATAAGGCTTTTTCTTCTTCTTTCCTCCCCCGTACCCCTGCGGACTTTGGCCCTCGCTCGTGGCCTTGCGCTTGTGCGCATTCTCCTCGTCCCTCATACGGACGGTAATCTCGACCTTAGCAGCAGCATGATAGCACTCCTGAATTTAGGATGTCAGTCATGCCCCGCAAAACATACTCATAAACTCACATTAATACTCACTTATGGATTACACTTATTCACATCACACTTCATTCAAGTTACCTGCAAGGTAGTATACTCAGCTGGCCCCATCCCATAGCGAAGACGGTGGCTGAGACCGTTGTAGAAACGGTTTACCAGCACCTGGTTCGAGTATCCCAGGTCCGGTAACAGGTGGATAACACCGGTGAATGCAATGTAGTACTCATCAACCGACATCTTGTCCCCCTGCCTCAGACTATCCAGCTCTAGGCGTTTGGCCTCTTGAACATGCATAGGGTAGTATTTGGCTCGCAGTAGAGCTGTGTACTCCCTCCAACCAAACTGAGGATCCGCCATCCAGTCCTCTCTCACAAGCTTCCACCAACTCTGTGCCGAACCCTTCAGGTAGTAAGCGGCAAGACGAACCTTGGCCACAGCAGGCACATCCAAGGTCTCGTAGGCGGTCTCCAACTCGGAGATGTACGCCCAGCTTACGTGGGTCGGTCTCCCCATGAAACGACGGGGGTCTAAGATCTGCCAATGCCTTGACCCAGTTGGTCTCTCGTGGCGGTGGCGGTGGTGGTTGAACTTCGGGCTGTTGCCCCTGCTGAATTGCAGCTACAAGTTGTGGGACCATTTGGGCTATGGCGGCCGCTACAGCTTCGGCCATAACCTGAGCCGTAGTATTCTCGCCCTGGTCATCCGTATCTCTAGTACCGCTTCCGCGGCCTCTACCTCTCGGTCTACCTGACATCTGAATTCACACGAACATTATTAGCATTATGCTTACACACTTATCGGTTCCAACGGTTATAACGTTTCCCGACAATAAGGTATCCCCACACTTAGTTAGTGGTTAACCTTTCCATAACTGCTCACTTAGGTAACTGTAGTTAGGTTTCCTAACTCGGTATATTCCTAAGCTCGGTATTCTAGTCATCAGAGCGATACTTCGCTCTGATACCACTTTTTGTAACACCCCTACAACATACTTCACAACTAAATGAAATCGCAGCGGAGATAAACGACTAAACATTAACTAAACGTTTCGGTGCTACAACGCCGTCAACCACCCACGTGGTTAACAAGGCAGAATAAATACAAGTGTACCGGTCTGATGATCAGACTCCCGAGCATAGAACTAGAACCATAAATACATCATATACAATACCGAGTATTTACTTACATCCTTCACTGTAAACCATCACTGTAAACTGTTCACATCCATAATATATAACGCCACGGGAGCACAGGCGCATCCCGGGCCCAACATCCAAAAGTAATCAAAAGTAATCCTGCATCCTAGAATCTAAAGCCATTCCGCTTCTTCGATCCTCATCCTGCAGTAAAAGAAATATGGAGCCCCCGAGGGGGTCAGCAACCCTTGGCTGGTATGGTTAACGCGCAGCCCATCGGCTACCGGGATACGCGCAACTAATTGTCATGATAACATGGCATTCATTTTAAACATAACATAACATAACATCATAATATGTGGCATAGCATCAATATTGCATAGCACAACATCACATACACAGTGGATACTCTTTCCACAATAACAAACCAAGAAGGTTAAACAACATAAGAGCCTAGAGAATGATTCACCCTCATGTTAAGCTCGTTACACACACTCATTACCGTTCTGTTATTCGAACGAGTAACTTAAGTCACAGATGGTTAGGATATAGTGACCCGAACACACCACACAAACACATGTTCCCACTAAACCGATCATAAGTCAGAATAGGTAAGCTTTGGAGGAAGCTAGCGGGAGATCGAACACCAAATTAAGGAGAACAATCTTAACAACATAAGAGTCGAATCTGATTCAGATATCTACTCTTAACTTACATGCATGACCGGACAACCGGATTCCTCACTTCCCATTTAGCACTTGTTAGAAGTTCACGGTGGAACTTAACAACCAATACACAACAGGTGGTAAGTCACGTTAGACACACACAAGGGAAATGAGTCACATCATAACATCACAATAATATGAACAACGGTAAACTCATTACATGGTTAAGTCTTATAACGTCATAAACACACAGAAAAACAAACAACACACAAGCCGGTGTAAACCGGTAGGCAACAGACTGCAAGAAAACCATACCTTGGTCCTTGCTTCGATTGATTTCCTCCGTAGGTCACTCCTATACATGTTTAAGAATGTCGGTTAATTATTTACTTAACTTCAAATTTACTAAGTGTTTAACATGATTATATGACATGTTTTTAATGCCCAACTAATCCTTCATTATCTACACTATACCCCCTAGGGTTAGCTACATTTGTCACAATCTTTACTGTTTTTTTTATAAATTTTGGTCTGTCCGACCCACCATCCGACCCACAACTGGGTCGGACCCTTCCAGTGGTTTTCGGGTTTGAAAAACTTAACTTGTCCGACCCATGTCCGACTCACTCGACTGGGTCGGACCATTACAGAACTTTTACCGCCTTACAAAACAACCATGTCCGACCCATGTCCGACTCACTCGACTGGGTCGGATCACTCCAGAACATTTACCGACCTTCAAAACATGACCGTCCGACCCATGTCCGACCCAAGTCCTCTGGGTCGGACCATTCCAGAACCAATTACTGACGTCTTACAGAGGCTGTCCGACCCAAACTTGGGTCGGACCCCTGGGTCGGACGCCACCAAACTTGCCCAAACTTTGTCAAATCTTCACCAAACTTCTCCTAAAGCCTCCTAAAGTTTCCTAACATCATTTGGTACCCTCAAATCCTCATACAACATTCATAAAATTCATTATCTATCTCCTTAATACTTACTCATTCCATACCGAAATTCCTAACACTTATGTTATTTCCTCCTTGGTTCTCTAAGTGGTGTTTCATACCTATGACCATCTCTATGCCAATAATGTTTCCTCACCACTACTACATCATCTCCCAAACATCTTTTCTTTCTAAACAATTTCTTAAACATCTTCACAAGTTTATAGCTTCTCATGTAACAATCCACTTCATCCCTTTTTCACCAACAATACACAAGTCCTAAATACAATCTTATCAAGAATCTTGAACTGTCCCAAAGCATTCTTTTGCATTCTAAATCCTCTAGAACATCACCTAAGCCCTTTTTACATCTTTAAGCACCTTAATGCATGTTTCTTTCACTAGGAAAACACTTAACCATTCTAAACATTTCTTAACTTATCAAACTCATTTTAAACCCTTAGAACTTCTTGTTTGTTACCTAAATTTTGACATAGGTTCTCCTAGAACATTACTAGACCAAAACACAATGTTTTCACCATCAAACAACCAAGAACACTAAAAATCCATCAAACACATTCTTATACACAAACTTCACACATATAGCACTACATCACAATATAGTGCATAATTTAAATGCATAAATCATAAACACTGAATTTCCCACATTATATTTGCCTTTGACCTGCAAATACACTCAACAGTACATATGCCTCTTACTAAGCCCCTGAGAGCATTCTTCTAAGTCATTTTCCATTGGCTCCTTAAATCATTTTCATAAGCAATACAAGCTCATTTCTCCTAAGACTTTAAACCACATTAGGTTAGCATATTTACCTCTTTTCCTCACAACTTCTTTCTTGTTTCCTTATAAAACCGGTAAGGATGTTTGGTTGTTTATCAACTTCTAAACAATGTACAAGTAATGAAATGAGTATACAAGCTTTAAGCTTCATCTCATTGTAAACCCTAGTTTCACATTGTTTCCAAAAACATTAAGATAATTGTTTTACCTTAGAACTTGAAGAGAGTTTGAATATCTATCAAGAGAGGACTCCACCTAGTCCTTGAAAGGTTGGAATGAAGCTAGAACAAAGCACTATAATGACTCCATTAAGAGTGATTTTCGGTCAAGATAAAAACATGGAGGAAACATCATTTTTCTTTGAGATTCCTTACCTAGAAGCAAAGGAGATCAATAATATGTAGAAATATAAGCTCAAGCTCCTTCAATGGTGGAACTCCATGGCACCGAAATGGTGGTCTTGAAGTTTTGAGAAGATAGGAATGAAGAGCTTGATGAGAGGAAGAGAATGGTGGTGTTTGTTTTTGATTTGGTTAAGTGAGCTAGGAATTACAAGTGGTCAAAGATGGAATTGTGTGTGGTACTATTGCAAATCGTGAATGAAGGAAAGAAGAGAGGTTGAAGAAGACTTGGAACCGTGGGAAATGAAGAAGGGAAATGAGAGAATGAGATAAGTGAGTTTGTTTTGCTTTTTAGAAGATATTTATACCTTAAAGCAAATAGTAACTTAAGAGTCATCTTTATTTTACGTAACAAGTTACAAGAGTGGTGAGTCACCACACTCAAAAACCGGCCCCTATTATTATAACAAGGGTATTTTAGTCTTTGATGACTCATTTAATTACTTATAACAACATATGTTACAAACTAGCTTATTAAAGTCACTATTCATAAAAACAAGGCACATAGAAGTGAAATTTTTGATTTCCCATTGATATAGACTTACAAATGTGATACTATATAGTACACATGTTAATTAAAGAGTAATGATGGACATTTAGCCATTCAAAACTCATTTACAAGACAATTTTTCAAAAATGTGCTTTAAGACTCCTTAAAGCACATTTTGTGTTTTAACTTGTTTTCAAGCTTGGTTTTCTTTGGTAATTGGTTTAATATGTTCATTAGTATATAAATAAGGTCTTGGTAAGTTCATTAGGTCTTAACCAAGCTCATCCCAAGCTTAGAGCACATTTTAGCCCTAATTGACTTTAAGGCATTTATTTGTGTTCTCTATGGTTTAAATTGTTTACTAATGTTTCTAAGACTCTTTTTAGTCTTAATATACCACATTTAGGTGTTTAAACAACATACTAAGGTTTGGGGTATTTCAAAGAAACTCTCGGGAATTGACCGAACATGTGACCGAACTTACAACGTCGGTCGGAGTAGAAAATTTTGACAGTAAAATGTTCTGGAATGGACCGACCTTGTGTAAGGTCGGTCGGTAAGTTCGGTTGGACCTAAACTTGTAAAAAAAAACATAAAGGTATGGCTTAAGTAATAAACCCTAGGGGGTATAATGTAGGTAATCAAGTATAAGTTTGGGCATTAAAACATGTCATATAAACATGTTAAACACTTAGTAAATTTGAAGTTAAGTAAGTAATTAACCGACATTCTTAAACATGTATAGGAGTGACCTACGGTGGAAATCAATCGAAGCAAGGACCAAGGTATGGTTTTCTTGCAGTCTCTCGCCTACCGGTTTACACCGGCTTGTGTGTTGTTTGTTTTTCTGTATGTTTACAACCTTGTAAGACTTAATTCATGTAATGAGTTTACAGTTGTTTATACTATTGTGATGTTATGACGTAACTCATTTCCCTTGTGTGTGTCTAACATGACTTACCACTAGCTTGTGAATTGTTGTTAAGTTCCACTGTTGAACTTCTAACAAGTGCTAACTGGGAAGTGAGGAATCCGGTTGTCCGGTCATGCATGTGAGTTTAAGAGTAGATATCTGTATCAGATTCGACTCTTATGTTGTTAAGATTGTTCTCCTTTATTTGGCGTTCGATCTCCCGCTAGCTTCCTCCAAAGCTTACCTATTATGACTTATGATCGGTTTAGTGGGAACATGTGTTTGTGTGGTGTATTCGGGTCACAATATCCAAACCATCTGTGACTTAAGTTACTTGTTCGAATAACAGAACGGTAATGAGTGTGTGTAACAAGCTTAACATGAGAGTGAACCATTCTCTAGGCTTCTTATGTTGTTTAACCTTCTTGGTTTGTTATTGTGGAAAGTGTATCCACTGTGTATGTGAAGTTGTGCTATGCAATAATGTTGCTATGCCATATGTTTTGTTATGTTTAAAATGAATGCCATGTCATCATGACAATTAGTTGCGCGTATCCCGGTAGCCGATGGGCTGCGCGTTAACCATACCAGCCAAGGGTTGCTGACCCCCTCGGGGGCTCCATATTTATACTGCAGGATGAGGATCAAGGAAGCAGAGTGGTTGTAGATCAAGGTTATGTCATACTTTTGTTTACTTTTGGACGGTAGGCCCGGGATGCGCCTGTGCTCCCGTGGCGTTGTATTTTGGCACAGTTGTATAACAGTGATGGAAGTTTACAGTTGACAGTGGAGTTTATGTGTACAGTTTCAGTGACGGTTTGTATTAAATACTCGGTATGTTGGTTATGTGTAAATATGGTTGTTAGTACCTAATGCTCGGGAGTCTGATCATCAGACCGGTACACTTGTATTTATTCTGCCTTGTTAACCACGTGGGTGGTTGACGGCGTTGTAGCACCGAATCGTTTAGTTATTGTTTAGTTATTTTTCCGCTGCGATTCCATTTAATGTTAAGTGATTGGTAGGGGTGTTACATTGAGTTTAGTAGCTCAATTAAGTTATAATAAAATGCATCTATAACACTATGATTCCAATATACAGGATGTGGATCTTACTCAAGTTAAGGGGAAAACTTAATCATAATGGACTATCTAGTAGATATTGATAAAATACATAATCGTTACATCGTGAAGTAATAGTATAGTATTCTAAGATAAACCCATTGTAGGTCATAGTGCGTTGTTTATCCTGAAGTAAGAATAACTGTATTGAACTTAAGGATTATTATTGAGATTCTAAGATTAAATGAATAATATAAAATGCACTTATGATATAAGGGTCTCAAAACTCTTGAATGTGGGAATTATGGTTGAGTACTAGTAAAGTGGATAAGAGTGGAACAATTAACAAGTGTTGATAAAATACATTCCTTGGTCTTACAACCTTGAGCTATACAACATTCTAAGATAAATCAAAGGTTATACATAACATTTAAGTGAGGGCTTAAAAGACAATAGAAACTTAGAAATAAGAGTGAGGAATTTATTTAAGTTAACTTAGGCTACAAGTTATTGATGATATACTACCTTTAATATTCCTCAGAGTGTGTTGAATGTTTGCACAAGTCTACTAAGACTGCTACAGCGTTAATCAGGTACGATTTCTCGTACTCAGATACTTTTGCTAACGGACTTTATGGATGTTTTGGAAAACGCTAACTGATCTTGAATGAATTTCAAAAGGAAACTGTTTGTGTGAATAACTCAGCTTGATGTGACTAACTGAGCCTTGAATGTACAACTCACATGATCGTTGGTTCCTCTTATCTGGTTGTCCCATTAGATATTAACTGCTAAGGGTTTACGCCTCTGCACTCTGTAGGACTGAGTGTTTTGGTATTGGTCTTGTGCAGTTATTAATCTAGTGGGAATATGGGAAATGTCAATTTTGGTAAACTCTTCTTTTTACTCTGGATATTGTTTCATCCATGAGCTGAGTCTTTGTTGTGATGTGCGCACATCTTCACCGGTAAACAGCGAGTGGCTGTATATCCCCTGTCCAATCGGACGTTGTAAACAGCGAGGGGCTGTCCAATCGGACGTAGTTAATAGCGAGGGGCTGTATATCCCCTGTCCTAAAAGGACGTGCTTGGCGGTGGGGGCCATCTCTCCCAATTGGTTTCATTCCACTCTTGAGTTATGGTTCTTGGATCTCTTCTTCCATTTCTAGTCCTTGTGACTACTTGGGTCTTGCTACTCCTAATTGGAACTTAATCTAACACAAGCAATGGATGTTCACTAACTTATAGTGTGGTTTCTTTTTTTTTATTGGTTAATGTTACCTTCTTGTTATTTATCTCTATCCTTGACTTGTTACCTATGACTTGGTGATTTGGATGTGCCTTGTTCTTCTGTTATTGTTTATTTTAAGAGTTATGTTTTTAAACTTTTGTTTTAGAGAGTTGTACCAGTTCCATTCCAGGGAACTGACTCACCCCTCCCGGGGTGGGCTGCTTGGTTTTATCTTGTAGGTACATATTTTTATACAGGTGGCCACGAAGAGTATGAGTGATTGGGATGGGAATTAGGAATTGTGGAGAGTTTTTATATCTTGCACTTGTTATGTTTTCTCGAGTTCAGACCGTAGCATTTATGATTTTATAAGTTGTAATTGGTGAGGTTTGGTGCCGGGTGTTTGGAACCCGATGATCTGTAATCGCCTTAGTATTTTATTTTCCACTGCATTTATGTTAAATAGGGGCGTTACAACAAGAGTTTATAGCATCTCTTCACTCAGAAGGAGCTGACACATGCGACAGAGAAGATGGGTCGAGTTCTTGAAGGACTACGACATAGACCTGAGGTACAAAGAGGGCAAGGCGAATGTAGTAGCCGACGCCCTGAGCCGTAGAGCTCATTCATTGTTTACATTATTAGTGGGCAGCAGACTGATTGATGAGATACGAGCTGCACAGGAGAGTGATCAGTATATGCAGAGTATCAGGCAGAAGATGTCAGAGGGTTGCTTCGACAGTCAGAAGTATGATTTCGAACAGTGTGACGATGGCATGATTCGACTGAATGGCCGGTTATGTATTCCAGAGTCTTCTCCTGACCTGAAGGAGAAGATACTCCAGGAGGCTCATTGCTCGTCCTTATCCGTCCACCCCGGTTCTTCGAAGATGTACAAGGACTTGAAGGTCCATTTCTGGTGGAGCGGGATGAAGAAGAATGTAGCTGACTACATGGCTAGATGCTTGACCTGTCAGAAGGTTAAGTTTGAGCATAGGAGACCCGGCGGTTTAGTGCAGTCTATGCCTTTTCCTTGCTGGAAGTTTGAGGACATCTCGATGGATTTTGTTGTCGGTCTCCCACCGACTAAGGGAGGACTGAACACGATTTGGGTCATTGTGGACCGTTTGACGAAGGTGGCAAAGTTTGTTGCTATGAAGGATACCTAGAAGGTCCCAAAGTTGGCGGACTTATTCCAGAAAGAGGTGATCCGGCACCATGGTGTGCCAAAGACCATTGTGTCTGACAGGGACCCTCGATTTTTGTCCAGATTCTGGGGTCAGGTTCAGGAAGCCTTGGGTACGAAGTTGAAGCTTAGTATGACATTCCATCCACAGACCGATGGTCAGAGTGAGAGGACCATCCAGACATTGGAGGACATGCTGAGAGCATGTGCCTTAGATTTTCAGGGGAGCTGGTTAGAGCGTCTACATCTGATAGAGTTCGCCTACAACAACAGCTACCACTCCTCGATACAGATGCCACTGTTCCAGGCACTTTACGGTAGACCGTGTAGGACTCCTTTATGCTGGGATGAGGCCAGCGAGACTACGCTTCTTGGACCAGAGTACCTAGAGCAGATCAAGGAGGATGTCCTACAGATTCGTAGGAACATGAAGGCAGCTTAGGACCGGCAGAAATCATATGCAGACACCAGGAGGAGGGACATTGAGTTCACTACCGACGACATGGTATTCCTTAGAGTGTCACCCATGAAGGGGATCTTCCGGTTCGGGCAGAAGGGTAAGTTGAGCCTGAAGTATGTTGGACCTTATGCGATTAGGGAGCGAGTGGGCCCGTTAGCCTACAGACTGGATTTGCCAGCAGAACTCGGGAGGGTGCACGACGTCTTTCACGTTTCACAGTTGAAGAGGTATGTGCCCCATCCATCGCATGTTTTACAGCCAGAGACTTTAGAGTTGGACCCCGCTCTACGATATAATTAAGTACCACTCCGCATTCTCGATACGAAGACGAGGCAGACTAGGAACAAGACCGTCAGCATGATCAAGGTTCTCTGGTCGAACCATGAGGTGGAGGAGGCTACATGGGAGTTAGAGGACTCCATGAGAGCGAAGTATCCAGAGCACTCTTCCAGTAGTAGCTGTGATACTTATACGGGTTCGTGGTCAAACCCTTTTTAAGGGGGGTAGACGCTACTTGGCTTGCGCATATGTTATGCATTAGGCTTTGTTTTTGGTGGTGTGTTTTGGTGGTATGCTGCGTCATACATGTTTGTTTGGATGATTGTATGTTTGATACATCTTATGTATGTGCCTTAGTGCACCTGTTTGAGTATATATATAGTACCGCTGAGTACTTTTGTTGATGGTTTGGATGTGCACCTTGTGTAGTGCTATGATATGAATGAGTTTATGCCATGAGTTTCGGCTATTTGATATGTGCTGTATCAATTATGATGCATATAGACTAGGTCTGAACCTAGTGGGAGTTACTCCCTAGTGATGGTCTGTTTGGTTACTTAGTGGAATTGGATTCCTTAGGTGAACTGTAGATGAGTAAGGATTTCAGGACGAAGCCTTTTTAAGGGGGGGTAGTTTGAAATACCCCTAACCTTAAAAACTTAATTAAGTGATCTATTAATGATCTAAGATGGTTAATAAACATCTAAATACCATTGGGGAACAATCTAAAGATCTCAACAAGGCAAAACATGCCTTAAGATCGGTAAAGCCAAAAATGTGCGTTAAGACACCATAGAGATTGTATGACCTCAAATAGGATCCAAAGTGGATTCCTAAGTATTATAATGAAGTAATGAATATTATAAAACCATTCTCAAAGGAAACCAAGCTCTAAAACATGTTCTAACACAAAATGTGCTTTAAATTCCTTAAAGCACGTTTTTGAGAAAATTGACTTTCTGAGTGGGTTTTGAGTGGTGTTAGGCATTGGATTAGACCTTGTTATACTAATGTACCATAATGTACCACATTAGAAGGTCTAAATCCAAGATTTCAAAAAAAAATCAGAAATATGGCACTCATTTGTGAATAGTAATCCAAATAGTGCATTTTTAAGCAAAATTGACTAAGTATAGTCAATGGTCAATGAATGACTCATCTATTCCCATAAGAGGTCGGCAGAATGAAGCAAGGAGGACAGAAAATCAAGCTTTAATAACAAATATCTAGCCAATTTGGTGAATCACCATTTACTATTCCAAATCTTACTTTTCATTCATTAAAACTCATTTTCTTTCTTTCTCTTTCCTCTTGTCCCATTCCAGCCGAGCCATTAGCTATTACAATCCCTCTCAAGCTGTGTTCTTGAGTGTTTAAGGCAAATCAATTCCATTTGCACCTAAGGTAATGATTTAAGGCTTATTTTAGCTCTTTTTCTTCATTTCTTCATTACCTACACTTGGAGCTCATGATCTATCACTTTCCATGGCTCATTCTCAGAATTTTAAACCTTGAACAACAACCAATCTTGGCTGAAGCAAGTCTTGGGACCAAGGTTTCCAAAATTGACATTAAAAGGTAAAAACATACCTTAAGCATTTCTATTCTCCCTCCGGTTTTCTCCTTCTGATTTCTATGAGTTTATTCACTCATTATCTTCATATCTACATGTTTATTCAGTTGGTTAACCATTTGGAGCAAGGGTGGCCGAAAATCAAGGGAAGTATCATTCTTTAAGGCATTTTGCCAAGGTAAAACCTATTACCATAGCAGCTTGTTGTTGTCTAGCTATTCCCTGTGTTTATATGGTGAATTTAACACCATGTGATGTGGTTAATTCAGGCCGAGACCCTTTGGAAACTTCCTTGCATTTTTAAGGTGATTTTTGCCTTAAATCTTACATTAATTGTTCATTATGGTTAAGCTCATGCTTGGAGTATAACCATATCTTATTTTGGTGTATTAAACATGTCTAAATGATGTGGTGATTTTTCCTCCAAGCTGCCGAGGTGTTACTAGGGATAAACCAAGGTATAAACACCTTAAACTTATGATTTTATGATTTTTTAAGCATATATATTATATGTGCCGAGAGTGGAGTTTTTAATATGGGTGATTTTAACCTAAGAGTGGAAAAAAATGACTAAGATAATTTAAGCTAGTCATTTAAGTGATTTAATTAACATAATGGCCAAATTATGACACTATGTGGAAAAATAAATAAGCTACAGCAAGGCCGAGAGCTTATTATATAAATTGAGCTATTTTATGTGTAATTTTATGTTATAAAGCAAAGTTGAAATAAGGCCATGTCATTAGGCCATTTTAATTTAAGTTTAAAGCTTATTTAATTTAATTTATGCTTATATATTAAAGTTTGGGGTGAAACGGTAATTACTAGTAAATTATAAAGCTGTGGGCTTAATTTAGAGGAATTTACGGTATTTAAATGAATTTAATAAAAATTATAACATTTTATAAAGTTTTGGGTCAAAATTGTAAAAATAGAAAAGTATAGGGTATAATATGTAATTACCGAGAGTTTGGGTCCAATTTGGCATTAGAAGTCAAAGTTGACTATATAAGAGACTTTGACCAAGTTTGGAAAATTTAAGAAGTTAAAATACTACCTTATAATAAGATAGTTATTAAATTATAAAAGATTTATAAGAGATTGGGTGAAATGGTTATTACCGAAACTTTGGGGTACTAAATAGAGTTTAGTACAGACCTTAGGTTATTAGGAATTTTTAGAAGTTTATTTGGCTAAATTTGGAGTTAAAATGAATTATATAAGTATAATATATGATATTTCATGACATTGTTACAAATGGGTAACATATGGGTAAAAACCGAGAAGTATAGAAAGTATAAGGTTAGGAATGATATTTATAACCTTTTGGTATAGTTTGGTAATTTTTGGAGTTATATATAAGGTTTTATAAAGATATATGTATAATATATAGTTTTAATGACATTAGAAAACTATGTATTATAAATTGGGGAGATTTGGTAAATATACTAAATTTGGTTGTGGGAATTTAATTAAAATAGACCCTAGGGTCTGTTCGGTAATTATAGCCATTTAAAACCATAGGTTATAATTATATTAAGGTTTAAAGATTATAATATAAGGTATATAATATAAGTGTAACAATGAAATATAATTTGGGGTTGAATTGTAAATTGTGGAAGTATAGTGGAATTTAATGAAAGCCGAGAGTATAAGGGTTGTTTTGTAATATATAACAATTTATAACTATAGGTTATAATTGTTTTCAGGACATAAATGTCATAATATATGTTATATAACTATAATATTACATTATATTAATTATGTGGTGGATTTTGTAAATATTTAAGAAACTAGGTGCTGTTCGGTAATATGGGCATTTTTAAATGAAAATTTATAATATGGTTTTAATGTTATAAAGGGTGTAACATTTATAATATAAGAAATATTCATTAAAAGAGAATGAATATATTATAAAGACTTACCATATAATAAATAGTCCCATAATACATATATATAAACAAATATATGTGTAACACCCCTTCCAACATAAACATACTCAACAACAAACTGCAGCGGAATATACACCTCATCAAATAACATAACTCGTTGGTGCTACACGCCGTTAACCACCCACGTGGCTAACAAGGCTATTACATACACATTGTACCGGTCTGATGGACTAGATTCCCGAGCGACTACACATTATTATCCCTTTCCATTAATAACACAACATACACATACCTTCCTACTGTACCGAGTGTTTATAAACTGATGCCGATAACAATTTCGGTCTTACTACACCTACTGTATATCTACGCTTAAATGATTACCCATGTACAACGACTACCCCGTCCTACTCTCGAACGGCTTCCAGCTCTTCGTACCTGAAATAAGAAAAGAAGAGAACGGGTGGCCCCCAAGGGGCTCAGCACCTTTGCTGGTATGGTAATCCCGCAGCCCACATGCTACCGGGCCACGCACAACTAATTGTCGTCTTAGCATGCGGTTGATTATATTTAGATCATGCATGCAACTGTAAACACACAACACATAACATTTCGCCTCTATGGGCTCAACAAACGGATATTACATCCTTAACTTGATAAGTCACTCATGGTATTCATTACCCCTAGAGTGTTTCTCCTCTAATGGAGCTACTTCCTTAATAGACGACAACTACCCATTAATCGGGTTATCCTTAAACGCCTCTTATCACAAACTGGGATTCATATCCATGATCCACACACTCCATATCTTACAACATATAACATTCCTCACATAACAAAACATAATAACACTATACACGTACGACGTGCACATGATAACATCGCAATAGGAATTGCTTTACAACAACATCACATAACAAAACGGGAACGGTCCTCTTAGGAACCGACCCAAACATAGTTAATTCACTGGTGAGCCTAGAGAATGGTGTCACCCTCATGGTAAGCTCGTTATACAATAACAACAACACTCATTACGGACGAGTAACTTAAGTTAACATGGTTCGGGTTTGGAGGCCCGAACACACCACACAAACACATGTTCCCCCTAAACCGATCTTAAGTCAGAATGGCTAAGCTTTGGAATAAGCTAATGGGAGATTATAACCCGTGAGGGAAACAACCATAACAAAGAGAAGGGTAAGGCTAAGAAGGATACCCTCTCCCAAACAACGCGCGACCGGCCAAACCGGATTCCTCACCATTGTTAGTACATACTTACTTTTAGATATTAGTTAGAACCCCACTATGGAGTCTATCACATCTACACACCATACAATATTACAACTGGGTTAAACACACAAGGGAGATCCCTACATTCACATACACATATCACACAATTAACACACGCATAGCCGTGGTTAGTACGTCCCATGGTTCAGGTCGTTTACTCCGAATACCAAACTCTCATGTGATCCTAGACTCAGTTAACTAAGGTTAACACTTCCGAGGTTAAATGGTATCGGAGTTGAACACGCCACATAAATGAATTACTGTAAACTCATTACATGTTTTATCTTACAGCGTGGCAAACATACAGAAAAACACATTGGCATACAAGCCGGTGTAATCCGGTAGGACACAGGTTGCAAGAAAACCATACCTTTCACCGGAGTCCACTTTATCACGTCCACTTATGTTCCTCGAGCAATTCTCGAACAACTGATAACATTACATGTACTTTTATTAACATCGGGGTAATATGATTGTTTATAGTCTATTGCTTATAACCTTTCCCGTTAACTTAGTTACATAACTTCACATTTTAACTTGTTTTACTTTTACATTTTAACACATCTTTTCCCCCACTAAATTATCATTATAACTCACCTAACCTGTCTTAAACAACCTTATAACATCATTACTAGTCAATCCCCATCATTACACATCATTTCATAACCTTAAACCATGTTTTTGGTCCGACCAAACTTACCGACCGAACTTGCCCAAGTTCGGTCCATTCCAGAACACATTTCCGTTTGAAAATTCTACCCCGACCGGACTTGCAAGTTCGGTCCACAAGGTCGGTCCATTCCCGAGAGTTTCCCCGTGGGAATTTTAAGTCCGACCGAACTTGCCAGGTCCGGTCCCATGTTCGGTCGATTCCAGAAACTTAATTCGTACACCAAATACAAGCCCGACCGAACTTGTAAGTCCGGTCCCCAAGTTCGGTCGGTTCCAGAAGCCAATTCTCGCAGGGTAAACTGGGCTCGACCGAACTTGCAAGTTTGGTCGCAAGTTCGGTCTGCTCCAGACCCTTATTTTCCATTGCCCATTTCACTCCAAACTTCACCTCATATATCCTAATATGTCCTAACCTCATTTGGGCACTTCAAACACATCTTTAGCCATGTATTAAACCCCTTAAATCACCCACCAAACTATCTTTATCATTCCACAAATTCCTTACAAAATCTCTTAATACTTGCATATTTTTCATTTGGTTTTCCAAGTGGTATTTCACCTATAATGACCACTATACCAAGATGTTTCCTCTACACCTTAACATCATCGCTTAACACCCTTTCTTACTACCAAAACTCCTTGTCCCCATTTTACCTAAACATCATTTATTCCTTGGATATCAACATTACCTAAACCTTAAACAAACTTCTCCAAGACTTTAGTACACCCACAAAAACACACATTGAATTCCTAGAACTTCCAAGATAATACCTAAATCCTTGTAGCACTTTAAATCACCTCAATACATGTTTCCTTCTCTAGTAAAACACTTGTTCACCTTTAACACTTACTAGTTCACCAAAACTTACTTAAAACACTTAGAACTTCTTACACATTTTCCAAATTTGGCCATAGCTTCTCTTGTATATACTCACATCCAAACACTTAGGTTTTTACCTTATTTCATTCAAGAACACCTAAAATCCATCAAACACATTTTATACACAAACTTCACACATTTAGCACTACATCACAATATAGTGCATAAGCTTAAATTGCTTGGCACTTAGGCCCTTAAATAACATGGCTCTTAGGCCCTTACATTGCATAAACCTTAAACACTGAATTTCCCACATAAATAATGCCTTTGACCTGCAAATACACCCAACAATACATATGCCCTTAATAAACTCCTTGAGAGCATTTTACTAGCTCATTTGCCATTGGCTCCTTAGGTATTTTATTAAGCATATCAAGCTCATTTTTTCCTAAGGCATTTAAACTACATTGAGATAGCTTGTTTACCTCTTTTTCCTCACAAACTTCTTTCTTGTTTCCTTGTAAAACCGGTAGGATGTTTGGTTGTTTGTCAACTTCTAAACAATGTACAAGTAATAGAATGAGCATTCAAGCATTATGCTTCATCTCATTGTAAACCCTAGTTACATATATTGTTTTAACACATTAAGGTAATTGTTTTACCTTTGAATGGAACGGGAGCTAGAATGAGTATCAAGAGAGGACTCCTCCTAGCCCTTGGAAGATTCAAATGGAGCTAAAACAAGACAAGAGAATACACCATTACATGGTGCATTTTCGGTCAACACCAAAAATGAAGGAAATGGAGTTTTCTTTGGTTTTTCCTTACCTTGAAGCAAAGGTGATCAACAAGGCATAAAAATGTAAGCTCAAGCTCCTTCCATGGAAGTTCCCTATGGCACCGAAATGGTGGTTTTGATGATTTGAAAAGACAATGTTGTAGAGCTTGCTCCAACTAAGAGAACGGTGGTCTTGAAATTAAATTTGGATCATGGAGCTAGAAGTTACAAGTGAAAGAAGATGGAGAATGGTATGGTTTGCTGTAGCAAAACCAGTGGAGTTTGGGAGAAGATGAAGAAGGCTACGGTGGGTGTGAGTGGGAAAGAAAGAATGAAGATTGAAATTGCTTTTGGAAGATATTTACATGTTATAAAGGTAACTTTTACTTTTCACTTACTTTTCCTTCTTTCTTTAATTTTTACTAGCTCATGGTGGTGAGTCACCACATAATAAAACCGGCCCCCATATAATTAGAAGGGTGTTTTGGTCTTTGTTGACCAATTAACTTACTTATAACAACATATGTTACAAACTAGCTTATAAAAGTTACTATTCATAAAAACAAGGCACATAGAAGTGAAAATTTTGATTTCTCATTGATATAGACTTCCAAATGTGATACTATATAGTAGACATGTTAATTAAAGAGTAATGATGGACATCTAGCCACTCAAAACTCATTTACAAGACAATTTTTCAAAAACGTGCTTTAAGACTCCTTAAAGCACATTTTGTGTTTTAACTTGTTTTCAAGCTTGGTTTTCTTTGGTAATTGGTTTAATATGTTCATTAACATATTTATAAGGTATAGGCATGACCATTAGGTCTTATACAAATTTATCCCAAGCTTAGAGCACATTTTTGCTCTTATTGACTTTAAGGTATTTATTTGTGTTTTGTTTGGTTTAATTGTCTACCAAAGATTCCTAAGGACTTAATTTGCCTTATTAAATCATACTTGAATATTATTAAGTCTTGGTAGGCTCTTTGGGTCCTAACCACGTTCACTCCTAGCTTAAGGCATGTTTTTGCTCAAACTGTATCTTAGTGCTTTATTGCATTTTACTATGGTTTAAATTGCTCACTGATGTTTTTAAGGCACTTTTTAGCCTTTACATACCATAGTTTAATATTTACACCACATATCAAGGTTTGGGGTATTTCAATATGTTATGGTGTGGAAAATATAATATGGTTCAATAACCATATATTATCATAATTAAAAATGATATAAGATAAAGAGAAAAGAATTATAAACATTAGATATGGAAATTCTAATGTTATGAGTTTACATGGAACAATAAGGATTTATATAATTCAAAGTATTTTTACATATGAATTATACTACATAAACTTGGAAAAACAAACCTTTGGAAAATAAATACTAAGGTGGAATGTATAATATATGATTAAGAATTATACATGCAATATAGAAACAAACTATATAACATACAAGGGTATATTGAATTATATGCGATAACAAAGTTCAAACTTTAAGTATATTAATATACAAGACGAGACTACGCATGTAATATAACGTTTTTCCAATCCCGAGTTAAAGCCGAAAACCCGACAAACATTGACAATTAATAACGGGGGATTAACCGGGAGGTGTTAGTGACGGTACGGGGTACCGTAGAGTTATGTCGTTATACGTGATTCTAATCAGTAGTGTTATGTATTATTAGACTGTTAGAGACAACATGGGGAGCATTCGGATCTAGCTGATTCATACTCCACGGTTATACATTCCGGGTGTACGGTATGTTGTTATGTGTCTCTGATTGTCTCTGAGGGCTTCCTCAGTTCAGACTTCTATGTAATCTGTGATACGATAGTTTGTCTGATTGTGTGAATAAATATGCATGAACTGTATATTTTTAGCTGCTTATTATTTACTGTTGTTGTGTTAACAATATTGGTTCATATATATGAACCTATATATATAAAACGAACTAGCGGCTATGGTGCTATCTTATATGTAATATAAGGATCGTCAGAAAAACGTTGTAGCACTAGGATAATAAGATATACATATTATATTATCCGAGACTTTCATATGGAGCATTGGCCTTTCTAACGCCACTCTCGTATCTAACACTGGATCCTGAGTTTACAGACTCCGGATTGGACTAACGACCTTAGTCTGCTGTGTTAGGAAAAAATTGGTAATGCGATGCGATGGTATATTTAATTAACATAACAAAGCCAAAAGGATGTGGCTCTTGGTGTGCGCTGTGATCACAAAAACGATACCAGGATGTCCACGTATGGGTCCGCAAGTATCAAGAAAATTTCCCGTGAGCTAGGATGGCTCATTGGTCGGAGACTCTACCGTTGGAGTGGCTACTGCCGTGGGTGACCCGCCATAGTATATGGGTAATTTAGAGACACGTCATTTTTAACGAGACGTTGTCACTAGGTATAACTGAACACTTATTACAGTTGAGACTTGTACATTGGCGAACAATATTGGTTTCTATACCAAGGACGGGAGTTGATACTTGTTTATTATTATTGTTGTTCCGCCTTGCTGTTCATTGGTTATACTGTGTGGTTTATATTATGTGTATTGATGGTTGTGTTATTGTATGGATATTACTGTTAAATGTTTTTACAGTTTAAATATTAAAACGGTATTGCATGTAACGAATCTTATGCTCTCGACCAATTAATTGAGGGGTTTGAGGAGGCATGACGGGGCATGTGATAACATGCTCAACAGGGGCTGATTCCATACCACAAACCATTTTTATTTCAGGAGACTAGCTGGTGGGTCGACGCGGGGCGTGACAGGGTGATTTACTTTTGTTTAGACTTGGTACGGTTTGAGACTACAGTTATTTTGGACTCGGGTTTTGTAAACCGAGGTGTATATTTGGTTAGACGCTCACGTGTACGGCTTTGTATAAGACGGTTGTTACTGTATATATTCTAGTTTTATTTTAAGCACTGCGATCTATCTCTTGTGGTCACTGCGGGAATACGTTTCGTATGTTGATTATCATGTAACTCGTTATCACCCGTATGGGCGAGTGATAATAGTGACACCATTAGAACGACAATCTGTTATTTACCGCTGTGATTTATTTACTAAGTATGATGTTTACATTGTGATTAGGAGCCGGATTAGTAGGGGTGTTACACATCCGCCGGAGGAGTGCAGCGTACTTCTAGGAGATCTAAATCTTCTGAAAGCGTGGCTGGTAGTGGCGATAAGCTAGCTGCAGAAAATTAGAATGGGGTTTCTTTTATTTTAGAGGGGTTGTTTTTTTTTACATGTATCTTTTGTGATTGCCGGATTTTTGTAATCATTACACTCTTGTAATAGCTTTTACCCCGCTCTTGGGAGGAATATAAGTTATACTTTTTACCATCTTTGCTAATCTGTTTGCCGGAGCCGCAGGTTTCTTATTGTGCTTTGGCCTCCTCTTTTTTTAGCCAATTTGTCTACCACTGTGGTAGTCCCCCCCCCCTTTTTTTGAACGGCGCACATATGATTATTTTGTGCAAGTTTTGTCAGTTAAGTGTTTACCTTTACAGCATAAAAAGCTTTGCGGCTTATTGACCGAACCTTTGTTTTAATCGAATCTTTTCTTTCAAAGTATGGCTGCCTGCAGATTTTGGCTGGATTTTTCTTTCAAGGCGTAATAGCCTGCGGCTCGTCGGCCGGTGCTTACTTTTAAGGCATGACAGCCTGCGGCTCGTTGGCCGGTGCTTATTTTCAAGGCATGATAGCCTGCGGCTCGTTGGCCGGTGCTTACTTTCAATGCATGATAGCCTGCGGCTCGTTGGCCGGTGCTTACTTTCAAGGCATGATAGCCTGTGGCTCGTTGGCCGGTGCTTACTTTCAAGGCATGATAGCCTGCGGCTCGTTGGCCGGTGCTTACTTTCAAGGCATGATAGCCTGCGTCTCGTTGGCCGGTGCTTACTTTCAAGGCATTATAGCCTGCGGCTCGTTGGCCGGTGCTTACTTTTTGCTCTTTTTCAAAAAATAATACCTCTTTATTGAAGAATCATAAATTTTACACATATAATTTTTTCAGACATTCCCCATGCCAAGAATGCGGTATGAAGCTCGTCCCATCTTTTGGAGTATGATGTACGGTCCTTCCCATTAGGGCTCTAGCTTCTTAAGCTGCTTAACTTCTCGGGGAACCAACTCTCCTGGAGCAAAACTTCGCTCTTTTATCCTTTGGTTGAAATATCGCTCTATCTTGGATTTATCTTACGCCATCCTTACTGTGACAGCCACCCTAGTTTCCTCGAGGAGGTCTAGATGGTCCTGTATTCCCTGATTGTTGACTTCTTCGTCATACGATTCCCACCTTATTGATGGTACCACAATTTCCGCCGGAATGACAGCCTCTAAACCATATGTTAGTCTGTAGGGTGTTTCTCCTGTCAGCCCCCTTTCTGTTGTTCTGTATGACCAGAGGACCTGGGGTAACAGCTCTGCCCACTTTCCCTTTCTTTCATCGAGTTTTTTTCTTTATTGCTTTTACTATCTGACCATTTATATTCTCGACCTGCTCATTTGCCTGAGGGTGCGCCACTGATGCGAACCTTAAGTCGATCTTCCATTCTTCACAGAATTCCCGGAAGCTCTCGCAATTGAATTGCGTTCCGTTATCAGTTATTATTGCCATTGGTATGCCAAACCTGCATACCACATATTTCCAGATGAATTCTTGTGATTTTCTAGCTGTGATGGAGATAGTGGGCATTGCCTCGACCCACTTTGTGAAATAGTCGATGGTGACATATATGAATTTGAACCTCCCTGGTGAGGCTTATGGGAATGGTCCCACAATATCTAATCCCCACATAGCAAAAGGGATTGAGCAGAGGATAGATTTTCATTCCGCCGGAGGATTGTGTATTTTATTTCCGTGTTCTTGACACTCGAGGCACTTTTGTACATATTCTTTGCAATGTTCCATCATTTTTGGCCAAAAGAATCCGAGCCTCAAGATTTTATGCGTTGTGGTTCTTTCTCCTTGGTGGTTTCCACAGAGCCCATCATGTACCTCTTTTATTAGTTCTGCCCCTTCGGCCACGGTAACACACTTCAGTGCTGGCCTTGCGAAAGATCGCTTATATAGCTGGTAATTCTGAATGAAAAAGGATGCGGCCCGCCTTTTTATTACCCTGGCCTCCTTTTCTTCTTCCGGCAACTTTCCTTGTCGTATGTAATCCACGATTGGAGTCATCCAGGATTCTGTCTTGTCACTTGATTCTACCGTAAATACTTGAGCCTCATCTATGCTTGACGTAGTTTTGACTTCCAGCCATATTTCATTGGGTACTTTTTAGGCCATACTTGCTAATTTTGCCAAGGCATCAGCCTCGACGTTCTCCTTGCGAGGAAGATGTTTTAGCTCACATCTTTGGAAATTTGCTTTTAGCTCCTGGACTTTGAGCAAGTACTGCCATAGCTTTTCCTCTTTGACTTCATAGATGTTGTCGTTTTGTCTTGCTACCAACATAGAGTCTGAGTATACTTCTAGTTCTGCGAAAAGTAAAATTTTATAAGCTTTATTTTCAACAGGACTTTATAGGAAAGGAAGAATAGAGAGAGTATCCTCCTATGGGACCTGTTGCCCCTATGGCAGTAGCCACCTCCAAACCCTGGATAAGGGCTTCGTATTCAGCTTCGTTGTTGGTAACGTCAAAGTCTAACCGAAAGGCGTAGTTCAAGCTTTATCCGTCCGGCGCTTGTACTACTATTCCAGCTCCTGCTCCATTTTTGCATCGGGCTCCGTCAACTAAGATGACGTATGGATTCTGGGGCCATTTCTCTTCCTTTGCAAAGTTTGTTTCTGTTATGAAGTCTGCCAAGGCTTGGGCTTTAATCACTGTTCTGGGCAAGAAGTGAATTTCATATTGTGTTAGCTCTACTGTCCAGCTCACCATCCGGCCGGAAGCATTTGGATTGTTCGCTATTTGCTTGAGCGGCCAATTGGTCCTAACAAAGATCCGATGTGACTGAAAATAGGGCCGTAATTTCCTTGATGCCACCACTAATGCAAACAAGATTTTCTCTATGTTTGTATACCGTCCTTCTGTTGGGCTCAAAATTTTGCCGGTATAGTAGACTGGTACCTCCTTTTCTCTTCCATGATCAAGACAGCTGCAGCTGCCCAATCTGTTGCGGACAAATAAAGGTAGAGGTCTTGGCCAGGGGCAGGGACGCCCAATTTAGGCAGATCCTGAAGCATTTCCTTGATCTTTTCGAACACGTCTATACATTCTTGTCCCCACTGGAATTTGCTGTTCTTTCTTAGAATATTGAAGAACGGGATTGACTTTTCCTGAAGCTTGGAACAGAACCTGCTTAATGATGCGAGTCCCCCATTCAGGGCTTGGACATCTTTGATATTCTTCGGAGGGGAAAGGATGAGAATTGCTTGACTTTTTTCTGGATCGACTTCGATACCTCTCCGTCCGACAATGAAGCCAAGAAACCTTCATTTAGTCACACCAAACACACACTTCTCCGGATTCAGCTTGATTTGGTATTTGTCCAGAGTATCGAATGTTTCCTCTAAATCTTTCATGTGTTGCTCTTTTGATGGGCTTTTTTCGACTATATTGTCAACATAAGCTTCCACATTTCGGGCAAGTTGTTGACAGAATTCCTTGACAATCATTCGCTGAAAGGTAGCCCCTGCGTTCTTCAGACCAAAAGGCATTACTCTGTAACAGAATGTTCCGGCTGAAGTGATAAAGGATGTTTTTTCCGAATCTTCTTCCTTCATCTTTATCTGATTATAGCCGGAGAATGCATCTAGAAAACTTAACGCAGAGCTTTGAGCAGTTGAAATCACCAACCTATCTATTGATGTTAGGGGATATAAATCTTTAGGACATGGCTTATTTAAATCTGTGAAATCCACACACATTCTCCACTTTCCGTTTGCCTTTTTTACCATTACGACGTTAGCCAGCCATCGTGGGTATGCTACCTCCCTGATGAATCCGGCCTTGAGGAGTTTTTGGACCTCGGTTCATGCAGCCAAATCTCTTTCTTCCCCTATTACCCTTTTCCTTTGCCTAACTGCCAGATGCTTTGGGTCTACCCTGAGCTCATGCCGGATAACGCTTAGGTCTATTCCAGGCATTTCGTCCGTGCTCCAAGCGAATGTTGTCCTTCTTTTTTCCAGGAACCTCATTAAGTGAGTTTGCTCTCCACTGTCAAACGCAGCTCCTATTTTAAAAAATTTAGAACGGTCAGATTTTAAATGTACCTCTCTGGGGGGGTCTTGAGTTGTTTGACGTCCTGCTTTTTCTTGACTTTGCTCCGAGGAAGAAGGTAATTTTCCCTTGAACTCCTCGCTAGGAAGACTGTCCATGATGCGGACTTCACACATCCAGGCCATCTTTTGGCCTCCCCTTATCGTAACCACCTTCCCGTTTATGGTTAAATATTTCAATTACAAGTGATGAGTGTCGTGTATGGCTTTGAATGCATTGAATCCTGGCCTTCCGAGATACATGTTATATCCAGACAGACCTGGCACAATAAAAGCTGTGAGTTTCTCCATTCTCTTTTCATCCCCATGACCCAGGGTCATTGTAAAATCTATACTACCGGAGGACGTGGTAGAGACTCCTTCTACAAATCCTCCTAGAACCGCCGAATATGGCTTGATCCGGTCCTCAAGCACTTCCAACCTTTTAATCGCCTCGGCTGATATGACATTCGCTCCGGCTCCACTATCAATCAGGATTCCCTCCATCATTCGATCGTTTACCTGTGCACGAATGACAAGTGGATCATTGTGTGGATATAGCACTCCCTCTTCATCTTCGTCGGAGAAGAAAATTGGAGGAAAGCTTTCTCTTTTGGCAATCTTCCTTTCCGGGAGTTCCTGATGCACTTGATGAATGTGCCTTTTTCTTTCATTAGGGGTTAGTGGTCCTACCTCCGAAAAAAGTCCTGTGATTTTTCTTAGAGAAAGTTTTGTTACCCTCCTTTTGGGAGAGGGGGGTTTGGTGTAAACAAAATGCAAAAAATGAAAATTCCATTTCTCTTATTTCATAACGCGATACTTGACAAGGTTTATGCCTACGTATATTCAATTTTTAGGAAGACAATCTATGACTAGACTTTCCTTCTCTACAGACCTGTTATTATACCAACCGATTTGCCAAGGTCAAGCCTGGGGTGGACTTCCTCCTCCTGCCGCCCTCGTGGTGCATTCTGGGCGCTGCCCTGCTGACCGCCGTATTGCCTTTGTGTTCCGGCTTGTTGCTTACCCTTCTTCTTATTTTCCTCAATGATTCGTAGTTCTTTGGCCAGGGTAGCACAGTTTACAGTCCGGTGGCTGCGGTTTCCATGGTATTCGCAGAATGCAACTGGAATTTCTCCCTGTGGCGGCTTTCTTGGTTGAGGAAGGTATCCTTCTCTTACTGCGGCAGCATACTTTCCTGGGTCGATGTAGACAACGGTCCTCGCCCGCTGATGCTGCGGCCCCTGAGAGGAAGATCCGGCGGTCGACTTGTAATAATATGGTTTGTATCTTGATCCCCCTCTTTCGACATTTCCACCTTGCCCCTCTTTCTTTTCTGATGCTGTTGTATTTTTGAAGCTATCTGCTAGCTCCTTACCCTTGTTTTCTGCTATCTCAGATTTCAAAAAATCATGGATCATTTCAGCTAATTCTCCATGAGTTTTTGGTGCTTTTGTTGCAATCTTTCCAGCAAGCCGAGGCTGAGCCAAGCCATTTCCAAAGGCATCAAGATTTTCTCATCGACATCATCAATTTCTACAACCTTCTTATGGAAGCGCTCACTATACTCCTTCACAGTTTCTCCCCTTCGCTCCTTGACATCCATCAATTCTATTGTGTCCTTCTTAACCCTCTTGCTCGCGGCAAAGTATTGTTGAAATTCTTCAGTCAGCTGTTTGAAGCTGGTGATGGACTGCGGTGGCGTTGTAGAGATCCATCCCAATGTTCTCTTTGAAAGCGTTCCCGGGAATAAGTTACAGAGAGCGAGGGAGCTGATCCCTTGAGTATTCATGGCGAACATGAATTTCTTAATGTGTTGGGCGGGATCTCCTGTCCCATCATATTTCTCAATTGCCGGAGCAACGAAATGCGGCGGGAGCTTTGCTTTCCTTATCCTCTCCGAGAAGGGGTACAGGCTCATGTCTATCTGGTAGTCTTCTTCCATTTCCTAATCGCTAATGACTGTATTGTGCTTCCGATCCTTACTCTCTTCGCCATTAGTGCCTCTGGAATCCTTGTTTCTCAACTGCTCTATGGCCTCAGTCATTTCGTCCCACTTCCTCTGATATTCCTCATCTCTTTGCATTAATTCTTGTTGCAGAGTCTCGTTTCCCTCCACAATCTTCTCGTCAATCGATCTGACTAGTCCCTTCAGCATATCCTCGAGATCTTTCTTGGAGATGGCTTCTGGCATCTCAGAACTCATTTCCTCTTCAACACGATTGTTATCCTCAGTAGTGTTCTTCGGTGTTTTCTTAGATCTTGGAGCCATTTCCCGTATTCAGATCCTGCAAAAAATACCATTAGTCATTTCAGGATTTTCCCTACGAACATCAAAGATCACTTCCTTGCTTCTATGTGGTCTCGTGGTTGCTTCTTGCTGTTCGTTTCCCATAGACGGTGCCAAATGAAACGGAGTATTGCATCCTAATCCAATTCGATCGGATTTACTATCCTACGTTACCTGGTCTCAATTACAGAATCTTGTAAGGGGGGAAGAGAGAGAGAGTCTTTTGAGCCTTTTGTTAGGATCAAGCTTAAGTCTGATTGCTCAAGTGTAACGTGTCTTATTTCATGGGGGTACACCCCTATTTATAGAGTTTTTGGGCCCGATCTTATGTTGCCAGCCTGTATTTTACATGTATGAGTACGGTTCTGCCCTCCCCTAGCATCTTTGGCCGACCACAGACAGCCGGCCATACTACATTTTGCCTTGCCTAAGTCCTATTTTCATCCAGCCGGAGACGGCCAGATGCCTTATGTATTTCTATTTCCATCCGGCTGGAAGCGGCCGGATGCTCCATGTGTCTTGTTTGGCTTGGTACCATTTCTTCCCTTCTCACTAACATATGTGGAAATTCAGTGCTTAAGCTTTATGTCATTTAAGGGCCTAAGTGCCAAGCAATTTAAGTTTATGCACTATATTGTGATGTAGTGTAGTTTTGGTGTAAACTGAGTGTTAAGAATGTGTGGAAAGAATTTGGGTGTTCAAGATTGTTAAATGGTAAGAACCAAGTGTTTGGATGTAGAAATATACTAAAGAAGCCATGTCAAAATTTGGTGAGAAAACAAGGAGTTTAAGGTGTGTAAATGAAGTTAGATGACCTAGAAGATACTAGGAATTCTTAAGGCTTAAATTGGTGAAAGTAAGTGAACTAGAGTGTTCTTAAGTGTTTAAAGGACTTAAGAGTTGTCTTGAAGGAATTAGAGTTTAAATGAGTGAGTTTGATGTTCTTGGGTTATAATGGGAGTTTGATTAGGTCTTGTGCAAGTTTTGATAAACAAAGGAAGAATAATGCCTTGTGAAAATCTAAGTGTAAGCTTGAGGGAGTTTAAAAGTTTGTGTAAAGGAAATGGGAATGAATAATAAAGCTTTAGGTAATGCTTATGGAGAAACACTTTGGTTAGTTGAGTTTTTAGGCAAGTTTACATGTTAGTAGTGTAGGAAACTAAGTATAAGTGTTAGGAATTTTTGTAAGAACTTGAGTGAATGATCAATGAATTAGGTATGAGATGGTGGATGGATTAGGAGGATTTTAAGATGCTAAAATGATGCTAAAACATGCTAGGATACTTATGGAGAGGTTAGGAAAAGATTGGGCAAGATTTGAGGTTCAAAAGAAGTCAAAAATTTGCATATTTGTACAAGTCTAGCCTTGGTCCGGGTTTGTAACCAAGTACATAAACCCGGACCACATCAAAAACCATCCAGAGACTAATGCAGTGACATGGTCCGGGTTTACATCTAAGTACACAAACCCGGACCAGTCACAAAACTGTCCAAAGACTTATGCGATGTATTGGTCCGGGTTTACATCCTCGGACACAAACCCGGACCAATAAAAAAAAGCTATAGAATGTAGAAAAATGGGGTTTTAAGGTTGGACTTGTTTGGTAATGATACTATAAGATTGTTAGGACATAATTAATGACATATAATGGTCATTAGGGGCTTAAACAAGCTTAAGAAATAATGAGAAGTAAGTGGCTTTTGAGGTTAAGGTTAAACTATAAGGACTTAGTGATTTTTAGTGGGTAAACACTAGGGGTTAAGCAAGTTAAGTAAGTTGGGATGATAGTAACTAATAACCTAAAATTGAATGAATGTTTTAGGACTTGTGAATTGGGACCCGAAAGAAGATTAAACAAACAACCACCGACGGTGAACGGTACAGTCTTTCTTGTGACCTGCTTGCTAACGAGGTGTCCCTCGGCTTGTGTGCTATCTGTTTATTTGCTATGACTAAGACAAGATAAAGCATGCAACCGGTTTCTATTGTTCTCGTTGTGAATGTGTTTTCTTTACACTAACCCACGAGACTTGAAATTAACTACTAACTAAGCTTAGTACTTGTTGAGTTAAGGAGAGGAATTATACATTGGTGACTATATTGGTTAATACCCGTTAAGGTTTAACTAACACATGAAATTAAAGACTTTCATTAACCGTAACTCGGGGTGGGAGTGAGGAATCCGGAATGGTACCGGTACATGTGTATTGGGGGAGGTCGGTATCCGAATTAGATCCGACTTCCAAATAAGACTTGTCCTCGGACTCGTCGCCTAGAGTCAACAAACTGACTCGACCACCCGGACTACTGTTTGAGGTGGGAGGCAAATTAAGGATGGTGTGGGGGGATCAAGCCTACATCCCCAACAAATTAAGAAAGGTTGCTTATTGCTGGTAAGTGCACTGCTGCCGGCTAGGGTTAACCAAGCTCTACAAAAATAATTAACAAACTAAGGGCTAACCGGTCTAATAGGTGAACGGTTGGTAAATATGAGGATAAGAGGATTGTGGACATAAGGGGTTAAAATCTAACTCACCTACCTAAGAGAGGCTTCTAAGGCAGGTATTATGTTTGGACTTTGTTGTTCATTTGTGGATTGATGTTTATTGCACTTCATATTATGATATGTGTATCTAATCAATTTTCATGCTATCGACAATTAGTCGTCGTTGCCCCGTTAGCTTGGGGGCCACGAGAGGGTCGTACCAGCATTCTTGCTGACCCCCTTTGGGGGCTGTTTTTATTTTGCAAGTAAGCGTCCCATGAAGAGTCACCCTGAGAGTAGAGGCGGGTAGACCTAGGTGGGGTTTTTATTTTGAGTACGGGTTGCGTCTGTGCACCCGTCTGTTGTTATTAAGACTTGTGGTAGTTATGTTGATGCTCGAGATACTATGAACTCGGTCGGTGGATGTTTTTGGATAGTTCTATGAACTTTTTGGATAAGTGTTGTATATACTTCGAGTTCGGTATATTCTATTGATCAGACTGTGGCAAGGTCCCGGTGTTAGTCTATTCCGCTGCGACGATTGTGATTAAGATGTTAAGTTTGCGATAACCACGATATGTTTAAGACGGGGTGTTACAGCTCTATGAAAAGAGACCTCAGTTGCTAAGGGACCGAATCAATACGGGATACAGAAAGGAGCTGGAGCATACCTGAAATACCCCAAACCTAAGTATTCTAAGTAAACATCAATTTATGATGTAGTAAGGCTAAAATATGCCTTAGAAAGATTGGTAGACAATTTAAACCAAGGAAAACACAAGAAAATGCCTTAAGGGCAATTAGGGCAAAAATGTGCTCTAAGCTTGGAGAGACTTGGGTGAGTACCCAAATATCATGCTAAGACCTTAGTAATATCCTAATGGTCATTTTAAACCAATTACCAAAGAAAACCAAGCTTGAAAACAAGTTAAAACATAAAATGTGCTTTAAGAAGTCTTAAGCACATTTTTGAAAAATTGTCTTGTAAATGGGTTTTGAGTGGCTAAATGTCCATCATTACTCTTTAATTAACATGTGTGCTACTTAGTATCACATTAGGAAGTCTAAATCAATGGGAAATCAAAAATTTCACAATTATGTGCACTAGTTTGTGAATAGTAATCAAATAGTGCCTAGCTTAGTCTTTAATCAACTAAGTCTAATTAATTGGTCAAACAAGACCATGACCAGCCTAAATCAATAAGGGGGCCGGTTTCTAAGAGGATGATGAGTCACCATAGACTTCATTAAATAAGATAGGAAAATAAGAGTAAAGTAAAAGAAGTTACTATTTGCTTTTATAAAGCAAAATATCTATACTAGCCTACCTTCTCTCCTCTCTTCTTCATTTCTCTCCTTCACCACCGATTTTCTCTTCTTCTTCCCTGCTCCAAACCGTGAGTGAAGCCTCCATTTATCTCCATCTTCAAATGTCTATAACTTACTCATTTTAGCTCCAAATCAAAAACTAAACACATATTATTCTTAGTTAGCTCAAGCTCTAGCTTTCTATCTTTTCAAATCCTTCAAAGCTCCATTTCGGTGCCAAGAGAAAACTCCATTGATGGAGGAAAATCAAGTTTGAAGAGCCCATTTGGTTCTCCATTCTCTTAAGGTAAAGAATATGTAAGAAAAACCATCTTTCCATCACTTCTTCACATGTCCGAAAATTACACTCATGGGGCTTCATTTTTATGTCTTGGTCTAGCTTATTTTCTATTCTCCAAGGGCTAGAGGAGGTCCTTCTTGATTCATATCCAAGCCTACCATAAGACTCCAAGGTAAAACATTCGATTTAACCTAGGTTTTATTCCTTCAGGTTAGTGTGTTGTTTAGTACTCATTGGAGTCATTGAATATTGATTAGAACATTGGCAAAGGAAATTTAATGGTGGCCGAGATTCATCCATGAAGAAGGTCTAAGGAGGAAGTTAAGATAAGCTTGGGAAAGCAAGGTAAAATGCTTACCTAAGGGTGGTTAAAGTTTTAAGGGATGGTATTTAAATAAGTACTAATGTGGCTTAGAGCTTACATTGTGTAATGGGTTATATAACCTAGGAAAAAGAATTTAAACAAGCTTGTGAACTTGTGACTAAGGAGCCAATGGGAATGAGTTAGTAAGATAATGTAACACCCCGTCTAAAGCCAGTCGTGGTTATCTCAAACTTAACACTTAATCAAAAACGTCACAGCGGAAATAACTAACACCGGGACCTTGCCACGGTCTGATCATTAGAATATACCGAACCATAAACCGATTTACAACACTTATCCAAAATATACAACCGACCAAAATACCACCAACCAACCGAGTTTAAGCATCCAAGTCATAAACATCAACTTACATCAGTTTAAATATAAACAGACGGGCGCACAAGCGCAACCCGTGCTTAAAATAAGTAACCCATCCTATGTCTAACCACTCCTACTCTCGTGGTGTGACTTCATGGGCCTCTTACCTGCAAGTGTAAAAACAGCCCCCAAAGGGGGTCAGCACGAATGCTGGTACGACCCTCTCGTGGCCCCCAAGCTAACGGGGCTACGACGACTAATTGTCAATAGCATGGAAGTTGATTAGATACACAAGCATAATATGAAGTGCAATAAACAACCATCCACAAATGAACATACTTAGTCCATACACAATTGAACGACTCAAGCGTTTCCTTAGCAAATGGGTTAGCAATAACCTTCTCCAGACTTGATTCCTATCATCCTCAGTCCTCCTTAATTTACCTCAGCCTCAATCTTATCTTAACCTCAGTATACAAACCGTTCCTAAAATGGGAATGGTTGTAGCTTAACTCAAACTTAGGATTTAGGTGATCCTACCGCACCATCTTAATGCCACCTACCTTGGACGGGAGTCCAGTGTAGCTGAGCCGGCAACCGACCCTAGGCAACGAGTCCGAAGACAAGTCCTCAAGCGGAGGGCGGATCTGATTCAGATACCGACCCCCTTTCCTTAGCATGCATGACCAGAGTCAGTCCCGGGTTCCTCACTCCCCCCTTTAAGTTAAAGTTCGTGAAAATCTTACAAACCATGTGTTAGTTAAACCTTAACGGGTATTAACCAACAGATACCAATACTTAACTCCTTTTCTTAACTCAGCAAGCACTAAACTTAGTTAGTGACAATCTCAAGTCTCGTGGGTTAGTGTAAAGAAAACACATTCACAACGAGAACAAGTATAACCGGTTGCATGCTTTATCTTGTCTTAGTCATAGCAATTTAACAGATAGCACACAAGCCGAGGGAAACCTCGTTAGCAAGCAGGTCACAAGAAAGACTGTACCGTTCATCGTCGGCGATTGTTCGGTTTATCTCCTTCCAAGTCCCAATCCACAAGTCCTAAAACATTCATTCAGTTTTAAGTTATTATTAGTTCAACTTAACGTCAGTCACCTACTTAACCTTTCTAAACACTAACATTTATCCATTGTCATTTACTAAGTCCTCGTGGTTTTACCTTTAAACGTTTAAGTGCATTGTTTCTTATTGCCTCTTACATTTGTTCACCCTCTTTGTAGCCATTACACCCTCCAAGCATGCCCTTAATAACTTTATAACATCAATATCTATCAATCCCCACCATAGGATATCATTTCCCAACCTTAAACAAAGTTTTTGGTCAAAACAGCACCGCGTCCGAACTTGTGTCCGAGCTTCCCAAGTTCGGACATAGGTCGAGACTCAAAAGGGTGCAACCAGACGTGTGTCCGAACATGTGTCCGAGCTTCCCTAAGTTCGGACATAGGTCGAGGAAAAATCAAAGGAAAATTTTCAAGTGTCCGAACTTCGAAGGCCGGACAGAAGTCCGGACACTGGCTGAGACTCAGAAAATTTAATCGCAACAGGGCATGTCCGAGCTTCCAAATTCGGACGGAAGTTCAGACAGGCCAGAATACTCATCTTCTATATCCTTACACACTTATCTCATTTCTTAGTATGTTCTAACCTCGTTTGGGCACTTAAAATACACCTTAATCCCTCCACTAAACTCCTTAAATCTCTCATCAATATCCATCTTAGTCATTATGCATTTTCCTTGCAATAATGTCAACACTTGTAATGTTTCTCACTAGGCTTCTAAGTGGTGGTTCACACCTATTATAACCACTATGCCAAAATGCTTCCTCACCACTATAACATCATCTCCCAAGCATCTTTCACCACCTAAAATTCTTTTATGCAACTACTAAAAGTTCCTACACAAATTTATGCCTCCTTCTTTCAACACATTATTTCCTTTCTACTAGTTTACCAATATTTGCCTAAGTCCTAAATACAAAAGTTCATTCATTTGATTCCTAAATCCTCCATGATAATGCCTAAGTCATTCTAACTCACAAGAACACCTTGAACTTACTCTTTTTCATCAAAACATCCCCTAAAGTTCCCTAGTACTACCTTAGTCATGAAATTTCCTTAGAACATCTTAAACACTAAGTTTCTTCATCAAATTTTGACATGGGTTCTCTAGTATATTGTTACACCTAAACACTTGGTTTTTCACCATCAAACAACCAAGATCACTCAAGTTCTCATTACTTCATCTTAACACAATTTAAACCAAAACCACACCATATCATCATATAGTGTATAAACTTAAAATGCTTGGCACTTGGGCCCTTAAATGACAATAATCTTAACCACTGAATCTCCACATATATTTGCCTTTGACCTGCGAATACACATAACAAGGCTCCCATTGAAATAAAATGCTTCTTGTAATTCATCTCAACATTGTTTAACTATCTCTTTTCTCATTGGCTCCTTAGTCACAAATTCTCAAACATAGTCATTGTTTATCCTAGGTTATATATAGCTCTTTTCTAATGTAAACCCTAAGCTACACTCAACATATACCTAAGTCCCATCCCTTAATGCATTAAACACCTTAAGGTAAGACATTTACCTTGTTCTTTTCAAGCTTCACAAACTTTCTCCCTTAGGTTTTTCTTTGCTCAATCTCAGTCACCATATCAAGTTCTCCTTGCCAATGTTCTAACCAACATTCAATGACTCCAATGAGTACTAAACAACACACTAACCTTAAGGAATAAAACCTAGGTTAAAAATGTGTTTTAAGGTATTAAATTGATTGTTTTACCTTGGTTTCTCAAGACAAACTTGGATATGAATCAAGAAGGACCTCCTCTTGCCCTTGGAGAATAAGAAACAAGCTAGAACAAGGCATTACAATGAAGCCCCATGAGTATACATTTTCGGTTATGGAGAGAAAATGATGGAAACCTAGATTTTCTAACATATTCTTTACCTTAAGAGAATGGAGAAGCTAATGGAGTCTCCAAGCTTGAGTTTCCCCCTCTAATGGCGGTTTGCCTTGGCACCAAAATGGAGCTCTTGAAGTTTTGGAATGATAGAAAGGAAGAGCTTGAGCTAACTAAGAAGAATATGTAATTTGTTTTGGTTTTGGAGCTAAAATGAGTAAGTAGTAATCAAAGAAAGGTGAAGCTGGCATGGAGGTTGTTCTTCACGTTGGAGAAGAAGAGAGGAGCAGCACAAAACCGGTGGGAACAAGAGAGAATGAAGAGGTGAGGAAAGAGGTAAGTAAAGGTGGGATATTTATGTTAAAGCAAATAGTACTTTTACTTTATCTCTTATTTTCTTTTCTTATTTGCTCATATGGTGAATCATCACCTTAAAAACCGGCCACCCCCTTATTATTAAGCTAGTCATGGTCTTGCTTGACCAACTAACTAAGCTTAATTGACTAAAGACTAAACTAGTCACTATTTGGTTACTATTCACAAATTAGTGCACATAATTGTGAAATTTTTGATTTCCCATTGATTTAGACTTCCTAGTGTGATACTAATTAGTACACAAGTTAATTAAGAAGTAATCATGGGCATTTAGCCACTTAAAACCCCTTTCTAAGACAATTTTTCAAAAATGTGCTTTAAGACTCCTTAAAGCACATTTTGTGTTTTAACTTGTTTTCAAGCTTGGTTTTCTTTGGTAATTGGTTTAAAATGACCATTAGGATATTACTAAGGTCTAAGAATGATATTTGGGTGCTCACCCAAGTCTCTCCAAGCTTAGAGCATGTTTTTGCTTAAACTGTTCTTTTGGTGTTTCCTTATGTTTTCTTGATTAAAATGGTTTCTTATGTTTCTAAGGCATTATTTAGCCTTCTTATATCTTAGTTTATCACTTAAACACCATATCTAAGTTTGGGGTATTTCAATCTACCCCCTTAAAAGAACTTTGTCCCCAAAGTTCACACGTGTACTAAATCATTCATGGTACTCAATTCCTTAATCTTAATACCACATCTTATATTCTCATTCACACATCTCAAGACTCAAAGGTCAATCACAAATACAATACATAAGTATTATACATATTTATAACTTATCACCAAAGTGTAGCAACTTACACAAAATCACATCTGACACAACCAAACAAATGACAAACATGTTCGTTTCCTAACTCAAAAGCGAGGAAGCTCTACCCCCTTAAAAAGGGGTACGCCCCGTACCCTATACAGACGATCTAGTCAGTAAACAAAGAAGGGTACTTCGCCCTCATCTTATCCTCTAATTCCCACGTGGCCTTTTCGACATCCTGGTTAGACCAGAGAACCTTCACCAGTCGCACTGACTTATGGCGAGTGTCCCTAGTCTTACTATCCAAGATTCTCTGAGGAAGCTCCACTGATCTCATATTCGGTTCTAACGTCAACCTCTCAGGTTCTAACACATGGGAGGGGTGGTGCATGTATTTCTTTAGATGTGAAACATGAAAAACATCATGCACTTTACCCAGTTCAGCAGGTAAAATCAACCTGTAAGCAACCGGGCCCACCCGCTCCGTAATCTCATAAGGACCAACAAACTTCGGGCTTAATTTGCCCTTCTGCCCAAATCTGAATACACCCTTCATCGGTGAAACTCGCAGAAATACCCGGTCGCCCATTGCGAACACCAGGTCTCGTCGTCGAACATCAGCATACGACTTCTGCCTATCTTGAGCAGCTTTCATGTTCTCCCTGATTACCTGAACTTCAGCCTTAACTTGCTCTAAGTACTCCGGTCCTATAATGACCGTCTCACTCGACTCATCCCAGCAGAGCGGTGTACGACATGGTCTACCGTACAACGCTTGAAAAGGTGCCATCTTGATCGAAGCATGATAGCTGTTGTTGTATGAAAACTCGATCAGATGTAATTTGTCAATCCAACTGCCCTGGAAGTCTAAGGCACATGCCCTCAGCATGTCCTCGAGTGTCTGAATCGTACGCTCAGTCTGACCATCTGTCTGAGGATGGAACGCGGTACTCAGCTTCAGTTCTGTACCCAACGCTTCTCTCGTAGCTCTCCAGTACCTCGAATGGAATCTGGTATCTCTATTTCGGACACTATGGTCTTCGGTATCCCGTGATGCCTTATAATTTCCTTCTCAAACAACTCAGCCAATTTGGTCACCTTCCAAGTATCCTTCATCGGTATGAATCGGGCTACTTTGGTAAGGCGATCCACCACCACCCATATCATGTTGAGACCTCCCCTAGCAGGTGGGAGCCCAACTACAAAGTCCATGGAGATATCATGGAACTTCCATTCCGGAACTGGCATCGACTGTACCATTCCGCCCGGTCGTCGGTGCTCGAATTTCACCTTCTGGCAAGTGAGACACCTCAAGACGAACTCGGTAACATCTGTCTTCATCCCCGACCACCAGAAGTATCTCTTCATGTCTTTATACATCTTAGAGGCTCCCGGATGGATGGAAACTGAAGAACAGTGTGATTCCCTAAGTATACGGTCTTTCAGATCCGTGTTGCCCCGTGGTATGCATAACCGGCCCTTAAGTCTGATCAGATCATCGTCGTGAAGTCTGAAGTCATATTTCTGACTCTCAAAGGTACCATCTGTCAGCTTCTGTCTGACCTCTCTCATATACTCATCTGTCCTCTGAGCCTCTCGCACCTCATCAACCAAGCTGGAGAAAGAGACTAGCGAATGGAGTGAGTGTGCTCGACGGCTCAGGGCGTCTACTACAACATTGGCCTTCCCCTCTTTGTATTGGAGGTCAATGTCATAGTCTTTCAGAAACTCTAACCATCTCCTTTGTCTGAGATTCACTCCTTCTGAGTGAATATGTATTTCAAGCTCTTGTGATCGGTGTAGATCGTCACACTAACCCCGTATAAGTAATGGCGCCATATCTTCAAAGCGAAGACTACAGCTCCCAGCTCTAAATCATGTGTGGGGTAGTTCTCCTCATGTTTCTTCAACTGGCGTGAGGCATATGCCACCACCTTGCCATGTTGCATGAGCACGCAACCCAGCCCTCTGCCGGATGCATCACAGTAGACCTCAAAGCCCTCCGTACCGTCTGGAATGGTCAGAACCGGTGCGGTGGTCAGTGAGTCTTTCAAACTCTGAAATGATCTCTCACAGTCAGCCGTCCATAAGAACGGTGCATCTTTCTTCATCAGACTGGTCATCGGTTTCGCGACCTTGCTGAAGTCCTTAACAAACCTCCTGTAGTAACCTGCCAGACCAAGAAAGCTCCGGATGTCGGTAACAGTCTTCGGCCTTGGCCAAGTACGTACGGCATCAATCTTCGCTGGATCCACCGAGATCCCAGCATCCGAGATGACATGACCTAGGAAAGAGACCTGGTCAAGCCAAAACTCACATTTGGAGAACTTAACATATAGCTGGTTCTCCCTCAGTATCTCTAATACCCTCGTCAGATGTTCTTCATGTTCAACCTTCGATCTCGAATATATCAATATGTCGTCGATGAATACCACAACTGACTTGTCCAGCTGCTCCCGGAACAAGCGGTTCATCAGATCCATAAATTTCGCCGGTGCATTCGACAAACCGAACGGCATCACTGTAAACTCATAATGGGTATCGTGTCTGGAATGCCGTCTTCTCAATATCTCCCTCCTTAATGGCTATCTGATGATACCCCGATCTGAGATCAATCTTGGAAAACACAGATGCTCCCTTCAACTGATCGAACAGATCGTCAATGCGGGGTAGTGGGTACTTATTCTTTACTGTTACTGCATTCAACTCTCTATAGTCGATGCAGAGGCGGAGACTACCATCCTTATTCTTCACGTAGAGAACTAGCGCTCCCCATGGTGACACAATTGGTCTGATGAATCCCTTGTCTAACAAATCTTTTAACTGTTCTTTTAACTCATTCATCTCTGCCGGAGCCATGCGGTATGGTGCCTTGGCTATCGGTCCGGTACCAGGTAGCAGCTCGATGGTGAACTCTACCTCCCGAGTGGGTGGCATGCCAGGCAGTTCCCGTGGAAAGAGATCGGGGAACTCCGACACTACCGGTAAGTCAAGGTCAAACTCGGGGTCTCTCTCTATGTCCTGTACATAGCAGAGGTACACCTCTTCCTTCCTCCTCAATTCCTTATACATTGCCATAGCGGTGATGATCTTAGTCAAAGGCTCTCTGGGCCTCTGGCGGTACGATATTGTTACCCCAGACGGACTCCTGAGCAGCAGTCTATGCTCGGTGCAGAGGATACGTCCCTTGTGCCGCTCCAACCAGTTCATCCCGAAAATAACATCAAATCCCAACTCCCTGAACTCATTAAAACTGTCTAGAAAGTCTTCCCCCTTAATACTGACAATGGCTCCTCGGTAGTAGCGAGTGCAACGAACCTTCTCCTTAGACGGGAGCGTAACCGTGAAGTCGGGTAGCTCATCGGCATCTAGCCCCAACCTTCTCGCAAAAGATGCCGAGACAAAGGTATGCGAGGCCCCTGAGTCGAAAAGAACTGATGCCTCAATCCCATTTATCGGAAAGGTGCCGGTGAGGATAGTACCGCAGGCGTCGGCCTGTGCCTCTGTAAGTATGCTTAGTGCACCTTCCGTACCGAGTCCATGACCTAATTGTATTCACAAGCTTTATGAGTAATGATGGTATAACAAGAGTCGTAACAATTGATATGAACAACACTGTTATTTTATTCATAACCATCCTGTTTACAGCATGTGCTTTAATCTTACATCTCACTTCTTATCCCATACTAAAACATTACATGGCTAATATTGTAAGGTTAGGTTTAATCTTCCTGGTCTCATATGTGTCGCGTTGATTACTGCTGACGGTGTTGTACTCAGCTTGATTCTCTTAATCCCATGGTACAACATCCTTGATTCTCCTCCCATAACTAATACATCCCCTGACTTAAGTATTAACTTATTAGCACGGTCCGCACGCTTCTGCTCGCCGTATAAAAATTCTGCATCATCTTCAATGGACCAAGACACTACGGGTATTCCTCTTTCGAGAGACTCTGTTGTCTTGTCCTTATCCTGGTGTAGTCCAAGTCGCCCATCTTTCTCGTAAAAGTTCACAATGCAAATGTCTGCTTGTATGTCTGGAATCGGTTCAGCCTCCAACTACTGAGCGACTTCCATGACTTGTGTATTTACCGGATGGAACTCTTTGGGTATTCCCGATGGTGAGACTCCATCTTGTATCCTCGTGGTTTGGTAGGTCTTGGCATACGGATTCCAATCCTTGCCTAAGCTCATCATCTTTAGCTTCATTCTTGCTCCCCCTGGGTACTCTGGTGTATAAAAACCTCCCGGTCCCATTCCTAGTTGACTGCATTTCCTGATGATGGTTATTTGCGCTGCTGGTGTCAGGTATCCCCTTAATAAAATCATACCTGGGCGGATAACTTGACCTTGTTCGGTTGGAAAGTCTAGGGTTTCGATGTCGGTGTACTCCGGGTTAGGAGTTGAAGGCATTGGATAGCAGATGTTGAAGTTTCCTAAGGTGGTAGTAGGTTATATCTTACTTATGTTCTAATCTTATCTCATTCTCACTTAACTCAATTATTCACCAAACATGCATGATAATGCGGTAAGCAGGTAATTATATCACTTAACGGTTTTAGCGGTACCTGGTCTCGATGAGGGTTCAGGCTCGTCATCCCGGTCCACCAAGTGTAGTGTGGGTCCCCACTTCTAGGCTACCCGTGGGTTCTTGTCTGCAGCTTGCTGCACTCTCTTCTGACTGCTAGATCCAGCTCCCTGATCAGTCTTGCCCTTGCCCCTAGTCTCGGGTCTATAGGCTCTACTAGCGGGGTTCCGAAAGCACTCGTATGCTCGGTGTCCGTATACCCCACAATAATTGCACTCCACCTTGTTCCCCTTGCAATCGAGCCCGAGGTGGTCCTTGTGACACCACAGACAGATGTAGCGTCGCTGGTAGCCACCACCGGCTCCCTTATCACTCTCAGATCCTGATCATTTGCAATATTAGTACTCATATCTCAAACGGTTACTAATTGTCTCTTAACTCACTCAATATCAATCCATTACCCTTTGGCGCCCTTGAGCGCAGGGGTTTAGCTGCATACGCATACGTCAACTTCAGTGGCTCCTCTGGAGCCTTCTCCTTTTCCTCCTTCCCTTTTTGGTTCCGATTTTTCTGGGCTTGAGGCTGGTATTTCTGTTTCTTGTACCCTCCTTGCCCTAGGCTCTCCGTGCTCTTACCGGCACTCTTCCTCTTCGCATTCTCCTCGTCCCTCAGCTGGACGGTTATCTCAACCTTAGCAGCGGCATGATAGCACTCCTACTTTCCAAAGTATTAGTTACTCTTATTTTTCACAATCTAAATCGTATTCTCTTAATCATATCTTACTCATTTACTTACTCATATCTCAACCATTCCCATTACCTGCAAGGTAGTATAGCTCATCGGCCCCATGCCGTAGCGGAGTCGATGGCTAAGCCCGCCATAGAAGCGGTCCACCAGTATCTGGTCTAAATATCCAAGACCTGGCAGAAGACGGAGCAAGGCGGTGAACTCTGAGTAATACTCGTCCACCGTCATCTTGTCAGTCTGCTTAAGCGCATCCAACTGTAGTCGCTTCTTCATCTGGACATGGGCGGGATAGTACTTTGCTCGAAGCAGTGTTGTGTACTGGTCCCAGCCGAAGTCTGGATTGGCCACATGCTCGGCCCTTACCAGCTTCCACCAATCGCCTACTGCCCCCTTCAGATAGAATGCAGCTAGACGCACCTTGATCCCAGCAGGGACGTCAAGGGTCTCGAAGGCGGTCTCCAGCTCGGAGATGTACGCCTCAAGCTTGGCGGGATCAGTTTCCCCCTTAAAATGTGCGGGTCAAAGGTCTGCAAGGCTCTTCACCCAATTTGGTTCCCGGGGTTGTGGCGGTGGAGGCGGTGCACCCACACCGGGCTGATAGCCCATGTGCCCTAATGCGGCAGCTACGATCTCTGCGATCGTCTGCCCTCCCGGTATCTCTGTAGCATCATCGCCCCTACCACGGCCTCGGCCTCTCCTTCCTGACATCTGAACAATCACAACTCACATTAGATTCGTACCCACCACTGTTTCGGTTAACGAATTTATAACGTCCGTAGACGGTAAAGACGATCCACACTTAATAGTGGTCATCTGACTCTACTCACACTAACAATTCACACCCTTAACCCATCACTTATTTCTTAACTTACATTCTAACTCGGTGGTTACTCATGTCCGGTATTTCTTGATCAGAGCGTACCTACGCTCTGATACCACTTTTGTAACACCCCGTCTAAAGCCAGTCGTGGTTATCTCAAACTTAACACTTAATCAAAAACGTCACAGCGGAAATAACTAACACTGGGACCTTGCCACGGTCTGATCATTAGAATATACCGAACCATAAACCGATTTACAACACTTATCCAAAATATACAACCGACCAAAATACCACCAACCAACAGAGTTTAAGCATCCAAGTCATAAACATCAACTTACATCAGTTTAAATATAAACAGACGGGCGCACAAGCGCAACCCGTGCTCAAAATAAGTAACCCATCCTAAGTCTAACTGCTCCTACTCTCGTGGTGTGACTTCATGGGCCTCTTACCTGCAAGTGTAAAAACAGCCCCCAAAGGGGGTCAGCACGAATGCTGGTACGACCCTCTCGTGGCCCCCAAGCTAACGGGGCTACGACGACTAATTGTCGATAGCATGGAAGTTGATCAGATACACAAGCATAATATGAAGTGCAATAAACAACCATCCACAAATGAACATACTTAGTCCACACACAATTGAACGACTCAAGCGTTTCCTTAGCAAATGGGTTAGCAATAACCTCCTCCAGACTTGATTCCTATCATCCTCAGTCCTCCTTAATTTACCTCAGCCTCAATCTTATCTTAACCTCAGTATACAAACCGTTCCTAGAATGAGAATGGTTGAAGCTTAACTCAAACTTAGGATTTAGGTGATCCTACCGCACCATCTTAATGCCACCTACCTTGGACGGGAGTCCAGTGTAGCTGAGCCGGCAACCGACCCTAGGCAATGAGTCCGAAGACAAGTCCTCAAGCGGAGGGCGGATCTGATTCAGATACCGACCCCCTTTCCTTAGCATGCATGACCGGAGTCAGTCTCGGGTTCCTCACTCCCCCCTTAAGTTCCAGTTAGTGAAAATCTTACAAACCATGTGTTAGTTAAACCTTAACGGGTATTAACCAACAGATACCAATACTTAACTCCTTTTCTTAACTCAGCAAGCACTAAACTTAGTTAGTGACAATCTCAAGTCTCGTGGGTTAGTGTAAAGAAAACACATTCACAACGAGAACAAGTATAACCGGTTGCATGCTTTATCTTGTCTTAGTCATAGCAATTTAACAGATAGCACACAAGCCGAGGGACACCTCGTTAGCAAGCAGGTCACAAGAAAGACTATACCGTTCACCGTCGGCGATTGTTCGGTTTATCTCCTTCCAAGTCCCAATCCACAAGTCCTAAAACATTCATTCAGTTTTAAGTTATTATTAGTTCAACTTAACGTCATTCACCTACTTAACCTTTCTAAACACTAACATTTATCCATTGTCATTTACTAAGTCCTCGTGGTTTTACCTTTAAACGTTTAAGTGCATTGTTTCTTATTGCCTCTTACATTTGTTCACCCTCTTTGTAGCCATTACACCCTCCAAGCATGCCCTTAATAACTTTATAACATCAATATCTATCAATCCCCACCATAGGATATCATTTCCCAACCTTAAACAAAGTTTTTGGTCAAAACAGCACCGCGTCCGAACTTGTGTCTGAGCTTCCCAAGTTCGGACATAGGTCGAGACTCAAAAGGGTGCAACCAGACGTGTGTCCGAACATGTGTCCGAGCTTCCCTAAGTTCGGACATAGGTCGAGGAAAAATCAAAGGAAAAATTTCAAGTGTCCGAACTTCGAAGGCCGGACAGAAGTCCAGACACTGGCTGAGACTCAGAAAATTTAATCGCAACAGGGCATGTCCGAGCTTCCAAATTCGGACGGAAGTTCGGACAGGCCAGAATACTCATCTTCTATATCCTTAAACACTTATCTCATTTCTTAGTATGTTCTAACCTCGTTTGGGCACTTAAAATACACCTTAAGCCCTCCACTAAACTCCTTAAATCTCTCATCAATATCCATCTTAGTCATTATGCATTTTCCTTGCAATAATGTTAACACTTGTAATGTTTCTCACTAGGCTTCTAAGTGGTGGTTCACACCTATTATAACCACTATGCCAAAATGCTTCCTCACCACTATAACATTGTAAATCCCCAAGTTTCTAAGGAATGATTTATGTTGCTGTTTAAGTCTTAATAAGCTATAAAGCACTTTTAAATCCTAATATTGGCATAAGTACTCATTAGGACCAGAAAAGTCCCTAATAGCACTTCTTGTATTGTTTTAAAAGTAGCTAGCTAGAATGCTTCAATAACATTGTGACAACCAAGCTAGTTGGTGATGCAGCAGCTAGCTTATGTAGTAAACACACAAGTAGGTGATGCAGCCGCTTGGGAAAGCTAGCAAGCAAGTAGGTGACTCATCAAGCTAGTAAGCAAGTAGGTGACTCAGCAAGCTAGCAAGCTAGTAGGACGTCTTAAGCACGACCAAGCTAGTAGGCAAGTAGGACGTCTTTAAGCACGAGGTGGCAAGCATGAGGTGGCAAGCATGAGATGGCAAGCACGAGGTGGCAAGCACGAGGTGTCAAATTAACATTGGTTAACACTAGGACCAATAGGAGCCCGACACCTATGCAGCCTAGTAGGAGGTGTCACCACACTATTAGACCACACCTTGGTCCAATGAGAATAGGCTGCTGCCCACCTCCCTTAGTCAGCCCATGTGTTGTCTTTCTTATATTAAGCCTTATTATGAGCCAATCAGAAGCTAGCAAATGGAGCCTAAGGTGTCACCACTTAGAAGTTTACTTAATCAAGGAGGAAATTGACAAGGATCAGCCCTTGCCTATAAATACCATGAGCCACCACTCCAAAATACTCCATCCAGCATCAATATTTCGTCCTTCATTAGGGAAGAAGAGAAATAAAGCTTACCTTGTTGTTCTTTTCTTGGCTGAGAGCAAAGAAGAAGAAGAGAGATCCTTGTACCATCTTTACCTTTCCAAATCATTCATCCACCATTTAAACCCATTGTAATCAGTAAGAAGAAGGCAAAGAAGGAGAAACCCATGTAGAAAGAAAGCTTAGAACGAGAAAGGAAGGAAGGGGGAGAAAGCTCCATACCAATTCCAATCCATGAAGTAAGGTGTTCCTAGAAGTTAACCATCCATTCCTAGCTGTTGGTGGCCGAAAATCAGAGGAGAAACCATGAGAACTCACTCCATTTCCATGTCCAAGTTAGGTGCTCCAAAGGTGTCTTGGGATGTCCTAGTTCCAGCAAGAGTTTCCAAGGTCTTAAAGAAGGTTTTCTTCATCAATTCTTAAGGTAACTTCAAGGTTACTATCCCTTCACAAATCTATATGTTTTCAAAGACTAGTACCTCTTTATGGATTATGTAAATTCGTTGGTATTTTGGGGCACAAAACCATTGAGTTGGAAATAAGCTTTAAGGAATAAAAAGGTGCTTTAAAGACCTAACCTATATAACCGAATACATGGGAGTTGATTTGTGATGTTTAAGCATGGTTTTAAGCTTAATTGATCTTGAAACTTATCTGGTTATATGTGTGTTATTGAGGCTGAAATTGTTATGGGTTGTTTGGTGTAACTTCATGGTTACCATCCCTTAATAAATCTGTATGTTGTACAGGAGTATTACCCCTATATTATCTAATTAAAATTCGTAGGTATTTATTAGCCTAAAGCTAGAAGAGCTAGAAAAGTGTTTTAAGGAAGAAAATGATGTGTTTGCAACCTACCTTTGATTACTGATTGCTTAAAAGCTTGTTTATGGTGTTTTGTTGCTGTTTAGTAAGTGGGAATACCCTAGAGGTAATTATGATTGTTCTGGATGATCTTGAGTCTAATCTGGTGTTGTTATAATCTAGGATAAATGGAGTCTTAAAGAGTTTTGTTTAATCACCAGATTTGTGAGTGGAATTCTAGAGCATTAATCAAGTGTTTTAGGTGCTTAGCTAACCTAGAACCTATCTGATTGTTATGGCCGAGTAACATAGATAAAAGTATAGAATTTATTTAAGATGTTAAGTGTGATTACTAGAAGAGCTAATCTGGTGAATTAGATGTCTAGTACAACCGCTTTCAGTTGGAAGTTAATTAGTGTAAATTAGATGTGTCCTAGGGCTAAAAACATGATTGTTGATTGTTCTGGTCATTAGAACCTATTATGACAGAATTGGCTATGAACTATTAAAGAGATGTATAGCATGATTTTAGGATGAAGATGATAGTTTAAACTAAGCTAGGACTTAAAGTCTTAAAGTCTAGTATGTTGGGAACTTATATGTACTGTCTTAGAAGGTTGGTTATGGTGGTATAAACTCCTAAGCTAATCTGGTTAATATTGTGTTGTTATGATCGAAAATGTTAGGAACCAATTATGGTTTGATTCAGGTTGTAATCTATAGTTAAGTTATGTCTTAAGCTAATCTAGATGAGATAGTTAATAATAGAACTGAAATGGATATGATTTGTTTGTTTGATCAAGACTTGTTCTTAAGGTATGATTTATGGTTGTTTGAATTGTTAAACTGAGGTATTTGATACTGTGTGATCTGGCCGAAGGTGCCATGTAAGATTATGTGATCATATCCTTTCCTTAAGTGCTGTTTGATTATTATTATGTCCCTTATGTTTGAAATTATGAAATGGGCTTTGTTAAGTGATTTGACTATTGATTATTGTTATACTTTAAATTGTTATATTCTGATTAACAAGGATTCAATGAGTAACTCATTGGAATGGATTGTTGAGATATATGGCCATATGTGGAACTTGAGCAGTAACTGCCTTCTTATGAATTATTGGACTCATGGTATGCCTTGGGCTCCATGAGATGCTTCATGGTTTCCTACACTATAGTTTAAAGGTACTATAGGGGGTGTGCACATCTTTTAGGGCCTGGAGTGTGTTTGGGAAAGGTTGGATCGCCTTAAAGATCAGGATTCGTCCCTTGAACCGATTAAAGGTTGGATCGCCTTAAAGATCGGGATTCGTCCCTTGAACTGGTTTGGATAGAAATGGAGGAGTTGAATGGATAATCAATTAAATGAATTGGATTATATCCTATCTAAGCATACTTGGACACCATGTTGTTATTACTTGAGTATTTGGGTGGTTAATTATCCTACTTGATATATATTGGTTGGTTATGAACTAAATATATCTGATGGCTTATTGATGTACTCAAACTGTTATTGTTAATACTTGAATTATCATGATAAGTACTTGGTCTATTCTGAATATTACTTGAGCTATTAGATGATTAAGAGTGGCTATGATCAGTGGCTATTTTGATATACTACTTCTTTTGATGGTAGCTTTGATTTTACTCAGCGTTGCTGATTTTTGGCATTATGCCCTGTGGTCCCTTCTCTGTGATTGTTTGAATGACCACAGATACAGGAAATGAAGATGACTTAAAGGAGCTCGAGAGTGTGGGCTAAGGGATTAGAGACTTTCACCCAGTCTTCTGGAGTTTTGGTTTTATGTTTTAAAGTCAGTTTGTAAACTTTGTTAAAATTTGGATATGTAAGTTATTAAGCCTTAGCGTTCACAGAAGTTGTGAACGTGGCGGTAGCGCCCCGCTAGTTTAATGCTTCCGCTACTACCACTTGTATATGTTTAATATGATAAGAAGATATAGGAATTTTGGGGCGTTACAAACATCATCTCCCAAGCATCTTTCACCACCTAAAATTCTTTTATGCAACTACTAAAAGTTCCTACACAAATTTATGCCTCCTTCTTTCAACACAATATTTCCTTTCTACTAGTTTACCAATATTTGCCTAAGTTCTAAATACAAAAGTTCATTCATTTGATTCCTAAATCCTCCATGATAATGCCTAAGTCATTCTAACTCACAAGAACACCTTGAACTTACTCTTTTTCATCAAAACATCCCCTAAAGTTCCCTAGTACTACCTTAGTCATGAAATTTCCTTAGAACATCTTAAACACTAAGTTTCTTCATCAAATTTTGACATGGGTTCTCTAGTATATTGTTACACCTAAACACTTGGTTTTTCACCATCAAACAACCAAGATCACTCAAGTTCTCATTACTTCATCTTAACACACAATTTAAACCAAAACCACACCATATCATCATATAGTGTATAAACTTAAAATGCTTGGCACTTGGGCCCTTAAATGACAATAATCTTAACCACTGAATCTCCACATATATTTGCCTTTGACCTGCGAATACACATAACAAGGCTCCCATTGAAATAAAATGCTTCTTGTAATTCATCTCAACATTGTTTAACTATCTCTTTTCTCATTGGCTCCTTAGTCACAAATTCTCAAACATAGTCATTGTTTCTCCTAGGTTATATATAGCTCTTTTCTAATGTAAACCCTAAGCTACACTCAACATATACCTAAGTCCCATCCCTTAATGCATTAAACACCTTAAGGTAAGACATTTACCTTGTTCTTTTCAAGCTTCACAAACTTTCTCCCTTAGGTTTTTCTTTGCTCAATCTCGGTCACCATATCAAGTTCTCCTTGCCAATGTTCTAACCAACATTCAATGACTCCAATGAGTACTAAACAACACACTAACCTTAAGGAATAAAACCTAGGTTAAAAATGTGTTTTAAGGTATTAAATTGATTGTTTTACCTTGGTTTCTCAAGACAAACTTGGATATGAATCAAGAAGGACCTCCTCTTGCCCTTGGAGAATAAGAAACAAGCTAGAACAAGGCATTACAATGAAGCCCCATGAGTATACATTTTCGGTTATGGAGAGAAAATGATGGAAACCTAGATTTTCTAACATATTCTTTACCTTAAGAGAATGGAGAAGCTAATGGAGTCTCCAAGCTTGAGTTTCCCCCTCTAATGGCGGTTTGCCTTGGCACCAAAATGGAGCTCTTGAAGTTTTGGAATGATAGAAAGGAAGAGCTTGAGCTAACTAAGAAGAATATGTAATTTGTTTTGGTTTTGGAGCTAAAATGAGTAAGTAGTAATCAAAGGAAGGTGAAGCTGGCATGGAGGTTGTTCTTCACATTGGAGAAGAAGAGAGGAGCAGCACAAAACCGGTGGGAACAAGAGAGAATGAAGAGGTGAGGAAAGAGGTAAGTAAAGGTGGGATATTTATGTTAAAGCAAATAGTACTTTTACTTTATCTCTTATTTTCTTTTCTTATTTGCTCATATGGTGAATCATCACCTTAAAAACCGGCCACCCCCTTATTATTAAGCTAGTCATGGTCTTGCTTGACCAACTAACTAAGCTTAATTGACTAAAGACTAAACTAGTCACTATTTGGTTACTATTCACAAATTAGTGCACATAATTGTGAATTTTTTGATTTCCCATTGATTTAGACTTCCTAGTGTGATACTAATTAGTACACAAGTTAATTAAGAAGTAATCATGGGCATTTAGCCACTTAAAACCCCTTTCTAAGACAATTTTTCAAAAATGTGCTTTAAGACTCCTTAAAGCACATTTTGTGTTTTAACTTGTTTTCAAGCTTGGTTTTCTTTGGTAATTGGTTTAAAATGACCATTAGGATATTACTAAGGTCTAAGAATGATATTTGGGTGCTCACCCAAGTCTCTCCAAGCTTAGAGCATGTTTTTGCTTAAACTGTTCTTTTGGTGTTTCCTTATGTTTTCTTTGATTAAAATGGTTTCTTATTGTTTCTAAGGCATTATTTAGCCTTCTTATATCTTAGTTTATCACTTAAACACCATATCTAAGTTTGGGGTATTTCAATCTACCCCCTTAAAAGAACTTTGTCCCCAAAGTTCACACGTGTACTAAATCATTCATGGTACTCAATTCCTTAATCTTAATACCACATCTTATATTCTCATTCACACATCTCAAGACTCAAAGGTCAATCACAAATACAATACATAAGTATTATACATATTTATAACTTATCACCAAAGTGTAGCAACTTACACAAAATCACATCTGACACAACCAAACAAATGACAAACATGTTCGTTTCCTAACTCAAAAGCGAGGAAGCTCTACCCCCTTAAAAAGGGGTACGCCCCGTACCCTATACAGACGATCTAGTCAGTAAACAAAGAAGGGTACTTCGCCCTCATCTTATCCTCTAATTCCCACGTGGCCTCTTCGACATCCTGGTTAGACCAGAGAACCTTCACCAGTCGCACTAACTTATGGCGAGTGTCCCTAGTCTTACTATCCAAGATTCTCTGAGGAAGCTCCACTGATCTCATATTCGGTTCTAACGTCAACCTCTCAGGTTCTAACACATGGGAGGGGTGGTGCATGTATTTCTTTAGATGTGAAACATGAAAAACATCATGCACTTTACCCAGTTCAGCAGGTAAAATCAACCTGTAAGCAACCGGGCCCACCCGCTCCGTAATCTCATAAGGACCAACAAACTTCGGGCTTAATTTGCCCTTCTGCCCAAATCTGAATACACCCTTCATCGGTGAAACTCGCAGAAATACCCAGTCGCCCACTGCGAACACCAGGTCTCGTCGTCGAACATCAGCATACGACTTCTGCCTATCTTGAGCAGCTTTCATGTTCTCCCTGATTACCTGAACTTCCGCCTTAACTTGCTCTAAGTACTCCGGTCCTATAATGACCGTCTCACTCGACTCATCCCAGCAGAGCGGTGTACGACATGGTCTACCGTACAACGCTTGAAAAGGTGCCATCTTGATCGAAGCATGATAGCTGTTGTTGTATGAAAACTCGATCAGATGTAATTTGTCAATCCAACTGCCCTGGAAGTCTAAGGCACATGCCCTCAGCATGTCCTCGAGTGTCTGAATCGTACGCTCAGTCTGACCATCTGTCTGAGGATGGAACGCGGTACTCAGCTTCAGTTCTGTACCCAACGCTTCTCTGGTAGCTCTCCAGTACCTCGAATGGAATCTGGTATCTCTATTTCGGACACTATGGTCTTCGGTATCCCGTGATGCCTTATAATTTCCTTCTCAAACAACTCAGCCAATTTGGTCACCTTCCAAGTATCCTTCATCGGTATGAATCGGGCTACTTTGGTAAGGCGATCCACCACCACCCATATCATGTTGATATCATGGAACTTCCATTCCGGAACTGGCATCGACTGTACCATTCCGCCCGGTCGTCGGTGCTCGAATTTCACCTTCTGGCAAGTGAGACACCTCAAGACGAACTCGGTAACATCTGTCTTCATCCCCGACCACCAGAAGTATCTCTTCATGTCTTTATACATCTTAGAGGCTCCCGGATGGATGGAAACTAAAGAACAGTGTGATTCCCTAAGTATACGGTCTTTCAGATCCGTGTTGCCCCGTGGTATGCATAACCGGCCCTTAAGTCTGATCAGATCATCGTCGTGAAGTCTGAAGTCATATTTCTGACTCTCAAAGGTACCATCTGTCAGCTTCTGTCTGACCTCTCTCATATACTCATCTGTCCTCTGAGCCTCTCGCACCTCATCAACCAAGCTGGAGAAAGAGACTAGCGAATGGAGTGAGTGTGCTCGACGGCTCAGGGCGTCTACTACAACATTGGCCTTCCCCTCTTTGTATTGGAGGTCAATGTCATAGTCTTTCAGAAACTCTAACCATCTCCTTTGTCTAAGATTCATCTCCTTCTGAGTGAATATGTATTTCAAGCTCTTGTGATCGGTGTAGATCGTCACACTAACCCCGTATAAGTAATGGCGCCATATCTTCAAAGCGAAGACTACAGCTCCCAGCTCTAAATCATGTGTGGGGTAGTTCTCCTCATGTTTCTTCAACTGGCGTGAGGCATATGCCACCACCTTGCCATGTTGCATGAGCACGCAACCCAGCCCTCTGCCGGATGCATCACAGTAGACCTCAAAGCCCTCCGTACCGTCTGGAATGGTCAGAACCGGTGCGGTGGTCAGTGAGTCTTTCAAACTCTGAAATGATCTCTCACAGTCAGCCGTCCATAAGAACAGTGCATCTTTCTTCATCAGACTGGTCATCGGTTTTGCGACCTTGCTGAAGTCCTTAACAAACCTCCTGTAGTAACCTGCCAGACCAAGAAAGCTCCGGATGTCGGTAACAGTCTTCGGCCTTGGCCAAGTACGTACGGCATCAATCTTCGCTGGATCCACCGAGATCCCAGCATCCGAGATGACATGACCTAGGAAAGAGACCTGGTCAAGCCAAAACTCACATTTGGAGAACTTAACATATAGCTGGTTCTCCCTCAGTATCTCTAATACCCTCGTCAGATGTTCTTCATGTTCAACCTTCGATCTCGAATATATCAATATGTCGTCGATGAATACCACAACTGACTTGTCCAGCTGCTCCCGGAACAAGCGGTTCATCAGATCCATAAATTTCGCCGGTGCATTCGACAAACCGAACGGCATCACTGTAAACTCATAGATGGCCGTATCGTGTCTGGAATGCGTCTTCTTCTCATATCTCCCTCCTTAATGGCTATCTGATGATACCCCGATCTGAGATCAATCTTGGAAAACACAGATGCTCCCTTCAACTGATCGAACAGATCGTCAATGCGGGGTAGTGGGTACTTATTCTTCACTGTTACTGCATTCAACTCTCTGTAGTCGATGCAGAGGCAGAGACTACCATCCTTCTTCTTCACATAGAGAACTGGCGCTCTCCCATGGTGACACAATTGGTCTGATGAATCCCTTGTCTAACAAATCTTTTAACTGTTCTTTTAACTCATTCATCTCTGCCGGAGCCATGCGGTATGGTGCCTTGGCTATCGGTCCGGTACCAGGTAGCAGCTCGATGGTGAACTGTACCTCCCGAGTGGGTGGCATGCCAGGCAGTTCCCGTGGAAAGAGATCGGGGAACTCCGACACTACCGGTAAGTCAAGGTCAAACTCGGGGTCTCTCTCTATGTCCTGTACATAGCAGAGGTACACCTCTTCCTTCCTCCTCAATTCCTTATACATTGCCATAGCGGTGATGATCTTAGTCAAAGGCTCTCTGGGCCTCTGGCGGTACGATATTGTTACCCCAGACGGACTCCTGAGCAGCAGTCTATGCTCGGCGCAGAGGATACGTCCCTTGTGCCGCTCCAACCAGTTCATCCCGAAAATAACATCAAATCCTAACTCCCTGAACTCATTAAAACTGTCTAGAAAGTCTTCCCCCTTAATACTGACAATGGCTCCTCGGTTGTAGCGAGTGCAACGAACCTTCTCCTTAGACGGGAGCGTAACCGTGAAGTCGGGTAGCTCATCGGCGTCTAGCCCCAACCTTCTCGCAAAGAGCGAGACAAAGGTATGCGAGGCCCATGAGTCGAAAAGAACTGATGCCTCAATCCCATTAATCGGAAAGGTGCCGGTGAGGATAGTACCGCTGGCGTCGGCCTGTGCCTCTGTAAGTATGCTTAGTGCACCTTCCGTACCGAGTCCATGACCTAATTGTATTCACAAGCTTTATGAGTAATGATGGTATAACAAGAGTCGTAACAATTGATATGAACAACACTGTTATTTTCCTCATAACCATCCTGTTTACAACATGTGCTTTAATCTTACATCTCACTTCTTATCCCATACTAAAACATTACATGGCTAATATTATCTGAAGGTTAGGTTTAATCTTCCTGGTCTCATATGTGTCGCGTTGATTACTGCTGACGGTGCTGTACTCAGCTTGATTCTCTTAATCCCATGGTACAACATCCTTGATTCTCCTCCCATAACTAATACATCCCCTGACTTAAGTAAACTTATTAGCACGGTCCGCACGCTTCTGCTCGCCGTATAAAAATTCTGCATCATCTTCAATGGACCAAGACACTACGGGTATTCCTCTTTCGAGAGACTCCGTTGTCTCGTCCTTATCCTGGTGTAGTCCAAGTCGCCCATCTTTCTCGTAGAAGTTCACAATGCAAATGTCTGCTTGTATGTCTGGAATCGGTTCAGCCTCCAACTATTGAGCGACTTCCATGACTTGTGTATTTACCGGATGGAACTCTTTGGGTATTCCCGGTGGTGAGACTCCATCTTGTATCCTCGTGGTTTGGTAGGTCTTGGCATACGGATTCCAATCCTTGCCTAAGCTCATCATCTTTTGCTTCATTCTTGCTCCCCCTGGGTACTCTGGTGTATAAAAACCTCCCGGTCCCATTCCTAGTTGACTGCATTTCCTGATGATGGTTATTTGCGCTGCTGGTGTCAGGTATCCCCTTAATAAAATCATACCTGGGCGGATAACTTGACCTTGTTCGGTTGGAAAGTCTAGGGTTTCGATGTCAGTGTACTCCTGGTTAGGTGTTGAAGGCATTGGATAGCAGATGTTGAAGTTTCCTAAGGTGGTAGTAGGTTATATCTTACTTATGTTCTAATCTATCTCATTCTCACTTAACTCAATTATTCACCAAACATGCATGATAATGCGGTAAGCAGGTAATTATATCACTTAACGGTTTTAGCGGTACCTGGTCTCGATGAGGGTTCAGGCTCGTCGTCCCGGCCCACCAAGTGTAGTGTGGGTCCCCACTTCTAGGCTACCCGTGGGTTCTTGTCTGCAGCTTGCTGCACTCTCTTCTGACTGCTAGATCCAGCTCCCTGATCAGTCTTGCCCTTGCCCCTAGTCTCGGGTCTATAGGCTCTGCTAGCGGGGTTCTTGAAGCACTCGTATGCTCGGTGTCCGTATACCCCACAATAATTGCACTCCACCTTGTTCCCCTTGCAATCGAGCCCGAGGTGGTCCTTGTGACACCACTGACAGATGTAGCGTTGCTGGTAGCCACCACCGGCTCCCTTATCACTCTCAGATCCTGATCATTTGCAATATTAGTACTCATATCTCAAACGGTTACTAATTGTCTCTTAACTCACTCAATATCAATCCATTACCCTTTGGCGCCCTTGAGCGCAGGGGTTTAGCTGCGTACGCATACGTCAACTTCAGTGGCTCCTCTGGAGCCTTCTCCTTTTCCTCCTTCCCTTTTTGGTTCCGATTTTTCTGGGCTTGAGGCTGGTATTTCTGTTTCTTGTACCCTCCTTGCCCTAGGCTCTCCGTGCTCTTACCGGCACTCTTCCTCTTAGCATTCTCCTCGTCCCTCAGCTGGACGGTTATCTCAACCTTAGCAGCGGCATGATAGCACTCCTACTTTCCAAATCGTATTCTCTTAATCATATCTTACTCATTTACTTACTCATATCTCAACCATTCCCATTACCTGCAAGGTAGTATAGCTCATCGGCCCCATGCCGTAGCGGAGTCGATGGCTAAGCCCGCCATAGAAGCGGTCCACCAGTATCTGGTCTAAATATCCAAGACCTGGCAGAAGACGGAGCAAGGCGGTGAACTCTGAGTAATACTCGTCCACCGTCATCTTGTCAGTCTGCTTAAGCGCATCCAACTGTAGTCGCTTCTTCGTCTGGACATGGGCGGGATAGTACTTTGCTCGAAGCAGTGTTGTGTACTGGTCCCAGCGAAGTCTGGATTGGCCACATGCTCGGCCCTTACCAGCTTCCACCAATCGCCTACTGCCCCCTTCAGATAGAATGCAGCTAGACGCACCTTGATCCCAGCAGGGACGTCAAGGGTCTCGAAGGCGGTCTCCAGCTCGGAGATGTACGCCTCAAGCTTGGCGGGATCAGTCTCCCCCTTAAAATGTGCGGGTCGAAGGTCTGCAAGGCTCTTCACCCAATTTGGTTCCCGGGGTTGTGGCGGTGGAGGCGGTGCACCCACACCGGGCTGATAGCCCATGTGCCCTAATGCGGCAGCTACGATCTCTGCGATCGTCTGCCCTCCCGGTATCTCTGTAGCATCGTCGCCCCTACCACGGCCTCGGCCTCTCCATCCTGAAATCTGAACAATCACAACTCACATTAGATTCGTACCCACCACTGTTTCGGTTAACGAATATATAACGCCCGTAGACGGTAAAGACGATCCTCACTTAATAGTGGTCATCTGACTCTACTCACACTAATAACTCACACCCTTAACCCATCACTTATTTCTTAACTTACATTCTAACTCGGTGGTTACTCATGTCCGGTATTTCTTGATCAGAGCGTACCTACGCTCTGATACCACTTTTGTAACACCCCGTCTAAAGCCAGTCGTGGTTATCTCAAACTTAACACTTAATTAAAAACGTCACAGCGGAAATAACTAACACTAGGACCTTGCCACGGTCTGATCATTAGAATATACCGAACCATAAACCGATTTACAACACTTATCCAAAATATACAACCGACCAAAATACCACCAACCAACAGAGTTTAAGCATCCAAGTCATAAACATCAACTTACATCAGTTTAAATATAAACAGACGGGCGCACAAGCGCAACCCGTGCTCAAAATAAGTAACCCATCCTAAGTCTAACCGCTCCTACTCTCGTGGTGTGACTTCATGGGCCTCTTACCTGCAAGTGTAAAAACATCCCCCAAAGGGGGTCAGCACGAATGCTGGTACGACCCTCTCGTGGCCCCCAAGCTAACGGGGCTACGACGACTAATTGTCGATAGCATGGAAGTTGATCAGATACACAAGCATAATATGAAGTGCAATAAACAACCATCCACAAATGAACATACTTAGTCCACACACAATTGAACGACTCAAGCGTTTCCTTAGCAAATGGGTTAGCAATAACCTCCTCCAGACTTGATTCCTATCATCCTCAGTCCTCCTTAATTTACCTCAGCCTCAATCTTATCTTAACCTCAGTATACAAACCGTTCCTAGAATGAGAATGGTTGAAGCTTAACTCAAACTTAGGATTTAGGTGATCCTACCGCACCATCTTAATGCCACCTACCTTGGACGGGAGTCCAGTGTAGCTGAGCCGGCAACCAACCCTAGGCAATGAGTCGGAAGACAAGTCCTCAAGCGGAGGGCGGATCTGATTCAGATACCGACCCCCTTTCCTTAGCATGCATGACCGGAGTCAGTCTCGGGTTCCTCACTCCCCCCTTAAGTTCCAGTTAGTGAAAATCTTACAAACCATGTGTTAGTTAAACCTTAACGGGTATTAACCAACAGATACCAATACTTAACTCCTTTTCTTAACTCAGCAAGCACTAAACTTAGTTAGTGACAATCTCAAGTCTCGTGGGTTAGTGTAAAGAAAACACATTCACAACGAGAACAAGTATAACCGGTTGCATGCTTTATCTTGTCTTAGTCATAGCAATTTAACAGATAGCACACAAGCCGAGGGACACCTCGTTAGCAAGCAGGTCACAAGAAAGACTATACCGTTCACCGTCGGCGATTGTTCGGTTTATCTCCTTCCAAGTCCCAATCCACAAGTCCTAAAACATTCATTCAGTTTTAAGTTATTATTAGTTCAACTTAACGTCATTCACCTACTTAACCTTTCTAAACACTAACATTTATCCATTGTCATTTACTAAGTCCTCGTGGTTTTACCTTTAAACATTTAAGTGCATTGTTTCTTATTGCCTCTTACATTTGTTCACCCTCTTTGTAGCCATTACACCCTCCAAGCATGCCCTTAATAACTTTATAACATCAATATCTATCAATCCCCACCATTAGATATCATTTCCCAACCTTAAACAAAGTTTTTGGTCAAAACAGCACCGCGTCCGAACTTGTGTGCGAGCTTCCCAAGTTCGGACATAGGTCGAGACTCAAAAGGGTGCAACCAGACGTGTGTCCGAACATGTGTCCGAGCTTCCCTAAGTTCGGACATAGGTCGAGGAAAAATCAAAGGAAAAATTTCAAGTGTCCGAACTTTGAAGGCCGGACAGAAGTCCGGGCACTGGCCGAGACTCAGAAAATTTAATCGCAACAGGGCATGTCCGAGCTTCCAAATTCGGACGGAAGTTCGGACAAGCCAGAATACTCATCTTCTATATCCTTAAACACTTATTTCAATTCTTACTATGTTCTAACCTCGTTTGGGCACTTAAAATACACCTTAAGCCCTCCACTAAACTCCTTAAATCTCTCATCAATATCCATCTTAGTCATTATGCATTTTCCTTGCAATAATGTCAACACTTGTAATGTTTCTCACTAGGCTTCTAAGTGGTGGTTCACACCTATTATAACCACTATGCCAAAATGCTTCCTCTCCACTATAACATCATCTCCCAAGCATCTTTCACCACCTAAAATTCCTTTATGCAACTACTTAAAGTTCCTACACAAATTTATGCCTCCTTTTTCCAACACATTATTTCCTTTCTACTAGTTTACCAATATTTGCCTAAGTCCTAAATACACAAGTTCATTCATTTGATTCCTAAATCCTCCATGATAATGCCTAAGTCATTCTAACTCACAAGAACACCTTGAACTTAATCTTTTTCATCAAAACAACCCCTAAAGTTCCCTAGTACTACCTTAGTCATGAAATTTCCTTAGAACATCTTAAACACTAAGTTTCTTCATCAAATTTTGACATGGCTTCTCTAGTATATTGTTACACCTAAACACTTGGTTTTTCACCATCAAACAACCAAGATCACTCAAGTTCTCATTACTTCATCTTAACACACAATTTAAACCAAAACCACACCACATCATCATATAGTGTATTTACTTAAAATGCTTGGCACTTGGGCCCTTAAATGACAATAATCTTAACCACTGAATATCCACATATATTTGCCTTTGACCTGCGAATACACATAACAAGGCTCCCATTGAAATAAAATGCTTCTTGTAATTCATCTCAACATTGTTTAACTATCTCTTTTCACATTGGCTCCTTAGTCACAAATTCTCAAACATAGTCATTGTTTCTCCTAGGTTATATATAGCCCTTTTCTAATGTAAACCCTAAGCTACACTCAACATATACCTAAGTCCCATCCCTTAATGCATTAAACACCTTAAGGTAAGACATTTACCTTGTTCTTTTTCAACCTTCACAAACTTTCTCCCTTAGGTTTTTCTTTGCTCAATCTCAGTCACCACATCAAGTTCTCCTCGCCAATGTTCTAACCAACATTCAATGACTCCAATGAGTACTAAACAACACACTAACCTTAAGGAATAAAACCTAGGTTAAAAATGTGTTTTAAGGTATTAAATTGATTGTTTTACCTTGGTTTCTCAAGACAAGCTTGGATATGAATCAAGAAGGACCTCCTCTTGCCCTTGGAGAAAAGAAACAAGCTAGAACAAGGCATAACAATGAAGCCCCATGAGTATACATTTTCGGTTGTGGAGAGAAAATGATGGAAACCTAGATTTTCTTACATATTCTTTACCTTAAGAGAATGGAGAAGCTAAGGGAGTCTCCAAGCTTGAGTTTCCCCCTCTAATGGTGGTTTTCCTTGGCACCAAAATGGAGCACTTGAAGTTTTGGAAAGATAGAAAGGAAGAGCTTGAGCTAACTAAGAAGAATATGTAATTTGTTTTGGTTTTGGAGCTAAAATGAGTAAGTAGTCATCAAATGAAGGTGAAGCTAGCATGGAGGTTGTTCTTCACGTTGGAGAAGAAGAGAGGAGCAGCACAAAACCGGTGGGAACAAGAGAGAATGAAGAGTTGAGGAGAGAGGTAAGTAAAGGTGGGATATTTATGTTAAAGCAAATAGTACTTTTACTTTATCTCTTATTTTCTTTTCTTATTTGCTCATATGGTGAATCATCACCTTAAAAACCGGCCACCCCCTTATTATTAAGCTAGTCATGGTCTTGCTTGACCAACTAACTAAGCTTAATTGACTAAAGACTAAACTAGTCACTATTTGGTTACTATTCACAAATTAGTGCACATAATTATGAAATTTTTGATTTCCCATTGATTTAGACTTCCTAGTGTGATACTAATTAGTACAAAAGTTAAGTAAGAAGTAATCATTGACATTTAGCCACTTAAAACCCCTTTCTAAGACAATTTTTCAAAAATGTGCTTTAAGACTCCTTAAAGCACATTTTGTGTTTTAACTTGTTTTCAAGCTTGGTTTTCTTTGGTAATAGGTTTAAAATGACCATTAGGATATTAATAAGGTCTAAGAATGATATTTGGGTGCTCACCCAAGTCTCTCCAAGCTTAGAGCACGTTTTTGCTTAAACTGTACTTTTGGTGTTTCCTTATGTTTTCTTTGATTAAAATGGTTTCTTAATGTTTCTAAGGCATTATTTAGCATTATTATATCTTATTTTATCACTTAAACACCATATCTATTTTTGGGGTATTTCAGATAAGTATAAGATGGATTTTAAGAGCGTTATAACTACTATGAGATTGATAGGTGTATTTGCAGGTTGAAAGCTTTTATATGTGGGAAATTCAGTGTTTAAGTTTAAGTCATTTAAGGGCCTAAGAGCCATGTTATTTAAGAGCCTTAGTGCTATGCAATTTAAGATTATTGCACAAGATTGAGTTTATTATGAATGAGTTGGTTAGATGAGGAAAACAAAGCATTTGGGCATGAAAAAATACTAGAGAAGCTATGACGAAATTTGAATAGAAAACAAAGAGTTTAAGTGGAGGTGGTGAGTTAATATGCCCGGGGATTCACTAGGGATCATTCTGAGGAATTTGAGTGGAAATGAGCTAACTAAGGAGTTCTGGAGGTTTAGAATGACCTAGAATTGTCCATGAGGAAATTAGAGTTTAGATGGGTGTATTGAACACACCAAAGTCATGGTATGAGGAATGGTAAGACTTGTGCAAAATTTGGAGGAAATGGGTACAATGTTTTAAGATGAGTTAGGTATGAACTAGGGAATATAACAATGAGAAGTTTTGAAATCTGTGTAAGTGGTGAAGATGCTAGTAGTAGATTAATAAGGCCATAGTTGGATGGTAATGAGTGGACTTGGGTGGTGGAAGTGAAGATTGAAGGAGAATGTTGACAAATGTCAAGGAAATGGAAATGTCTAAGGAGGATGTAGGATAGTCAAGGTAAAGAAGAACAAGGTTAAGGTGCTAAGAAGATTGGGAGAAATGCATAGGTAAGTTCATGAGTTTAGGTTGATGAGTAGCAAAAGGAAAAGAAAGGAATTGTGCATGGACATGCAAGATAACCTTGGAAGGTTTAGCAAGCAAAGATGGGATGTAATAATGCTTAGGGAGAAGTCATATTGATTGGAAAGGAAACACTTTGGATAGTTAGAGTTTTAGATAAAAATTACATGTTGGAAAAATAAGGAAATAAGTAACAAGTGTTAAGAATTCTTGTAAGGATTGAGAAAATGGTTAAGGAGGTTTTAGAGGATGTTCTAAGGTGAGCTTAAGTGCCTATATGGTATTAAGACATAATGGGACACTTGTGGAAGAGTTGGGCATTTTGGCAAGAAATGAGATAAGTGTTTAAGGGTATATAAGATGAGTTTTCTGGCACGTCTGAACTTCCGTCCGAATTTGGAAGCTCGGACATGTCTTGTTGCGTTTAAATTTTCCGAGTCTCGACCAGAGTCCGAACTTCAGTCCGGACTTAGATTTTCGGACACTTGAAATTTTTCCTGTGATTTTTCCTCGACCTATGTCCGAACTTTGGAAGCTCGGACACATGTTCGGACATACGTCTGGTTGCACCCTTTTGAGTCTCGGCTTGCGTCTGAACTTCGGAAGCTCGGACACAAGTTCGGACATGGTGCTGTTTTGACCAAAAACTTTGTTTAAGGTTAGGAAATGCTATCTAATGGTGGAGATTGATGGATATTGATGTTATAAAGTTATTAAGGGCTTGCTTGGAGGGTGGAATGACTACTGAGTGGGTGAATAAGTATAAGGTATGAGGAGAAGTGATTCACTTAAGATTAAGTTTGTAAGAACTTAAGTGGTGTTAGGTGGGGATCATTAATGACTAAGTGAGTTAAGTAAGTTAGCTTTATTGGTAAAGTAATTAACAACCTAAAATTGAATGAATGTTTTAGGGTTTGAGAATTTGGACTCCAGAGGAGAGTAAGCAACCGAACGACCAACGGTGAACGGTACAGTTCTTCTTGTGACCTGCTTGCTAACGAGGTGTCCCTCGGCTTGTGTGCTATGTGTTTTTGTGTGCTCACTAAGCAAGATAAAGCATGCAACCGGAACATTATGTTTATTGTATTGTTGTGTGATGTTTGAAAACTAACACAACTTACCGTGAGAACCTACTAACTAACGTTTAGTAAGGAATCGTGTGAGACTAAGGAACACTCCCTAATATTAGTTTGTTAATAACCGAAAGAGCTTTAACCAACAAACATTGTCTTAAGACTTCTACTAACTGTAACTTAAGGGGGGAGTGAGGAACCCGGGACTGACTCCGGTCATGCATGCTAAGGAAAAGGGGGTCGGTATCTATAGCAGATCCAACTTCCGCTTAAGGACTTGTCTACGGACTTGTTGCCTAGGGTCGGTTGCCGGCTCAGCTACATTGGACATACAGTCCAAGGTAGGTGGCGTTAAGATGGTGCGGTAGGATCACCTAAATCCTAAATTATAAGATAAGTTGTTTATTCAACCAGTGGAGTTAATAGCTCATTGGCTAGGGTCGCTTTTGACCCGACAAAAATAAACATTGAGATAAGATACAATCATTCTATTTAAAGAGTGGTTGTATTCTAAGATTAAGATAAGGTTGAGATAAGTTGGAACCATTCCTATTTAAAGGATGGTTTGTATTATAAGACTGAGATAAGCTACATCCATTCCTTTTTATAGGATGGTTGTTTTCTAAGACTAAGATAAGACTAAGATTGAGGTAAGATAAGGATGGACTAAAATTAAGAGGAAATGTAACGTAAGGAGTGAAATAATTGACTCTCTAATTAAGGGAACCCATTTAAGTCGTTCATTGTGTTTGAACTTTGATTGTTCATAATTGGTTTGTTGTTTATTGCACTTTCTATTATGTTGTGCATCTAATCAACCTCCATGCTATCGACAATTAGTCGTCGTAGCCACGTTAGCTTGGGGGCCATGAGAGGATCGTACCAGCATTCGTGCTGACCCCCTTTAGGGGCTGTTTTAACTACACAGGTGAACGTCAAGAGGCGGCCGTCACGAGAGTAAGATGGGGTACAAGCGTCACGGGTTAAGTGTGGCCTACGAGTTGTGCATGTACTGTGTATGACAATTTGAGTTAGTAAGATGTATAGGATGTGAGGGGATTGTAAGAGGGATATGTATTAGGTTAAGACTTGTAAGTACTAATGTTCGGTATATTCTGTCAGTCAGACCGTGGCAAGGTCCTGGGGTGTATTGAATTCCGCTGTGACATTTATACATATATGTTGTTAAGTTGCGAAACCACATTTGGATTGAGATGGGGTGTTACAAAAAGTGGTATCAGAGCGTAGTTACGCTCTGAAGACAAGAATTACCGAACTTAGGAGAATACAGAGGTTGAGTTTGAGTTATGGGTTAAGGGTTGAGTGTTAGAGTGAGAGGTGCGTTAGCTAGGACTTCCCGGTGTTTACCGGATATCCATAGTACCTAGACCCGCCCTCTGCATCCCTTGCTTGAATTATGGGGAACAAATGCCAGAGAGAAGAAAGCCTTCTCTTACTCGAGAAAACCCGATCTGGTAGTTAGTTAACAGTAAGCAATACGAGAAGCATCTTGTTGAACAACAGTTTATGAGAACTTGAACGTTTTAACTGGGGCGCAGCGGTGAAACGGGCGCTACCAAGGGAATTCTACCAGTAAGGGAAAGGAAATTACCGGCAACATGGGTCGACATGCTACGCAGTCGAGTTACACCGCAATACCAATGATAAGAAAAGCACTACGAGTGCAATGGATAAGAAAGGTTAAGTGACATGAGCACCGGACAGTGGTCCGAATGAGCATAACCATGGATGATACAAGCACGAGGGCTAAGATTACTGGAAAGTCCAGTTAGAAACGGGGACTCCAAACCCCATACAATGAGGAAGGTTACAAACCTGTTCGACGTAGCACAGACAACGACAAAAACGCATACAAATTGTATACCAGAATAGGACTACGATGTAGTGCCTAAAGGAGGATCATTACTTAGTAACCACGACAAAATGTGTGGAAACGGGAGCGAGAGTCAAGACATGAGTAAATAATGAGGGGTTCCCTCAGAAAGAGGAACGCCTTGATAAGTGACAGCACTGTCAAAACGGCAAGGAAACTGCTAAATGGTCAGTTATCCAAACTAAAGAACATCGAAGGAGTCCCGAGGACTACCAAAGATATAAAATGTTAGGAGGAAGTACCATTACTGATGCGCACAGTACCGGTAACCCATCTTGCATGGCGCACTTGCCATAGCAAGTGCTACCACGGTTAAGCTACACGGAAAGCCATCATGGCGAGATAATAGAACGCTACAGTTGTAGTACACACTAATACCGGATTGTAAATCTATAAGAACGGGAAAATGAGACCTTGGAAGGGCCTGACGGCCTGACCACGATAAGATGAGTGGACACACCAGTCAGCAGGGAGCTGAACTTGGACAGAATACTAAACGATATAAATATTAGCAACAGTACAACCTACTACAACAACAACCGACAGTGCGGTGAGAACACCAATCCCAAACCCCGAGAGGAAAACGTAAGAGATCACTCAACAGTGCGAGCAAAACACTACGTAAGTGATAACGTACAAGGAATACATTACGGAATACAATGGAGACCGTTGACACAACGACTCTCAACAAGAATGGGATAAGACTCCCAGATTGATCACTAAGAATACCGGTAATAAGCATTCTTCAATGAAGATGTTAGTAAACCCCGGAAACAAGGATAAAAGGAATGAGCGTAAGCTATAACCTACTAAGGATTAAAGACGTACAACCCTGGAAAAGGAAAGCTCAGAGGACTACCCCCACAGAGCGGGCATAGTCGAGCCGAACAAACTGATGAATGACAGTTAATACTGTTTGTCTAACTCATTAACACCCAAGTATGATTGATCATCAACGGGTGGCGTAGTCAACGGAAGTTGAACGAAGTGTTGAGATGGAAGTATAAGATGACATGATGATATCCAACTTGGACACCGTAAGGCAAACGCCTAATACGAACCTAACCTTGATTGCTAAAAGACATAAGTCTAGCAAAAATGACAGTATTTTCGAGGACACTAAGTAACCTCAGATCACCTGAATAAACTTCCATAGCAGGAAGCAGGATGCAGCAACTTACCATGATACCCGATACTACATTTAATATGTAACCTAACAGTGGACAGTGTTCAACGAAACAAAAACCTATAAGGATGACCTACAGATGAGTAAGAGTACAAGTAATGAACTGAAGCATTAAGCACTAAGAGCCTACGAGCCAAGGATGTTAACCACATCAGAGCCCGAGGCGCAGTAAGTTGTAAGAGAGCTTATTTAAGCCACGAAGGAACTACAATTCGTAGATATGAACGATTATCAAACCCATAACATAGATTGTGGAAAATATTGCCAGGAAAGACAACCAATGAGAATAATGAGATAGTACATTGGCAAGGGCGGAGAATGAACCATGCCTTTTAGGGTGGGGATACCTCTCCTTGTTGTGAGGCCATGAGTGGGAATAAACCCCTTAAAAAGGGCTTTCACTTATTAGAGATGCAATACGCTTTGGTTAGAGAATGGAAAATGTAAACCTTGAGACTACCTTTAAACATACCAGATACACTAGAGTAATAAGGAAGGCTACAAAGATAGACCTCATATCCAACACCCAGGATGTAAGAGTCAGTAATCGTTAGAGATAAACATGGTGAGTGCACAGAATGGCACGTCAAATGACCAACGCTCAGTAGAGCTTGTGATTAAACAGATGACTTATACAGTAACCGGTTGAATTACATGGTAAATGACATCATAAGGTATGGAAGAACGGGAGAGATACTGACCTACATATGAAACCGAAATTGAAGCGAAACACCTTCATATTAAGAGATAACTATTTTACAACATGGTACGGTGACCGTCATACAACAAAATTAGAGAACCCTAGTGTTATAACCCAAGGTTTGGTTATTTTTTTTATTTCGTTACTATGGTTCATTAAGATGGTCCATTCTGAATTTAGGACATGGAAGTCCTTATTAAAGAAGCCGAGGGCGAGGAGGTCTTTTGTTTTCTATCAGATTAATCAGGTGAGGATAATACTTAATTCATTTTCTTTTTCCCTCATTAATTATCCTCTCTCTAATCACGTCCCTCACCACGATCTAATTCACAACCTTTATTCCTTATCAGTTCTCAAGACGTTAAGCCTCTCTTCTCCCTTCTCTCTCTCAATTTTCTTCTCTGTTGATCGATCCGTTGTGCTACTGGTTGGAGATTCGAGTGCTGTGGATTCTTCATCGTCTTGCTGTTCTCTCCGTATTCAGGTTTGTGTTGCGTCGATTAGTTTGCAATCAGTTTGGAGAACTTCCCCAATCCCTAACTTCTTTTCTCTGCAATCTGATTGTAATCAGTGGATTCTCCGACGTCTGCGTCGATCTCTCCTCTGCTGTGGATTGCTGCTGTGTCACGTATCAGAATTCAGGTAGGGTTTCGTCACAGTTTTGGATTGTAATTCTAGTTGCAGAGTTTGGGGTTCCGTTTTCTGAATTGGGAGTTTGCAATTGTGTTTTGCTCAGTGAATTGGTTTGCGTTCGGTCTGCGTTTGAGGGTCTGCATTGTCTGGATTCTGCTGCTTCAGATCGGGTTTCGTCTCTGCTGATAATCCGAGGTAGGTGGCTTTCGGATTCGATCCGTGTGTTCAGCCTTGGGGAGTTTGGATTCTACCAGTTAATTCAATGATTTGATCCTGTGTTGGTGTGTGTCTTATGTCTGTTTAATGCCTTTTCAATGGATTAAACCCCCAAGGTTGTTCTGTAAATGTGTGTGTTGATTTGGATTGGTTTTTGTGCCTCTGTTCGTTTGAATTCGCTTCTGATTTCTGAGGTTTTCGGCATGTCCGAACTTCCGTCCGAGCTTTGAAGTTCGGACATGCCCTTCTGCGCTTAATCTTTTGAAAATCTTCGCTGTGTCCGAACTTCCGTCCGAGCTTTGAAGTTCGGACACAGCCTTCTGCATTCTCTGATTTTGGCTCGACTTGTGTCCGAACATTGGATGTCCGGACACAAGTTCGGACTCTCCGCGTGTCTGTTTTCGTAAAATGTCCGAACATCCGTCCGAACTTGGATGTTCGGACACCTCTGGCTCTTCTTCTGTTTTAAGGTTCGACTTGTGTCCGAACTTTGAAGTCCGGACATAAGTTCGGACATCTGTCTGATTTTGCCTTCTGAGTCTCGACTTGTGTCCGAACATTGATGTCCGGACACAAGTTCGGACAGGCTACTGTTTTGGCCATAACTTGCTCGTTTGAGCTCCGTTTTGACTTCTGTTTGCGGGGTTGGATTCCCCTTCTGATTTCCAAGCTATCTATGAGCTTTCTGGTGCCTTTGGTGCACATATGCTTATCTGTATTTAAGCTTCTGTTTTGGGACCTAGTTATCTCTGTGTGTGAGCCTTTGGATGGCTGGTTTCGCTGTCTCGTAGCGCGCTATGTAGGATCCTTCTGTTCACGGGTGATGTTCCCCGTTCTGTTCACGGGTGTCTACACCTGTTCTGTTTACGAGTGAGGTTTCCTCGTTCTGTTCACGAGCTGGTTGCTCGTTCTGTCTGTATGCTGTGATCGCTAGTGTCCCACTCTGTTTTCAGCTTATGTCTGCTTCTGTTCTGTTTAGTCCCTATGGTGTGGACTTCTGCTTCTGTTTTCTGACATGCTTATGGATTCTCTTGACTCCTTCTGATTTGATAACATTCTTAAATGTTTTGAGCATGCTGGTTGATGAAGTTTGTCATCTACTGGGCATAGTTGTGTGCTCATTCCCCTATTTCTATCTAACATTGCAGATTGATCAGTGAAGGTCGTTTTGCAGCTCTGGAGTTAGATGTTTCATTATTAGTTACTTTTGAGACTTTGTATTCGGATTTGAGCCTTTGGGCCTTTTGTTAGCTTCCGTTTCTGTTATACGTTTGGTGGGTTCTGTAAAACCTTTTGAGGTGTTAAGACTTCATTGTGGTTATACTTTGTTCAAGTATTCTGTTTTGGGCCTTATTTGAATATGTGTTTTAGTTCGTTCTTTTAGAGCCTTGCGTTATTATGTAATAATATGCGGCGTGTAATACCCCTAACTCCTAGGCCAGTGTTTGGGGGTGTTACACCTAGTGTGGTTACACCAAGAAGGGATTGAGTATAAGATAAGATATTAACGAAAACGATTGAGTAACTACACCATCAAAGGGTAGTAGAATAAGGCAAACTACCACGGTAGCAGATGTCGTGAGAACAATATTTATATATGGGGATTAAGTCATGGTGCGCGGTAAAGCGACCGTTATGTGTGAGCTGTCAAATATTGACACTGAGGCAATTAGATCTATGAGCTAAGAACGATATAAGTAAGGACATAAGATGGTAGACGAACTGTACATTAATGCCAGTAGTCTAGACCTGGTGAGGTAAGATTTCACAGGAAGCACACTACCCATTCCTTAAGGAACTGGAAGTACATTCCTAGTAGAGCAAATATGAGAAACAAGATAAGAGGCTCTATGGAAAGAGACCTAAGCTACTAAGAAATTGAGTCAATACGGAATACAGAAAGGAGCTAGAGCATACCATACCCAAGAACACAGTAAATGGATTTCCCTTGATTAACTTCAAGAAGAACAATAAGTGTTATTATGGAATGATGAAAGAGGAGATCGACAACAGAATACTTCATAATTAGCAATAGCTAAACGTGTGACGGACACTACGAGTTTACTAAAACGAGATGTGGGACGACTACATCCCACAGGGGCTTGTAGGCCTGACGGACTCATTTATGAGTTAGTCGGGTATGTAGTAATGTACCAGTAAGGTACCCCATGCATGTAGATGAGTGGTGTAAGGAACACGGGAAGTAGTCGACTCCGTACCACGGACAACGACGCAGGATCAGACGAGAGCAGCTACTACCACAAACAGTCGAAGAAAAGGAATTCAGTTGAACCAACGACACAAAGGAACCAGAGAACAAATAATTAAGGACTATGAAGTGCGAAGAGCACGATTGTTAAGTACAGACATTGGACATGTCTTAAGAAATTACGATTAAACTGTAAAGCGCAATAAGCACTAAATAGTAGTTTCAGATTAAGAATCAACCTCAGACCAAAGGTCAGATGGAAAGAACGATTTAGATACTTAAGGAAACACTAAGAATACAAACATTAGACCTCCAGGGAGACTGGATAGACGAGCTACAACTCATCAAGGCCGTGTATATATTAAGATAACACGTGTCCACGGAGAGACCAATATTCCTAAAACTGTAAGTATATAGAAGGATATACAATACTATGAAAGGATAAGAGAGGCAGTTAAGCCAAAGACTATCAGAGTCGCGCAGCGGAAGCTAGCTGACCGGTAACTTAAAGAGGTTTCACATACCTGATGAACAGGAAAAAGGAATGATGTACCACACACCTTCTAATGGAACAAATATAAGACTTAGCAACTGAATGCTTTAGTATTTTTGAGATTAGACCAAACTAAGTCAAGAAAATGGTATAAGTACCATTAAGAATCCTCGATGCAGAGACTAAGTCATTAGCATAGTTATGACCCTCTGATCGAATTATAAGTGAGATAAACGACATGGAAGCTAGAATGCTTAGTGAGAATTAGACATCTTGAACCTATGTTCAAGAATGATATGGTGTTGATTACGTGGGCGTAATCCATTTTAAGGGGGGTAGAGCAAAAACCACTTAGCGTATGCTTATGTACTTAGTACATAAACCACGGTACGCATAGCACAAAATAATTTGAGAATATGTTTTACATAAACATTTGAGATAAAATATGGTTATTTCGCACAGAAGATGTGAATACCATACATATTAAGTACCCATCTTGTTAACTCCGGTGTGAGTACAAGTTAAGAGAATTAAGGAAGAGGATTAAGGAGACTTAAGGAATAAGGAATATATGAGATATGAGTCGATATGAAAGTATGTGGAGATAAGAATAAGATAACACTATGAGATATTAATTGATATGAGTATGAGTTAAGAAATAGTAATGCTATGAGGTACAAGATGGTGAGAGTTGGTATGAGACTGGTATAGAACTTAGTAGGAATGAGAGCCTTGACGTAATTACTAAGAGATGAATTGGGAATGTAGATGGACTGAGTCCACACCTTGGAGATGTAATGATTACGACTAGAATCACTAAAAGATAGAAAATTGGACATGAGTGAATTATTTGATGTTTGAAAATGACGTGGGAGGTGGAACTTGATTTTCTAGGGATCAAGGGAAACCGAACACAAATTGGGGTGGAAGGATAGTTCAACACTGATGCTGATCACATCAGGGTTGGATGATTCCTGAAAACTCCCTACCAGTGGTCACAATTAAATCACGCTATGGACAGAGGCTTTAGGATAAAACGAAATTGGAGTTGATTGTATTTTTAATTAGAGGAATTATTCCTCACCTGACCTCGTAAAAAGGATTACCTTTTTACTGAGTGTCGCCCATGAAGTCGAGGACGCACGAGCCTTTGTCTTCGGACCGGTGACATGGGGAGAGAAGAGTTGTTTTGTATTCTGGTCCATGGTGACGAGGACGAACGAGCCATTGTCTACGGACCGGTGACATGGGAGAATACATTGGAAAATTATGTGATTGTTTTAAACATCAAAAAGAAATAAAGAGAATTTTGAGTGCTATACATGCTTAAGCATGTTATGTGATATTTAAGTATAAGCATATGGCGGATCTAAGGATTCAATGAGTTTAAGTATACATAAGTATGATCTGTATGATCTATGCAATGAGGTAAGACATGTATTCTAATAAGATAAGATGCATGGGAACTTTGGGGACAAAGTTCTTTTAAGGGGGGTAGATTGAAATACCCCAAACCTAAGTAATCTAAGTAAACATCAATTTATGATGTAGTAAGGCTAAAATATGCCTTAGAAAGATTGGTAGACAATTTAAACCAAGGAAAACACAAGAAAATGCCTTAAGGGCAATTAGGGCAAAAATGTGCTTTAAGCTTGGAGAGACTTGGGTGAGTACCCAAATATCATGATAAGACCTTAGTAATATCCTAATGGTCATTTTAAACCAATTACCAAAGAAAACCAAGCTTGAAAACAAGTTTAAACACAAAATGTGCTTTAAGAAGTCTTAAAGCACATTTTTGAAAAATTGTCTTGTAAATGGGTTTTGAGTGGCTAAATGTCCATCATTACTCTTTAATTAACATGTGTACTACTTAGTACTACCTCTGTCCCGTCATAAGTGTCCTGTTTGCTTTTTGGCACGTTTTTTCACCTCAATATTAAACATATAAGATAAAATAATTTTATAAAACTAAATTTTGTATTATATAGTTTATCATGTAAGGAATCATATGCAAAACTTAAATTTTTAAAATTAATTTATCTTATATGTTAAAAATTGAAGTCAAACGACATGTTCAAATAGTAAATAGGACGGTCAACCTGGGACGGAGGGAGTATCACATTAGGAAGTCTAAATCAATGGGAAATAAAAAATTTCACAATTATGTGCACTAGTTTGTGAATAGTAATCAAATAGTGCCTAGCTTAGTCTTTAATCAACTAAGTCTAATTAATTGGTCAAACAAGACCATGACCAGCCTAAATCAATAAGGGGGCCGGTTTCTAAGAGGATGAGTCACCATAGACTGCATTAAATAAGAAAGGAAAAGAAGAGTAAAGTAAAAGAAGTTACTATTTGCTTTTATAAAGCAAAATATCTATACTAGCTACCTTCTCTCCTCTCTTCTTCATTTCTCTCCTTCACCACCGATTTTCTCTTCTTCTTCCCTGCTCCAAACCGTGAGTGAAGCCTCCATTTATGCTCCATCTTCAAATGTCTATAACTTACTCATTTTAGCTCCAAATCAAAAACTAAACACATATTATTCTTAGTTAGCTCAAGCTCTAGCTTTCTATTTTTTGCAAATCCTTCAAAGCTCCATTTCGGTGCCAAGAGAAAACTCCATTGATGGAGGAAAATCAAGTTTGAAGAGCCCATTTGGTTCTCCATTCTCTTAAGGTAAAGAATATGTAAGAAAAACCATCTTTCCATCACTTCTTCACATGTCCGAAAATTACACTCATGGGGCTTCATTTTTATGCCTTGTTCTAGCTTATTTTCTATTCTCCAAGGGCTAGAGGAGGTCCTTCTTGATTCATATCCAAGCCTACCTTAAGACTCCAAGGTAAAACATTCGATTTAATACCTTAAAACACATTTTTAACCTAGGTTTTATTCCTTAAGGTTAGTGTGTTGTTTAGTACTCATTGGAGTCATATTGATTAGAACATTGGCAAAGGAAATTTAATGGTGGCCGAGATTCATCCATGAAGAAGGTCTAAGGAGGAAGTTAAGATAAGCTTGGGAAAGCAAGGTAAAATGCTTACCTAAGGGTGGTTTAAGTTTTAAGGGATGGTATTTAAATAAGTACTAATGTGGCTTAGAGCTTACATTGTGTAATGGGTTATATAACCTAGGAAAAAGAATTTAAACAAGCTTGTGAACTTGTGACAAAGGAGCCAATGGGAATGAGTTAGTAAGATAAGTTTAAGATGGATTTTAAGAGCATTATAACTACTATGAGATTGATGGGTGTATTTGCAGGTTGAAAGCTTTTATATGTGGGAAATTCAGTGTTTAAGTTTAAGTCATTTAAGGGCCTAAGAGCCTTGTTATTTAAGAGCCTTAGTGCTATGCAATTTAAGATTATTGCACAATATTGAGTTTATTATGAATGAGTTGGTTAGATGAGGAAAACAATGCATTTGGGCATGATAAAATACTAGAGAAGCTATGGCGAAATTTGAATAGAAAACAAAGAGTTTAAGTGGAGGTGGTGAGTTAATATGCCCTGGGATTCACTAGGGATCATTCTGAGGAATTTGAGTGGAAATGAGCTAACTAAGGAGTTCTGGAGGTTTAGAATGACCTAGAATTGTCCATGAGGAAATTAGAGTTTAGATGGGTGTATTGAACACACCAAAGTCATGGTATGAGGAATGGTAAGACTTGTGCAAAATTTGGAGGAAATGGGTACAATGTTTTAAGATGATTTAGGTATGAACTAGGGAATATAACAATGAGAAGTTTTGATATCTGTGTAAGTGGTGAAGATGCTAGTAGTAGATTAATAAGGCCATAGTTGGATGGTAATGAGTGGACTTGGGTGGTGGAAGTGAAGATTGAAGGAGAATGTTGACAAATGTCAAGGAAAATGACTAGGAATGTAAAAGAGTGTGTGATCATGAGAATGGTGAGTAAGTTGAGTAAAAGGAGATGGAAATGTCTAAGGAGGATGTAGGATAGTCAAGGTAAATAAGAACAAGGTTAAGGTGCTAAGAAGATTGGGAGAAATGCATAGGCAAGTTCATGAGTTTAGGTTGATGAGTAGCAAAAAGGAAAAGAAAGGAATTGTGCATGGACATGCAAGATAACCTTGGAAGGTTTAGCAAGCAAAGATGGGATGTAATAATGCTTAGGGAGAAGTCATATTGAATGGAAAGGAAACACTTTGGATAGTTAGAGTTTTCGACAAAAATTACATGTTGGAAAAATAAGGAAATAAGTAACAAGTGTTAGGAATTCTTGTAAGGATTGAGAAAATGGTTAAGGAGGTTTTAGAGGATGTTCTAAGGTGAGCTTAAGTGCCTATATGGTATTAAGACATAATGGGACACTTGTGGAAGAGTTGGGCATTTTGGCAAGAAATGAGATAAGTGTTTAAGGGTATATAAGATGAGTTTTCTGGCACGTCCGAACTTTCGTCCGAATTTGGAAGCTCGGACATGCCCTGTTGCGTTTAAATTTTCCGAGTCTCGACCAGAGTCCGAACTTCAGTCCGGACTTAGATGTTCGGACACTTGAAATTTTTTCTGTGATTTTTCCTCGACCTATGTCCGAACTTTGGAAGCTCGGACACATGTTCGGACATACGTCTGGTTGCACCCTTTTAAGTCTCGGCTTGCGTCCGAACTTCGGAAGCTCGGACACAAGTTCGGACATGGTGCTGTTTTGACCAAAAACTTTGTTTAAGGTTAGGAAATGATATCTAATGGTGGGGATTGATGGATATTGATGTTATAAAGTTATTATGGGCATGCTTGGAGGGTGGAATGACTACTGAGTGGGTGAATAAGTATAAGGTATGAGGAGAAGTGATTCACTTAAGATTAAGTTTGTACGAACTTAAGTGGTGTTAGATGGGGATCATTTGTGACTAAGTGAGTTAAGTAAGTTAGCTTTATTGGAAAAGTAAATAACAACCTAAAATTGAATGAATGTTTTAGGGTTTGAGAATTTGGACGCCAGGGGAGGGTAAGCAACCGAACGACCAACGGTGAACGGTACAGTTCTTCTTGTGACCTGCTTGCTAACGAGGTGTCCCTCGGCTTGTGTGCTATTTGTTTTTGTGTGCTCACTAAACAAGATAAAGCATGCAACCGGAACATTATGTTTATTGTATTGTTGTGTGATGTTTGAAAACTAACACAACTTACCGTGAGAACCTACTAACTAACGTTTGGTAAGGAATCGTGTGAGACTAAGGAACACTCCCTAATATTAGTTTGTTAATAACTGAAAGAGGTTTAACCAACGAACATTGTCTTGAGACTTCTACTAACTGTAACTTAAGGGGGGAGTGAGGAACCCGGGACTGACTCCGGTCATGCATGCTAAGGAAAAGGGGGTCGGTATCTATAGCAGATCCGACTTCCGCTTAAGGACTTGTCTACGGACTTGTTGTCTAGGGTCGGTTGCCGGCTCAGCTACATTGGACATACAATCCAAGGTAGGTGGCATTAAGATGGTGCGGTAGGATCACCTAAATCCTAAATTATAAGATAAGTTGTTTATTCAACCAGTGGAGTTAATAGCTCATTGGCTAGGGTCGCTTTTGACCCGACAAAAATAAACATTGAGATAAGATACAATCATTTCTATTTAAAGAGTGGTTTGTATTCTAAGATTAAGATAAGGTTGAGATAAGATGCAACCATTCCTATTTAAAGGATGGTTTGTATTATAAGACTGAGATAAGCTACATCCATTCCTTTTTAAAGGATGGTTGTTTTCTAAGACTAAGATAAGACTAAGATTGAGGTAAGATAAGGATGGACTAAGATTAAGAGGAAATGTAACTTAAGGAGTGAAATAATTGACTCACTAATTAAGGGAACGCATTTAAGTCATTCATTGTGTTTGAACTTTGATTGTTCATAATTGGTTTGTTGTTTATTGCACTTTCTATTATGTTGTGCATCTAATCAACCTCCATGTTATCGACAATTAGTCGTCGTAGCCACGTTAGCTTGGGGGCCATGAGAGGATCGTACCAGCATTCGTGCTGACCCCCTTTGGGGGCTGTTTTTACTACACAGGTGAACGTCAGGAGGCGGCCGTCACGAGAGTAAGATGGGGTACAAGCGTCACGGGTTAAGTGTGGCCTACGAGTTGTGCATGTACACTCGTATGGCAATTTGAGTTAGTAAGATGTATAGGATGTGAGGGGATTGTAAGAGGGATATGTATTAGGTTAAGACTTGTAAGTACTACTGTTCGGTATATTCTGTCAGTCAGGCCGTGGCAAGGTGCTGGGGTGTATTGAATTCCGCTGTGACATTTATACATATATGTTGTTAAGTTGCGAAACCACATTTGGATTGAGATGGGGTGTTACAATACCATATCCAAGAACACAGTAAATGGATATCCCTTGATTAAGTTCAAGAAGAATAGTAAGTGTTATTATGGAACGATGAAAGGGAGATCGACAACAGAATACTTCATAATTAGCAATAGCTAAACGTGTGACGGACACTTCGAGTTTACTAAAACGAGACATGGGATGACTGCACCCCATAGGGGCTTGCAGGCCTGACAAGCTCATTTATGAGTTAGCCGGGTAAGTAGTAATGTACCAGTACGGTACCCCATGCATGTAGATGAGTGGTGTAAGGAACATGGGAAGTAGTCGACTCCGTACCACAGTCAACGAAGCAAGATCAGACAGAGCAGCTACTACCACAAACAGTTGAAAAAAAGGAATTTAGTTGAACCAACAACACAAAGGAATCAGATAACAGACAATTAAGAATTATGAAGTGCAGAGAGCACGGATTGATAAGTACAGACATTGGACATGTCTTAAGACGTAAGAGATTAAACTGTAAAGCGCAATAAGCACTAAACAGTAGTTTCAGATTAAGAATCATCCTCAGACCAAAGGTTTGATGGAAAGAATGATTTAGACACTAGAGAAAACACTAAGAGTATGAACTTTAGATCTTCAGGGAGAATAAAAAGTTGAGTTACAACTCATTAAGGCCGTGTATAATTAAAGACAACACCTGTCCACTCAGAGACCAATATTCCTAATCTATAAGGAGGCAGAAGGATATACAATACTATAAAAGGATAAGAAACGCAGTTAAGCCTAAGATTATCATAGTCGCGCAGCGGAAGCTAGGAGATCAGTACCTTTGAGGTTAGATCAAACTAAGTTAAGAAAATAGTATAAGTACCATTAAGAATCCTCGATACAGAGACTAAGCCATTAACATAGTTATGACCCTCTGATCGAATTATAAGTGAGATAGATGACATGGAAGCTAGAATGCTTGGTGAGAATTAGACATCTTGAACCTATGTTCAAGGATGATATAATGTTGATTACGTGGGCGTAATCCATTTTAAGGGGGGTAGAGCGAAAACCGCTTAGCGTATGTTTATGTACTGAGTACGTAAACTATGGTGTGCATAGCACAAAAGAATTTGAGAATTTGTTTTACATAAACATTTTGAGATAAATTATGGTTATTGCGCATAGAAGATGCGAATACCATACATATTAAGTACCTATCTTGTTATCTCCGGTGTGAGTACAAGTTAAGAGAATTAGTGAAGAGGATTAAGGAGACTTAAGGAATATATGAGATATGAGTCGGTATGAAACTACATGTGAGATAAGAATAAGATAACACTATGAGATATTATTTGATATGAGCATGAGGTAGGAAATAGTAATGCTATGAGGTATAAGATGGTGAGAGTTGGTATCAGACTGATATATAACTTAGTAGTAATGAGAGCCTTGAGGTAAGTACTAAGAGATTAACTGGGAATGATTGATGGACTGAGTCCACACCTTGGAGATGTATTGATTACGATTAGAAAGACTAAAAAGATAAAAAAAATTGGAAATGAGTGAATAATTTGATGTTTGAAAATGACGTGGGAGGTGGAACTTGATTTTCTAGGGATCAACGGAAACCGAACACAAATTGGGGTGGAGGGATAGTTCAACACTGATGCTGATCACATCAGGGTTGGATGATTTCTAAAACTCCCTACCAGTGGTCATAATTAAATCACGCTAAGGATAGAGGCGTTTGGATAAAACAAAATTGGAGTTGATTGTATTTTTTATTAGAGGAATTATTCCTCACATGACCTCGTAAAAAGGATTTCCTTTTTACTGAGTCTCGCCCATGAAGTCGAGGACGCATGAGCCTTTGTCTTCGGACCGGTGACATGGGGAGAACAGAGTTGTTTTGTATTCTGGCCCATGGTGGCGAGGACGAATGAGCCTTTGTCTATGGACCGGTGACATGGGAGAATATGATGAAAATTATGTGATTGTTTTAATCATCAAAAGGAACAAAGGGAATTTTGAGTGCTATGCATGCTTAAGCATCTTGTGTGATATTTGAGTATAAGTGTACGACAGACCTAATGAGTCAATAAGATTAAGTACATATAAGCATGATCTATATGATCTTTGGAATGAGGTAAGCCATGTATTCTAATAAAATAAGATGCATGGGAACTTTGGGGACAATGTTCTTTTAAGGGGGGTAGTTGGAAATACCCCAAACCTAAGTAAGCTAAGTAAACAACAATTTATGATGTAATAAGGCTAAAACATGCCTTAGAAACATTGGTAGACAATTTAAACCAAGGAAAACACAAGAAAACGTCATAAAGGCAATTTAAGCAAAAATGTGCTCTAAGCTTGGAGTGACTTTGATTAGCACCCAAATATCATTATAAGACCTTACTAACATGCTAATGGACATTTTAAATCAATTACCAAATAAAATCAAGCTCAAAAACAAGCTTAAACACAAAATGTGCTTTAAGACTCCTTAAAGCACCTTTTTGAGGAATTGTCTTAGAAATGGGTTTTGAGTGGATAAATGCCTACGATTACACCTTAATCAACATGTATATTAATTAGTATCACAATAGGAAGCTTAAATCAATGGGAAACCAAAAATTTCCTGAATATGTGCACTAATTAGAAAATAGTGCTCAAATAGTGCTAGTTTTGACTTAAGTCAACTTTAATTAGCTAAATGGCCAAAAGATGCCTTATCTATGTTAATTATTGAAGGGGGGACAGTTTTAGTAGTGGTGAGTCATCACCATGCCAGCCAATTAAAATAAAAGAGGAACAAGTAAGGAAAAAGACTATTCACCTTTTATAACAAAATATCTTCATTTAAGCTACCTTTCTCTTCTCTATCTTCATTTCTTCTTCCTCCATCGGTTTTACTACCCATCCCACGCTCCAAAACCGTGAGAGCCCCATCCATGGTGCCTCCACCTTCAATTGCTCACCAAATGTTCATCTTTGCTCCAAATCAAAAACTAAGCATAGATTTCTCTTAGTTGGAGCAAGACCTACCTTTATATCTTTTCAAATCCTTCAAAGCTCAAGTTAAGTGCCATGAGAAAACTCCATTTATGGAGGAAAATCAGGTTTGAAGAGCTCTTTTGGTTCTCCATTCATCCAAGGTAATGAAAGTGGAAGAAAAATCAACTTTCCATCATTTCTTCTATATGGCCGAAAATTTGCCTCTTAAGACACCTTGTTTTATCCCTTGTTCTAGCTTGTTTCTATTCTCCAAGGCTAGAGGAGGTCCTTCTTGATTCATATCCAAGCTTAATTTAAGACTTCAAAGGTGAACACCCATTTTAATACTTTAAAACACCTATTTTAACCTAAGATTGAATTGTATGAGTTTAGGCATATTGCTTAGTGGTCATTATATTATTTAAATGTGAATTAGAACATTGGCCTGGGAGATTTAATTGGTGGCCGAGATTCATTCAAGAAAAGCCCTAAGGAGGAAGTTAAGATAAGCTTGGAAAAACAAGGTAAATATTTTACCTAATGGTGGTTTAAGGTTTAAGGGATTAGATTTAGATAAGTACTAATGTAGCTTAAAGCTTACATTATGTAATGGGTTATATAACCTAGGAAAAAAGAATTTAAACAAGCTTGTGAACCTGTGACTAAGGAGCCAATGGGAATGAGTTAGTAAGATAAGTATAAGGTGAATTAAGAGAACACTTATATTGCTATGGGAGCATTGTTGTGTGATTTGCAGGTTGAAAGCTTTTATATGCTTTTTTTTTTCTTGTTTTTTTGGGAAATCAGTGTTAAGTTAAATCATTTAAGGCCTAAGAGTCATGTCATTTAAGAGCCTTAGTGCTATGCAATTTAAGATTATTGCACTATATTGAGTTTGTTATGAATGGGTTCATTTGGGTGAGAAAATATGATGAGGAAAAGAACTGATGTGTGTGAGATGATTGAATGAGAAAAACAATGCATTAGGGCATGATAATATACTAGAGGAGCTATGACAAAATTTGAGTAGAAAACAAAGTGTTTAATGGTGGTTGTGAATAGATATGACCTAGGGTTTACTAGGAGACATTAAAGGGAATTTGAGTGGAAATGAGTTAATTAAGGAGTTCTTGAGGTCCTAGAGTTGTCTAGGAAGAATTAGAGGATTGGTGGGTGTATTGAACACACCAAAGTCATGGTATGAGGAATGGTGAGACTTGTGCAAAAATTTGGAGGAAAAGGTGTATAATGCTTTAAGATGATTTAGGTATGAACTAGGAAGTATAACAATGAGAGTTTGTGAAGTTTGTGTAAGTGGTGATGATGCTAGTAGTGGTGTAACACCCCTACTCGCTAACTCGTAATAATCCCTCTCGTAGCATAATTAAAGACGTCTCGCCGCGGAAGTCTAAACGGTAATAATCCTCACTCGGGCGTCACATGCCATTACTCGCCCATGCGAGTAATGAAGCAGAAACTAAATAATAACAACAGTAATACTAAACCGCAATGATGAACGAGATGCCTACTAATCTAATTACAACTCGATATACATAATTAGTGAGCATCTAAAATACTTCCCAAATTTACAACATACTTAATACAGATGATTCAAAAAATACAATATGTAAGGTCGTCGTCGTCTACCCAGAAGTTCCGCTCTCCGGCTTCCTTGCTCGATCGTCCACCTGACAGCATGTCGTGGAGGCTCAGTGATAAACGCTGAGTATGCTAGGTGGACCCTATCGGTCACTTAAGTCATTTATTAGTCATCTTAATATTAGATTCATTTCATACTTTGGCCAGTTTACAGTTATAATAAATGCTGTAAAGAAACATGCATAAACATCGAGTATTCAATCATCAAGTCCACTACAATCCACATATAATCATCACACATTGTAATACAATCAATGAACAACCAGAATACAACGTGAAAGTAATTAAACACAAAAGGCGCTCGCCCCTTGGCCCTCAAGGCCCGTTCAGTTGTTATTCACACGCATGAGGGTGAATTAAGCCTCGTAATACCGATTAAGTTATATTTGTCAGTTAGTATCCTCGGTTACCAATATCCAATGACAGACGTCTTGTTAGTAGGCGATCTGTCCTCCACACATCCTCTTTTTGTCACCTATTATATGGTGGGACACCAACAGCAGTAACTATTCCCGTAACGTGGGAACTCCGAATCCTCCTTATGTCACCTATTGTATGGTGGGACACCAATGGCCACAGCCATCCCCTTTACGTGGGGACTCCGTCCAATGATCTATGTGATCGAATGGAGTACTATGTGAGTAGACCTGTAACTGTCATCTACTCTATTGTGATCACTATGCGCAACCCGCTAGTTCAAGACTACACTGGGTTTCCTTCATACACCAAACCTCCATCATGTGATTAATTTGTTAATCAATTACCTCAAGTATAGTGTTAGGTTATGGAGAGTTTCATATTTATTATGGCAGCCCTCGGGGTCTTACGCACTTCCTAGAAATAGTCTAGGTCACATTCATGTTCAAGATCCAAGCTCTAGAGACCGACATTGTCGTGTCTCGTATCTAAGTGTTTTACTTAGGTTAATACATGTGATTATAATACTATACGTATTATGCTGTCAACAATAGCTTCATTCCTTGCTCGCATATGTATGTTTATATAAGTCGATCTATAGTCGACGTAGTATTAGTCCGAATGGACGTTCCGCAAGATACAATAATGGTGCGAGATAAACAAACATGTAAAAATTCTTAATCCACACAACCATGCACATAAGCATACACACAACATTCTTAAACACACAATAATGTCTGAACCCTTTCTCAGGTCAATTCAGACTGCACCGTCCACATACCGTACACTGTCGAAACGCTAGTGTGACAGCCCTCGTGTATCCCCTAGCGCTCGTGAAACTCGTATCTATCCACCCGTTCCTCTGGAATATCCATTGTTCTAATATTAGTGTCGACAATTCCGAACTTACTTAATAGTCCTAGACCAAACTCCAACTTCCATCCCGTAACTAATCCCTTAGTAGTTTTCTCGTTCAACTCAGTGTTCGTTAATCCTAGGGATTTAGATTTCAACTACTCGTTATAGTTTACGAGTACGTAATTGTCGTTGCGATGTTAATACTTATTACACGGAAGTTACGTTCACAATTTGTTTATGTATTGTCGGGTGCATACATGCGGGAAATAATGTTACGTTCGCTCATGCATGACATTTAAACGTTTCGTTATACGAAATGATTAATGTAGTTATATTTACGAACATGCGTGGACATTTATATATATACACTTATGCATGCACGTATTAAGGTTGTTGTTACGCGTTATTGTTTACGCACCCTTTTTAACGCGCTTGTAAAATGTTGTACTCTTGTATATGTCGTAACGTAGTTGTCGTTTATTCATGTTTTTACCTGTAATTGTATAATTCCCCGTATGTGACATGATAACCAATTATACCCTTATGTCATTGTTAAATTCACATGATATAAATTATAGAGTTCCGCTTGTAATAAACCCAACCTTATAAAGATTCTGCCCAAATAATACCAAATCAGCCACATGCGATAAGTCCAAGACACTCATTCGTTGAGACCAAACCTTAACCCATATTACCTTGACTATATACCCCTAGATATAAGAGGAGAAGATAGAGGTATGAGGAGGAGAGATAGAGAGAGATAGAGTAGAGAGATATATATATATATAATGTGTGTGTGTGTGTGTGTGTGTGTGTATATAGAGTTTATAGTTCCGAGCAGCCCCCAACATTTTCGGAAATAACTATATTTCCCCCCATATGTTTTGATTATTTACAAAACTAACCCATATGTTATTCTTGTTACATTTTCACTCCAATTTGGTTATAACATAAGTTTCCAACCTTACTATATACTCATACGTATATTATGCATGCGAACAGCATGCATACCATTTCTTTTCCAGAATTATACCACTAGCCATAACATTCCTTTTATTTGCATATTATCACCATTTATTTTGTAAACTTACCAATTAATACTTTAAACTTTATATTATATAGTTTCATTATTTTAAATACTAAAATTAAACCAATAACTTTCATAAATCCCGAATAGCCCCATAAACTTTCTTAATTTCGGTTTCCACCCCAATCTTTCATTAATTACAAATTACCCCCATAGGTTTTATAAATATTACATTTTAATCATTTAAACCATATTATATCTCTTAACTTACTAATTCACAAAACCTACCCAATCGTTTACTAATATTTACGCCACAACCCTTAAGCTTTAATAAATCGATTCCAATCTCCAAGATTTTTGGTATTACAAAGTTACCACATAAATTTTTTTATAAACTTTCGTTTTAACTTAATACTCTATTTAATTTCCCAATTAATTAAACTTAGTCAAATCTCACTCATGGTCAAGGTTGACCACTCACATATCCCCATTGATCCATACTTTGTCATATTTATGAAATGACCCATTTTTTATCTTTAATTTATATTAATGTATTTTCACTTTATAAAATCTCATAGAATTAGTATCTTACATTATAAATTATTTCTAAACTCCAAACCGGCCCTAATATTAATTTGGGGCACCCACACTTCATTTAATTCCACTTTGACTCCAATAATTTTATAGTTGTTGCGTTTTAACACCTAGACTATATATTATACTTTGGTTTATTAAATTGCCGAATCTACCCCAAAATTTGTTAATTAATTCCAATAAACCCCGAGGGTCTTATTAATTTTATTCTAGCCTTGTATTTTTTCAATATTTACATAAACACCCCATTTTTTTTACTTATTATTTCTTTAAATACCCAAAATGATTATTTTTTTCATTCTAATTTGCTCAACCCTATCATGTGGTCAAGGTTGACCACCTAAATTATCCTTTTGACCAGATTCGTTTTTATTTATGAAAGTACCCCAAAGTTTTCTTGTTTTTACAATTAACCCCTAGTTTCACAAAATTCCAATTTTATACTTATAAATTTCCAAAAATTATCCCTCTTGGCTTTAATCACCTCTTTGTACCCCATAATTAATTCTCTTGTTTATTTAGATGCTGGTAAAGTTTATAATTTATTTATAACACATTATCACCTCATTTTTTTTATTCATGCAACACCTAAAATTACTAATATTCCTCTAAAATGTCTCTAAGTGATTTTGTTCACTAAAATTGTATATTTGCACCATAATTCATTTTTGTAACACCCCTCTCAATCATGACGTAATAATCGCTCACGTGAACAGGAAATAAAGGCGTCTCACAGACAAAGAAATTACAGTATTAGAACTCACATGGGTGTTACTTGCCATCACTCGTCATACGAGTGATGTAGCAATACAACAACTTAACAAGGTTAAACATAATAATACAATCCGCGGTGACAACGAGATACCGCCTACATGTCTATCTAAGTATCAAAAACGCAACTACTGTGAGCGTCTAAACATAATCCAAATCTTACAACCCATTTCCAGTGAAATCACTTAATACATAACGAGGTATGAACGGTAAATCCAAAATCCACAACATCCTACTACCCAACCCCACACTCCGGCTTCGTCCGTGATCATCAACCTGCATAAAGCCATAAAGGCTCAGCGATAAACGCTGAGTATGCCGAGTCTGGACCCTAATGGTCAATTAGGTCGTATTAACCGTCTTTTTTATTAGGTTCGTTACATGCAATGTCGGTTTACAGAAAATAGCTGGAAACTGTAAAACATAGTTAAGCATGTAACAATCATCACAGGTATACACGGAATAGCAGCACATCGTACAATACGTTAGCATCGATAATTCACAAGCTGTTCTTAGTTTCACATCTTCACGTATCACAACGCTCGGCCCACCGGGCCTTCACATATTGTTGGTTAGGTTAGCACTGTCGGGAGTCAGTTAGGACAACCCGAGATATATATTCACTTGGACAGTAGTCCCACGTACACACAAGGTGCTCATTTATGTGGCCAAGGGCCTAATTCACTTTTGTAACGCCCCTACTTATCATAAATGCAGCGGAAATAAAATACTAAGGCGATTACAGATCATCGGGTTCCAAACACCCGGCACCAAACCTCACCAATTACAACTTATGATATTACAAATGCTACGGTCTGAACTCGAGAAAACATAACTAGTGCAAGATATAAAAACTCTCCACAATTCCTAATTCCCATCCCAATCACTCATACTCTTCGTGGCCACCTGTATAACAGTCCGTACCTGCAAGATGAAACCAAGCAGCCCACCCCGGGAGGGGTGAGTCAGTTCCCTGGAATGGAACTGGTACAACTCTCCAAAACAAAAGTTTAAAACATAACTCTTGAAACAAACAATAACTCGAAGTCAAATGCTTAAAGCAAAACAAAAGAACAAGGCACATCAAAATCACCAAGTCAAGATCTCAAGTCAAGGATAGAGATAAATAACAAGAAGTAAAGTGAGTCAACTTAAAAGAAACCACGCCAGAAGTTAGTGAACATCCATCGCTTAAGTTAGATTCAGTTCCAATTAGGATTAGAAAGACCCAAGTAGTCACAAGGACTGGGAATGAAAGAAGATATCCAAGAACCCATAACTCAAGAGTGGAATAAAACCAATTGGGAGAGATGGCCCCCACCGCCAGTCAGTTGTCACAAGGGCGAGGTAAACAGACCTCCGCTGTCAGTTGTCCATATGGACGAGTGTAACACCCCTACAACGCCCCTATCATCTACCGAAATCGCAGCGGATATAACCAACCAAACAATAACTATTCGCTTTGGTGTTACAACGCCGTTAACCACCCACGTGGTTAACTAGGCAGAATAAATACAAGTGTATCGGTCTGACGATCAGACTCCCGAGCATAGTAACTAACACCCATATATAAACATAACCAACCATACCGAGTATTTAATTTACAACCCATCTCCAAACCATAATCATCCAACACTGTATAACAAGGTACCAAAATATAACGCCTCGGGAGCACAGGCGCATCCCGGGCTCAACAACCTACTTATCCAAAAGTATATCAACAACCTAGGACCTAGAGCCACTCTGCCTCTTCGATCCTCATCCTGCAATAAAAATATGGAGCCCCCGAGGGGGTCAGCACCTTTGCTGGTATGGCTAACGCGCAGCCCATCGACTACCGGGATACGCGCAACCAATTGTCATAATAACATGGCATCCATTTTAGATCACCCAACATATACATACACCATAGCATAGCAAGGGAAATTGCATAGCATCACAACATCAATACATAACACCATAAACTCGGTTCTCACAAGGAACCTCTCACCATAGTTAGTATACCATATGAGCCTAGAGATTTTTACCAATCCCATGTTAAGCTCGTTACCATCCTCGTTACTGTCCGGTTATGTAGAACGGTTAACTTATACCAAAGGTGTGTCGGATATAGTAATCCCAAGCACACCGAAATAACATACGTATGCCCCTATGGCCCGACGTGAGTCAGTAACTAGCTTTGGATAAGCTAAGGGAAGGTAGAAACCAAATTGGAATACCACCTATACATACACCAAGAGAGCCGAACCGGATATGATATCGACTCCCATCCATCACACGCGTGGCCGGAACAACCGGACTCCTCACTCCCCCGGTTAGCACTTGTTAGTGATCACACAACATTTTGTTAAGTCACATACAAGAAAACATTTAGGTCTTGTTAGACAACCAAGGGAAAGGGGTCATAACCTTACAACATCATAATGTATAACAACTGTAAACTCTTTTCATGCCTTAGTCTTATAAGGTCGTAACACGCAGAAAAGCAAACAACACCCAAGCCGGTGTAAACCGGTAGGCAACAGACTGCAAGAAAACCATACCTTGGTCCTTGCCTCGTTTCGTTTCCACCTTGAGAGAATCCTATACACATTAGTAACGTCGGTTAATTAACGCACTAATCCATTATTAACATTATCTACTCATCACTACTAGTTTATTTTTATTTTACACTTGTTACAACCTTTCATCCTTTTAATTGCCTTTAAAACCCACCTAACATGTCTCCCATAACCTTATAATGTCTTTACTAACCAACTACTATTTTTAGGTAACAATTCCCATCTTAAAACAATAATTTTTGGTCCATACAGTGGCCTGTCCGAACTTGTGTCCGAGCTTCCAAGTTCGGACACAAGCCGTGATTTTAGACAGAAAACAGACACATGTCCGAACTTGTGTCCGGACTTCGGAAGTTCGGACATGAGTCGAGGAAAATCCTAACCAGAAATCCATACGTCCGAACATGTGTCCGGACTTCCCAAGTTCGGACACAGTTAGGATAATACCTAAGAAGTAACAGGTGCGTCCGAACTTCCAAATTCGGACGGTAGTTCGGACACTACCTAAAATCCAGAAAACTGTAAGCGTAACAGGGCATGTCCGAGCTTCCAAGTTCGGACGGAAGTTCAGACGTGCCATTATACTCAACTTCTAAGCCTTTAAACACTTAACCAAATTTCTCCAAAGCCTCCAACACTTATAGCATCTACTCCCTAGGTTCCTAAGTGATGTTTCATGCCTATATTAACCATTATATCAAGATATTCCTTCCACACAACATCATTACCCAAACATTATTTATTACAACCTAAAACTCCTTAAGTCATTCTTGAAATCCCTTTTCCTAAGCTTACACTTCCTCCTTATTTTACCAAAGTTCGCCTAAGCCTTCATCTAAGTCCAAAATGACTTTGGTACATACTAAAACCTCAAGATCATGCCTAAGTCCTTATTACACTCTAGAACACTTCCTAGTTCATCAAAATTCCTTTACAACATCTTGAATCCTTTATGCATTTTCTAAATTTCAGCATAGTTTCTCCTAGCATTTTGTTACACCTTAGCACATTATTTTCATCATTAATCATCCTAGAACACTAAGAACACCAAGAACACTTTCTTACACAACTTCACCAAATTCACACTACATCACAATATAGTGCATAACTTAAATTGCATGGCACTTAGGCCCTTAAAATGCATGGCTCTTAGGCCCTTAAGGTGCATAAATCATAAACACTGAATTTCCACAATATATTTGCCTTTAACCTGCAAATACACTCAACAACACATATGCCTTTTACTAAACTCTTGAGAACACTTTACTAAGTCATTCACCATTTGCTCTTTAGGTAGTTTAAATAAGCATTTATAAGCTCATTTCTCCTAAGGCATTAAACAACATTAAGTTAGTAGATTTACCTCTTCTTCCAAAACACTTCCTCCTTGATTCCTTACAAAACCGTATGATAATTTGATTCCTTGTCAAGTTCTAGACAATATACAAATACCATAGTGAGTATTCAAGCTTTGAGCTTCATCTCATTGTAAACCCTAATTTGACATTGTTTCAAAAACATTAATGTAGTTGTTTTACCTTGATCTTCGAAGGGAGTTTGAATATATATACAAGAGAGGACTCCACCTAGTCCATGAAGAGTTGAAATGAAGCTAGAACAAAGTCACACAAAGAGCTATATCAATGTGTATTTTCGGTTAAGGTAAGAACATGGAGGAAACATGATTTTTCTTTGAGATTCCTTACCTAGAAGCAAAGGAGTTCAACAATATGTCAAAATACAAGCTCAAGCTCCTTCAATGGTGGAACACCTTGGCACCGAAATGGAGCTCTTGGAGTTTTGAGAAGATAGGAATGAAGAGCTTGATGAGAGGAAGAGATTGGTGGTGTTTGTTTTTGATTTGGACAAATGAGCAAGATTTAACAAGTGGTCAAAGTGGGAGTTTCCATGGTGATAGTGGTATTACCGTGAGAGAGCAAAGAAGAGAGGTAGAAGGTGGTGTTTGCAAACCGTGGGAATGAAGGAAAGAAATGAGAATGAGATAGGATTTGCTTTTAAGAAGATATTTATGTTTATAAAGTAAAAAGTAAGTTTACTTAGTTTGCTTTACTTACTTATTACATTAACTAGAGAGTGGTGAGTCACCACACATATAAAAACCGGCCCCCTTTATTAGTATGAGGGTATTTTAGTCTTTGTTTGTCAATTTAATTACTTAATACAACATATGTTATAAACTAGCTTGTAAAAGTTACTATTCACCTAAACAAGGCACTTAGAAGTGAAATTTTTGATTTCCCATTAATATAGCCACCCAAATGTGATACTATATAGTACACATATATATTTAAGAGTAATGATGGACATTTAGCCATTCAAAACTCATTTACAAGACAATTTTTCAAAAACGTGCTTTAAGACTTCTTAAAGCACATTTTGTGTTTTAACTTGTTTTCAAGCTTGGTTTTCTTTGGTAATTGGTTTAATATGTTCATTAATATATAAATGAGGTCTTGTTAAGCTCATTAGGTCTTACTCAAGTTTATCCCAAGCTTAGAGCACATTTTGGCTCTTATTGACTTTAAAGCACATTTGTGTTTCCTTTTGTTTAAATTTGTTTACTAGTGTTTTTAAGACTCTTTTTAGTCTTAACAAATCATGTTTTAATGTTTAACCAACATACCAAGGTTTGGGGTATTTCAATCTACCCCCCTTAAAAGAACTTTGTCCCTAAAGTTCATACTTCCCCATATCTTAATATTAGAACACGGGAAACATCTTATAACACCACACTTCCAAAACATCATTCCACACCACATAATACCATTCAGACACAACGGTCTGTAACATAACATAGACAATGTATACATATACATGTCGTATACAACCATAACCGAAACGGCTGCTCTACCCCCCTTAAAAGGGGTACGCCCCGTACCCTATACATATGAACACTAAGAAGCAAACAATGACGGGTGCTTCGCCTTCATCTTTTCTTCCAGCTCCCAAGTGGCCTCCTCAACGTCCTGGTTAGACCAGAGGACCTTCACCAGTCTCACGGACTTATGGCGAGTGTCTCGAGTCTTAGTATCCAGAATCCGTACCGGAGTCTCCACTGATCGCATGGTTGGCTCTAAGGTTAGCCTTTCCGGCTGAAGCACATGAGACGGATGAGACATATACTTCTTCAACTGGGACACATGAAATACATCATGTACCTTGCCCAGCTCGGCGGGTAAATCAAGTCTATAAGCTACCGGGCCGATCCGCTCCGTCACAACATAAGGACCTACATATTTCGGGCTCAATTTGCCCTTCTGGCCAAAACGAAATACTCCCTTCATGGGGGATACCCTCAAAAATACCTGATCGCCCACGGCGAACTCCAGGTCACGTCGGCGCACATCTGCGTACGACTTCTGTCTATCCTGAGCTGCTTTCATATTATCCCTGATCTGGCGAACTTCTGCCTGAACTTGCTCAAGATACTCTGGTCCTATAATGACCGTCTCACTCGATTCATCCCAGCATAATGGCGTGCGGCATGGTCTACCGTATAATGCCTGGAAGGGAGACATCTTGATCGATGCATGATAACTGTTGTTGTAACTAAACTCGATCAGATGTAACTTATCAATCCAGCTGGTCTGAAAGTCAAGTGCACATGCACGTAGCATATCCTCAAGTGTCTGTATGGTGCGCTCACTCTGACCATCGGTCTGTGGGTGAAACGCCGTACTCAATTTCAGTTCAGTACCCAATGCCTCTCGTGTAGACTTCCAATATCTGGATAAGAATCTGGTATCTCTGTCGGATACAATCGTCTTTGGTACACCATGATGTCTAACAATCTCTTTATCGAATAGTTCTGCCAATCTTGCCACTTTCCAGGTGTCCTTCATCGGAATGAATCGAGACACCTTGGTCAGTCGGTCTACCACAACCCAAATCATATTCAGACCTCCCCTTGTAGGCGGAAGCCCTACCACGAAGTCCATAGATATGTCATGGAACTTCCACTCCGGCACTGGCATTGGCTGCACCATACCACCAGGCCGTCGGTGCTCAAACTTGACCTTCTGACAAGTGAGACACCTCAACACATAGTCATTCACATCCTTTTTCATTCCAGCCCACCAGAAATATCTTTTCATACCTTTATACATCTTTGAAGCTCCGGGGTGAATCGAAGTAGTAGAACAGTGGGATTCACTCAATATGCGCTCCTTCAGCTCAGCTCTACTCTGGTATACACAATCTGCCATTAAGCCTAATCATGTCATCATCGTGGGATCGAAGTCGTACTTCTGACCCTCGAATGTGCCATCAATAAGCTTCTGTCTAATCTCCATCATTACTGATCCGTCCTCTGAGCACTCCGCCCTCTTCAACCAAGCCAGTATGAGAGACTAGCGAATGGAGAGAGTTTGCTCGCGACTCAATGCGTCAGCTACCACATTTGCCTTACCCTCTTGTACTGTAAATTGATGTCATAATCATTTAGAAACTCACCCACCTTCTTTGCCTCATGTTCAACTCCTTCTGAGTGAACAAGTATTTCAAACTCTTGTGGTCAGAATAGATCGTCACACTTACCCCATACAATGATGTCGCCATAATCTTCAGTGCGAAGACAATGGCCCCCAATTCTAAGTCGTGAGTAGGGTAGTTCTCCTCATGCTTCTTCAGCTGTCGGGAGGCGTAAGCCACGACCTTCCCGTGTTGCATCACACACAACCCATACCCCTGCCGATGCGTCGCAATAGACCTCAAAACCATCTGGACCGTCTGGTAATGTCAGAACCGGTGCAGATGTCAGAGCACCTTGAGACTCGTGAAAGCTCTCTCACAGTCGACTGTCCACACGAATGGTGCATCCTTTTTCATCAAGGAAGTCATCGGCTTCGAGACACTAGAGAAGTCCTTCACAAATCTCCTATAGTAACCTGCCAGACCGAGGAAGCTCCTGATGTCGGTAACTGTCTTCGGCCTAGGCCAGGTGCGAACTGCATCTATCTTTGCCGGATCAACAGCGATCCCGCCTCAGAAATCACATGTCCAAGGAATTACTTGGTTCAACCCAAAATTCACACTTAGAAAATTTAGCATACAGCTGATTCTTTCTCAACGTCTGCAATACATCTCTCAGGTGGCTTTCATGCTCACCTCTCGATTTCGAATACACAAGTATGTCATCGATGAAGACTACCACTGATTTGTCCAACTGATCTTGGAACAAACGGTTCATTAAGTCCATGAACTTTGCTGGTGCATTTGATAAGCCCATACCTAGTTCTGAAGGCTGTCTTTTCTATATCCCTGTCACGGATGGCAATCTGGTGGTATCCGGAACGTAGGTCTATCTTGGAGAATACTGATGCTCCCCTCAGCTGATCAAATAGATCGTCGATGCGTGGTAAGGGGTAACGGTTCTTCACCGTAACAGTATTCAGCTCCCGATAATCAATACATAGGCGGAGCTACCGTCCTTCTTCTTCACGAAGAGGACCGGCGCTCCCCATGGTGACACACTAGGGCGGATGAAGCCCTTGTCGAGTAGGTCTCTCAGCTGCTCCTTGAGCTCTGTCATCTCTGCTGGAGCCATACGGTAAGGTGCTTTCGCAATGGGTCCGGTGCCCGGAATTAGATCAATCTCAAACTCAACATCTCGTGCTGGCGGCATGCCCGGCAGTTCCTTAGGAAATACATCAGGAAACTCCGACACTACCGGCACATCTGGGCTAAACTCAGGGTCTCTCTCTATGTCCTGGACATAGCAGAGGTATACATCATTTCCTCGTCGTAATTCACGATACATGGCCATGGCGGTGATGATCTGTGTCGAAGGCTCCCTGGGCCTCTGGCGGTATGATATAGTAACCCCAGATGGACTCCTAAGAAGCAGTCGATGCTCGGCACATAGGATTCTACCCTTGTACCGCTCCAACCAGTTCATCCCGACAATCACATCAAAACCTAGTCCGTCGAACTCTATCAAGTCGATCGGAACTCCTCATCCCTGATTCGAACAACAGCATCTCGGTAGTAGCGGGTACATCTGATCCGCTCTTTCGACGGGAGAGTGACCACGAAGTCTGGCATCTCTTCACCGTCTAACCCCAGCCTCTTCGCAAATGATAGCGAAATGAATGTGTGTGAGGCTCCAGAGTCGAACAAGATCGATGCATCCACGCCATTCACTGGAAAGGTACCGGTGAGGATTGTGCCGCTCTTGCCGGCTTCTGCCTTATTGCAGACACTCAGTATACCTCCCGTTCCGAGTGCACAGCCTAATTCATTGGCAAACTAATAAGTATTGGGTAACAACACGGTTTATATGCTTCAAACAACTCCACTTTATTCATTAACACACTCTTTTTACAACATTCATTGGCTTACACTGTCGCCATGATTCACACTTACAACATCCTTAATACATACGGGTTTATCACATCACATAATTGCACAAAGCTTAAAACTGTCTGAAGGTCAAATTTAAACGTCCGGGTTTCATGTGTGTGGCATTGATCACTGCCGACGGTGCGGTATTCAGTTTGATCTTCCTGATGCCATGGTATAGCATTCTTGATTGTCCACCCATGATTAGTACATCTCCCGATTTTAGCAGTAGCTTCTTTGCGAGGTCAGCACGCTTCTGCTCGCCATACACAAACACTGCGGTATCACCAATGGACCAAGACACCACGGGTACTCCCTTACTTAGAGACTCGGGTGACTCGTCCTTATCTTGGTGCATACCTAACCGTCCACCTTTCTGGTAGAAGTTTACAATGCATAAATCTGCTTTTACACTTGGAATTGATTCCGTTTCAACTTGCTGAGCAATTCCCACGGCGTGGTTAACGACCGCATAGAACTCCTCTGGTATACTTGATACTGTTGCTCCATCTTCAGCTCGAACTTCTTGATATGACTTGGTGTAAGGGTTCCAGTCCTTACCCATGCACATCATCTTCAATTGCATCCTTGCTCCGTTCGGGTATTCGGGTGTGTAGAACCCTCCTGGTTTTGCTCCAAGTTCGTCGCATCGTCTGATGATGTGGATTTGTGCTTCCGGTGTCAGGTATCCATTTAAGAGTATCATACCTGGCTGGATAACCTGACATTGCTCCAATGGAAAGTCGGTGATGTTGATGGTGGTTTCTTAGGGGTTCGGTGTGGGCGGGATTGGATAGCAGATATTGAAGGTTCCTAAGTTTCAATTACCTAATTTTAGGTGTTTTCCACATTATATTCTAACTCTTTACTTATATGTTTATACCCTTAGACTTGCTAACACTCATGCATGAAATGCGGTAAGCAATCACTTTTTCATTTATCAGTTTAGGCGGTACCTGGTCCGAAGAGGATCCTGGTACCTCAGACCGGTCCACCACATTCAGGGTGGCCTTGCCGGACCCCGTAGCCTTCCCCTTCTGGGATTCAGTGTACTTCTTGTCAGAATCTGCTGAGTAATCGCCTTCAGGCCTTCAGTGGTCGTGGTAGTATTACCCTTCCACTGCCCTTTTGGCTTGTAGTTCCTGCTGTTGGGGTTCGTCCAACACTCAAACTCACAGTGCCCCATCTTCTGGTAGTGACGCACCTCACATCATTCCCCTTGCAGTCTTTGCCGGGGTGGTCTCCATTGCACCACTTACAGTAAAATGGCGCTCCGGTCCAGAACCCGCGCTAGCTGCTATAACAACACACAATCAATACTCACTTTCCATCTTAACAACACACACCTCAACTAGATACACATGGTTAAGTAATTACCCTTAGGCGGGTAGGAGCGTAGAGGCTTCGCCGCGTACGCATACGTGAGCTTCAGTGGCTCATCGGCTGTGGTGGTCTGGGCTTGGCCCTTGTCACCCTGGTACTGGCCCTTCTGGGGCTGAGGGTAGGGTTTCTTCTTCTTCCCTCCCCCATACCCTTGCTGATTCTGGCCCTCGTTGGTGGCCTTGCGCTTGTGCGCATTTTCCTCGTCCCTCAGACGGACGGTAATCTCAACCTTTGCAGCGGCATGATAGCACTCCTGTATTTTAGGATGTCAGTCATGCCCCGCAAAAACAACTTACCAACTCACATTAACATTCACTCACGGTATAAATGGATTCACAACAAGGTACTCTAATTACCTGCAAGGTGGTATACTCAGCTGGCCCCATCCCATAGCGGAGACGGTGGCTAAGACCATTGTAGAACCGGTTCACCAACACCCGGTTCGAATACCCAAGGTCTGGTAACAGGTGGATAAGGCCGGTGAATGCGGTATAGTAGTCATCAACCGACATCTTATCCCCCTGCTTCAGACTGTCCAGCTCGAGGCGCTTGGCCTCCTGCACGTGTACCGGGTAGTACTTGGCTCGCAGTAGAGCCGTGTACTCCCTCCAACCAAAGTCAGGATCAGCCATCCTGTCCTCTTCACCAATTTCCACCAACACTCTGCGCCGTACCCTTCAAGTAGTAGGCGGCAAGACGGACCTTAGCTTCAGCAGGTACTGCCAAGGTCTCGTAGGCGGTCTCCAGTTCGGAGATGTACGCCTCCAGTTTTCGAGGATCCGTCTCCCCATTGAATGATGGCGGTCTCAGATCAGCCAACGCCTTGACCCAATTGGTCTCTCGTGGCGGTGGTGGCGGTGGCTGAACTCCGGGCTGTTGCCCTTGCTGAATAGCAGCAACCAGATCGGGTACCAACTGGGCTACGGCGGCTGCAACTGCCTCAGCCATAGTCTGCGCCGTAGTATCATCGCCCTGGTTACCCAAATCTCCAGTACCGCGCCCGCGGCCTCTCCCTCGTGGTCTACCTGCCATCTGAATTCATATGAACATTTCATTAGCATTATGCTTGCACACTTATCGGTCCAATGGTTATAACATCTTCCCGACAACCAGGTAATTCCACACTTAGTTAGTGGTTAACCTTTCCAAATCTGTCCACTTAGGTAACTGTAGCTAGGTTTCCTAACTCGGTATATTCCTAAGCTCGGTATTCTAGTCATCAGAGCGATACTTCGCTCTGATACCACTTTTGTAACACCCCTACAACGCCCCTATCATCTACCGAAATCGCAGCGGATATAACCAACCAAACAATAACTATTCGCTTTGGTGTTACAACGCCGTTAACCACCCACGTGGTTAACTAGGCAGAATAAATACAAGTGTATCGGTCTGACGATCAGACTCCCGAGCATAGTAACTAACACCCATATATAAACATAACCAACCATACCGAGTATTTAATTTACAACCCATCTCCAAACCATAATCATCCAACACTGTATAACAAGGTACCAAAATATAACGCCTCGGGAGCACAGGCGCATCCCGGGCTCAACAACCTACTTATCCAAAAGTATATCAACAACCTAGGACCTAGAGCCACTCTGCCTCTTCGATCCTCATCCTGCAATAAAAATATGGAGCCCCCGAGGGGGTCAGCACCTTTGCTGGTATGGCTAACGCGCAGCCCATCGACTACCGGGATACGCGCAACCAATTGTCATAATAACATGGCATCCATTTTAGATCACCCAACATATACATACACCATAGCATAGCAAGGGAAATTGCATAGCATCACAACATCAATACATAACACCATAAACTCGGTTCTCACAAGGAACCTCTCACCATAGTTAGTATACCATATGAGCCTAGAGATTTTTACCAATCCCATGTTAAGCTCGTTACCATCCTCGTTACCGTCCGGTTATGTAGAACGGTTAACTTATACCAAAGGTGTGTCGGATATAGTAATCCCAAGCACACCGAAATAACATACGTATGCCCCTATGGCCCGACGTGAGTCAGTAACTAGCTTTGGATAAGCTAAGGGAAGGTAGAAACCAAATTGGAATACCACCTATACATACACCAAGAGAGCCGAACCGGATATGATATCGACTCCCATCCATCACACGCGTGGCCGGAACAACCGGACTCCTCACTCCCCCGGTTAGCACTTGTTAGTGATCACACAACATTTTGTTAAGTCACATACAAGAAAACATTTAGGTCTTGTTAGACAACCAAGGGAAAGGGGTCATAACCTTACAACATCATAATGTATAACAACTGTAAACTCTTTTCATGCCTTAGTCTTATAAGGTCGTAACACGCAGAAAAGCAAAACACCCAAGCCGGTGTAAACCGGTAGGCAACAGACTGCAAGAAAACCATACCTTGGTCCTTGCCTCGTTTCGTTTCCACCTTGAGAGAATCCTATACACATTAGTAACGTCGGTTAATTAACGCACTAATCCATTATTAACATTATCTACTCATCACTACTAGTTTATTTTTATTTTACACTTGTTACAACCTTTCATCCTTTTAATTGCCTTTAAAACCCACCTAACATGTCTCCCATAACCTTATAATGTCTTTACTAACCAACTACTATTTTTAGGTAACAATTCCCATCTTAAAACAATAATTTTTGGTCCATACAGTGGCCTGTCCGAACTTGTGTCCGAGCTTCCAAGTTCGGACACAAGCCGTGATTTTAGACAGAAAACAGACACATGTCCGAACTTGTGTCCGGACTTCGGAAGTTCGGACATGAGTCGAGGAAAATCCTAACCAGAAATCCATACGTCCGAACATGTGTCCGGACTTCCCAAGTTCGGACACAGTTCGAGGATAATACCTAAGAAGTAACAGGTGCGTCCGAACTTCCAAATTCGGACGGTAGTTCGGACACTACCTAAAATCCAGAAAACTGTAAGCGTAACAGGGCATGTCCGAGCTTCCAAGTTCGGACGGAAGTTCGGACGTGCCATTATACTCAACTTCTAAGCCTTTAAACACTTAACCAAATTTCTCCAAAGCCTCCAACACTTATAGCATCTACTCCCTAGGTTCCTAAGTGATGTTTCATGCCTATATTAACCATTATATCAAGATATTCCTTCCACACAACATCATTACCCAAACATTATTTATTACAACCTAAAACTCCTTAAGTCATTCTTGAAATCCCTTTTCCTAAGCTTACACTTCCTCCTTATTTTACCAAAGTTCGCCTAAGCCTTCATCTAAGTCCAAAATGACTTTGGTACATACTAAAACCTCAAGATCATGCCTAAGTCCTTATTACACTCTAGAACACTTCCTAGTTCATCAAAATTCCTTTACAACATCTTGAATCCTTTATGCATTTTCTAAATTTCAGCATAGTTTCTCCTAGCATTTTGTTACACCTTAGCACATTATTTTCATCATTAATCATCCTAGAACACTAAGAACACCAAGACACTTTCTTACACAACTTCACCAAATTCACACTACATCACAATATAGTGCATAACTTAAATTGCATGGCACTTAGGCCCTTAAAATGCATGGCTCTTAGGCCCTTAAGGTGCATAAATCATAAACACTGAATTTCCACAATATATTTGCCTTTAACCTGCAAATACACTCAACAACACATATGCCTTTTACTAAACTCTTGAGAACACTTTACTAAGTCATTCACCATTTGCTCTTTAGGTAGTTTAAATAAGCATTTATAAGCTCATTTCTCCTAAGGCATTAAACAACATTAAGTTAGTAGATTTACCTCTTCTTCCAAAACACTTCCTCCTTGATTCCTTACAAAACCGTATGATAATTTGATTCCTTGTCAAGTTCTAGACAATATACAAATACCATAGTGAGTATTCAAGCTTTGAGCTTCATCTCATTGTAAACCCTAATTTGACATTGTTTCAAAAACATTAATGTAGTTGTTTTACCTTGATCTTCGAAGGGAGTTTGAATATATAACAAGAGAGGACTCCACCTAGTCCATGAAGAGTTGAAATGAAGCTAGAACAAAGTCACACAAAGAGCTATATCAATGTGTATTTTCGGTTAAGGTAAGAACATGGAGGAAACATGATTTTTCTTTGAGATTCCTTACCTAGAAGCAAAGGAGATCAACAATATGTCAAAATACAAGCTCAAGCTCCTTCAATGGTGGAACACCTTGGCACCGAAATGGAGCTCTTGGAGTTTTGAGAAGATAGGAATGAAGAGCTTGATGAGAGGAAGAGATTGGTGGTGTTTGTTTTTGATTTGGACAAATGAGCAAGATTTAACAAGTGGTCAAAGTGGGAGTTTCCATGGTGATAGTGGTATTACCGTGAGAGAGCAAAGAAGAGAGGTAGAAGGTGGTGTTTGCAAACCGTGGGAATGAAAGAAAGAAATGAGAATGAGATAGGATTTGCTTTTAAGAAGATATTTATGTTTATAAAGTAAAAAGTAAGTTTACTTAGTTTGCTTTACTTACTTATTACATTAACTAGAGAGTGGTGAGTCACCACACATATAAAAACCGGCCCCCTTTATTAGTATGAGGGTATTTTAGTCTTTGTTTGTCAATTTAATTACTTAATACAACATATGTTATAAACTAGCTTGTAAAAGTTACTATTCACCTAAACAAGGCACTTAGAAGTGAAATTTTTGATTTCCCATTAATATAGCCACCCAAATGTGATACTATATAGTACACATATATATTAAGAGTAATGATGGACATTTAGCCATTCAAAACTCATTTACAAGACAATTTTTCAAAAACGTGCTTTAAGACTTCTTAAAGCACATTTTGTGTTTTAACTTGTTTTCAAGCTTGGTTTTCTTTGGTAATTGGTTTAATATGTTCATTAATATATAAATGAGGTCTTGGTAAGCTCATTAGGTCTTACTCAAGTTTATCCCAAGCTTAGAGCACATTTTGGCTCTTATTGACTTTAAAGCACATTTGTGTTTCCTTTTGTTTAAATTTGTTTACTAGTGTTTTTAAGACTCTTTTTAGTCTTAACAAATCATGTTTTAATGTTTAACCAACATACCAAGGTTTGGGGTATTTCAACGAGGTATAGCAGACCTCCGCTGCCACCGACCCGTTCTCAGTCATCGGTGAAAAGTGTGTGCACCACTTAATAGAAAGAATCCATACCCAATATATACCAAGATTGACATTTTCCCATATTCCCACTAGGCTATTAACTGTACAAGTGCAATACCAAAACACTCAGTCCTACAGAGTGCAGAGGCGTAAACCCTCAACAGTCAATATCTAATGAGATAACCAGATAAAAGGAACCAATGATCATGTGAGTTGTACATCCAAGGCTCAGTTAGTCACATCAAGCTGAGTTAGTCACACAAACAGTTTCCTTTTGAAATCCATTCAAACTCACTTAGCGTTTCTCATAACATTCCATAAAGTTCGTCACCAAAAGTATCTGAGTACGAGAAGTCGTACAAAACATTCCATAGAGTCCAAGACACAACAAGCTAAGTACGAGAAATCGTACTTGGTAATCGCTGTAGCAGTTCTAGTCGACTTGTGCAAATAATCAACAATACTCTGAGGAATATTAAAGGTAGTCTAACGTCAATAACTTGTAACCTAAGTTAAACTTAAATAAATTCCTCACTCTTATTTCTAAGTCTCAATTGTCTTTTAAGCCCTCGCGTAAATGTTATGTATAACCTTTGACTTATATTAGAATGTTGTATAACCCAAGGTTGTAAGACTAGGGAATGTATGTTATTAACACTTGTTAATTGTTACACTCTTATCCACTTTATTCATACTTAACCCTAATTCTCAATTCAAGGCTCTTGAGACCCTTATATCATAAGTGCATATTATATTATTCATCCAATCTTAGAATCTCAATAATAATTCTTAAGCTTAATACTTTTATTCTTAATTTAGAATAAATATCGGGTTATGACCTATGATAGGTTTATCTTAGAATATTATACTATTATTTCACAATGTAATGATTATGTATTTTATCAGTATTACCAAATAATCCATTATGATTAAGTTTTCCCCTCAACTTAATTAAGATCTACATCCTGTATATTGGAAACATGGTGTTATAGATGCATTTTATGATAACCTAATTGAGTTACTAAACTCATTTATCTTATGTTTAGTTTAGGATGACTTTTATTACAACCATCTAATAATCTTATCATAAGATGTTAAACTGCTTCTCATCTTGAATAACTATATAATAAGGCACTTTAAGATAACCTTTTATTTATCCTTGCTTACATTTAATTTCCCAAATGTTTTATTTTTACACACATTCCCGCTATAGACTATGTATAATCCTTTTATACTAAATTTTAATAAACTTACGTCTTAAAATACATTTTTTTCATATTGTTTACAAAACCCAAGGTTTCAAAGGAATAACTTAATAAATTAATCTCCTTTATTATGTTTTAGGATGAACATTATATCTTAACATAAGGTAGAATTTATCTAAGAATTAAACTCTCATTCACAAGTGAAATTGTCAATTACTTAATAAGATAATATGTTCTGAAAAATCCTCATACCTTATACTCAAATGACACATTAATATTTTTAGTGTCGTAAAGTAGATCAATATAATCTCTTATGTAACTTAGTTTTATCTAATAAAAGGTTCCAAGGTTTTAAGTATCAAATTCCTATTTATAAACCTTTCTATAAATTCTAACTACTAAATACCTCACTTAATTGTAAACTCACATCCTAAGTATTGGTAATTAATGTTATAAATGTATTTCTTATGGCTTATCTAATGCCAAGAAACTTAAGGATTATTACTTAAATAAATTTCCAAATCATAGTTTAATGTAGTTTTATATCATAATCCTTTTAATGATTTTATCTTAAAACATTAAGTTATATTTCAATACCTTAAATGTTAAGAAATGATTAAATCTAGACTTACTAATCCACCTCACATTCAGATGTAAAAGTATTTTATTTATTTTATCATTAATTATAGAATAAGATCTATTTGTGTAACATTTTATGTAATCTAATCACAATTTTTCCTAATTTTTAACTTATTAATTACTTAACCCAATTATAGACTTACATTATGGTCGTTGACTAATACTATACATGTATTTTAATACGGTTTATATAAATCTTAGAAATTCAAAGATAACTCTTTAAGTTTAATAATCATAATTTAATACCGCCTCATATATATTCTTTTATTAGTATTATGTAGAGGTTTAGTTTATCTCATTAATTCCTTCATATTATATTTTCTATAAGGTATTTTATTTCTTTTATTTATGTAGTTTTTTTTATGTGTATATATATTAGGATTTATTCAAGACATTCCTTGTGTAGTTTTATTGCACTTAATTATTAATACTAACTTTTACACATAGCTACATCCAATATATGGTTTATAAAATAAAGTATTTTCCTTAGTTTCAATTAAGTACATTAACTTCCATATTATATAATTAATATAAATGTAGATTAATTTAGTTCCTTGATTTAACCTAAGTTACTATTTTATTTCGTTTATATATACGTACATCTATATATATATATTTACTTCACTTAAAAGTTTACACCCAAAAATATTTATTAACATTCTGTATTAAACGTTAGTTTAGTCTTATTATATTTTCCCCAACCTATAAAGTTCATTAATCAACTATACCTTAATTTTTGGTTACATTAAAAACCTTATATTATAAGATAACTTATGAAAAACCTTAGCATTACAATTTTTAAACCTATTTCCCCTTGTCCAAAAATTCCCAAATTAAGTATATAGTAACTATAACATTTTAGACATATTATAAAATTTTTATTTCATAAAAATATCTTTTTAAATTATCCAAATAATTCCATAATACTCGTAACTTGCAAAAATCATAACTTATGTTTAAAAACTCAAAACCCCATATTAATTTACATCAAAATAAACTAGATTTTATAAGGAATCTATGGTTAAAATTTCAAGTCAAAATACATTCGGGAAGGCCTTTAAATAAATCTAGCAAGTTAGGACTTTATTCTGGAAAATATATTAACTTATTACAACTTAAATCCCCACGATCTAATCTCGGCCGTCCATGTTTATTAACTGAGATCGGACGGCCCAGAACTCGCTAGTTCATCAGAAACCCCCAATTCACACCCGAGTACTAATCCGATGTTTTCTCACAATCCACAGAACGAAATTCGATGATTCTTGTTCCTATCGACTCGAAATTAAATCCCGGTTCTAATGGTACCAATTTCCCCAATTATCATGCAGAATTGAATAAATTCGAATCTGGGTTCGAAGTTAGGGTTCTTATTTGGTTTTCGATTTGAATTCAGCAAATTCTCCTATTGTAATGCATAATAGACTAAATTGGTATGTGTGTTTGATCGATGATGAAATTTCGAATGGAAACCATGGAGAAATTTGATCGGAAACTCACCGGATTTGCATTAACGGGGTGAAATCAAATCGAGAATTCTGGAATCGGTATTTTATGTGCGGTTCAGGTATGCCTCTTCTCGAATCAACTCGCACCAACTGAGAGAGATTTGGTTCATGGAACCTATCACAATCCAAACTAGACATGTAACTCTAGATGTTAGTGGAAGAATCATTGAATTTGATGAACTAGGGAGAAAGTTACAGATCTCACAAGATCGGTGTTTACCTAGTTGGTTTCGGGATGAACTGGGCAGATTTTCCACCGTGATCGAGTAGGCAACTTTAGACAGATGTATCTCCCAAACCAGTGCGAATCAGCCTTGGCCATCAACATGAAAGTTATAGAGGGATTAGAGATCTTCAAAACAAGCTAAAGAACACGAAATTTGGATGAGAAATGAAGAAGTTATGGCGTGACGAAGTTTACCCGATTTCAGGAAAAACTGGAATTCTGGGTTACGCAATCGCGAGGAGCCAACTTTGGATCAATTTTCCGGTCATTTTAGAAGGAGTTAGATGATGTGTGAGTAATGGTTGGAAAGATGAGATTAAGGAGAAGAGAATGAAACAGACGGCATACCAAATGGTGGAGTAGAGCAGGAGATATAGGCGTTTCAAATTCGACCCTCGACATGCCAAAACTGTCGAAAACTGGGACTGTTCAGTGGTAATGCCTGGCTGACTGACACGTCAGCATTTCTCAAAATTTTGGCTCTAAACTTCAATCTATCATAACTTTGGCTAGGATGGTCCGTTTTAACGTTCTTTTTATCGATCTTCATGGTTTTTCATAACCTATTTATTGGTATAGGTTTCATGGCCTGGTTTGACCATTCTCAAAAAGTCAACTCTAGCAAGGCTTAATAAGCTTTAAGGTTTCTAGAATTTTATATTGACTTTTATGTTTCAAAACAATGTTCCAACACTTCCTAAAATCTTTATAATATATTTGGAGTGTTTAGAAATTTTCCCAAGATTTATTGACTTATAAATCTTATTATTAAATTCATAATACTATATAATAATGTATAATAATTAGGGTTAAATGGGAGAAAACCCCTAAATAAATTTCACAATTCCATATAATAATTTAATATTCATAATTCCATACCATAATTTAATATTAATAGTATTATTTATGGTTTAATAAAAGAAATCCCCTAAATTAATTTAAATTAATTTAGGGGTATTTCAACTTTGCCTTTGTAAAGGCGTCCATTTAGGTGGCCAAGGGCCTGGTGCCAATGGTAGCACACTCCGTCTGACGATCTATCTAGGCTCGTTCAGGATTTACTAGGGAAAACCTGACACAGGTTAACCCAAGAGATCTCTACGCGCGACCAGCAGCCAATGACTGTCTGGATTAAGGTTCACATCACTTTCATTCACACTCCACTGTTAGCTTTGTTAGTTAGTGATCCAGTTACAGTTTTAAACATGGAGTACATCACTTACTTGTTGGCTGCCCTATGGGTCTTACACATGCCTAGAATGATTCCAGGTAGTATTTATGTTTGAGTTGAAGCTCTAGGGACCGACGATGTCGTGTCCCGTTCCTAAGTGTCTTACTTAGGTTATAACTACATACTTGTAATACTTAGTGTATTAGGTCAAGCAACGGTAATCACAGTCACACAACTCGTATATGTAGTTTTATATAAGTTGATCTATAGTCGACATAGTATTAGTTCGTGCATAAACAAGTAATGCAGCAAAACACATATTCATCACACATAATCATACATGTTATCAAACAAATCCGAGCCCGAGGAATTCCTTAGGACAACTCGGATCAAACTCCTTTACATACCGTACACCGTGTCTAGATTCGTGCTGTGCAGACCACTAGAGCTTTCGAGCGCGTACGTCGGAAGTGCGATCTAGTAATACAAGGAACGCTAGGCGTCAATCCACATGACAGTATAATCCGGCATTTCCAAATAACGTTTGAAAATCCCAGTGCTATGTCCCCAGACTTAGCATTTGTTCCTAGTTAAAATACCGTTATTTTATAAACCCCTCACTCGTTGTGTGAGTTAATTCTCGGTTTACATAAGAGCATGAAACCTTACGTTGTACACTTATGATATTTCACTCGGGGTTTATTTATCATACCAAAGTCTTACACTAATTTTGGTATTTTATGTCGTTTGTAAACTATAGTGTATAACTTTATTTCTTGATACGTGTTTATATATATATATGTATGCGTTTAGCATAACAGTTGAATAACTATATCCTTAGCCATATAGTATTATTTGTGTTATATTTGTTCCATGATGTTATATGGTATAATATTTTATGTGTCACTAGACTTTATAACACGTGGTTTTGGCAACTTAGGAATGTATCGAAAATAATATACACATGTGCCACATTTGAGCTCCTTATTATATATTTTCATTACTCACAATATTCCCACATAACTTATAATATATTGTAGGTATTTAATTTTATAATACCAAAAACCTTGTGGTAAAATATAACCCAAGATTTGTTCACACTTGCTTAGTCTTCGGTTACATACACATATATACATCCGATTCCCCTTTCTTTCACATCCCATTTCCTCTCAACATCTCCATTTCACCACATCATTTATAGATTATAAGACTCCCCTTATGATATTTCACTGTGCCACAACCTAACCTCCCCTATGAACTTACTTATACAGAAGAACATGATATCAGAAATCTGAAGACATGCTGATGTAGTCTTCTTTGGTTTCTGTTAGGTCCTACGTTGGTTTCCAGAATTCCCAATGAGTGTATCAGTCTAATACATTCTCCTAGGAGTATTTTGAGTTCATTATTAACTCTCCCCCAACATTTTTAAACAACCTGTCCAACTCATACACAGAGACAATTAAGTTGTTGAAACTGAAACATCGTTTAGTTATTCCCTCTCTAAGTCTTTATTTAAGTTGCCGGTTGGTTTCCAAACTTGTCAAGCTTTAACATCACTCGATGATTATATTGGAAAAGGTTTGAGCTTAAAAACAACTCAGAACAATCATGTTATCATCTCAGAAAACTCTCTTTACAGAAAGCAATTATAACTGTCAAACTATAAAATAGGAAAACATGACCTGATGATTTCTCTTGCATTTGTAGTTTGCTCACGGTTCTGGTTTGAGTTTTCCCTAGGTTGCTTAGCTACTTAGTTCATGGTGTTATTACAGTTTCATTCCAATCTGTTACAGACACATAAATAGCCATGCTTTGACTGGGAAGAATCTGAAACAGAAGAAAAAAAAAGAGACTGGAGTCTGACTGGTGTTGTTACAGAAGGACAGCATTATCAAACTGATTGCTTCCCTTTCTTTCTTTCTCTGTCAATCCGTGAATTTGGTGTGTTATCCAGTTCCTAACTCGACTAAACCCAAGGCAACTTTGTTACAGATACAAAATTAGTCAGAACCTGATCTGATAAGAAAACTGAAGCTGAAATCCAAACTGAAATAAAAAACAGAAACTGATTTGTGTTATTGCTTTCTTCCCTGTCTGTTATTTTTTTTAACTGGTTATACTTCTCCTAACTCCTTACCTACTTAGCTAAAGATTCATCGAGATTTTAGACTCAAAAGTAACCCAAAACAATCCTACTGATGCTACTATAACTGTGTTTACTGAACTGAGACTGCAGAACAAGAAACTGCATCAGATGAACATTCTCTTCCATTTTTTTGTTACTGTTTGTTTACGTCCCGATCCTCAATTCTTCCCAAATGACTTACCCAGTTACTTAAGTATTCCATTAAGCTTCTCAACCCATCCAAAAACCCAAACACTTGTACAGACACAGAAATACCAGACACTGAAACCTGGAGTTTAATCTCCAACACTGATGAAACTGAGATATGCTACAGTTCTGTCCTATTTCCCTCTTCAGATCCTTATCTTAGTTTCTATTTCCTCAGTCTGTTATGCTTTTAGTTAGGAGCCTTAGTATAGTTCTAATTTTAAACAATCTAAGACATTCAGTTAGAGCTACCAATATTACCTACACAACAGAAGTCCTAAAGATCTGAAACTGATAAATAAACCGACAACAGAAACTGTTACCTGTTTTCCTTTCTGTTACATTTCATCTGATTCCTAGTTCCTTAGTTGTTTAACTATCTAGTGAGGTATCGAAGTATGGTTTACTCTCCTCAAAACAGGTTCCCCATCATCTCATTTAAACTCCTAAAAGGTTGTGATACAGGAAAGTTAGAATCTTAGAATTTTTGAATCCTAAATAGATTAGTTCTCTTATCAATTTCTTTTCTGTTTTACACACTTCAGTCCCGACCTACCAAATGGGTTTCTACTCCTGTCTAGATATTCAATTGTGTCTTAATCTATAGACTTACCAAAGCAGCTTGGCTAGTGTTTTGAAAATGTTGATACTAGACTGAAATTTCCAGAACAGAAAGCAGTATTTGTATATCTTTTTTTTTTGCTTCACGTTTCATGCATTAGGTTGGGTTCTTAGCTCTCCTTAAGTGTTCCTATCCATACCTGAGTGTGGTAGGATGTTGTAGGTTCGTTAACACACAACTAAGCCAGTTATACAGAAATACAAAAACTCAGGACTAACTGAACACCAAACCTGATATCTTATTTCTGTTTTCTAAGAACTCTCGATTCTGGTTTCCTTTTCATTACTAACCTAGATAGCTATGTGCTACACTGGGTTTTAGGTTTTTATCTGACTCCTACCACCATCACACTACTTCTGCAATGTGAGCCCACAAACACAGGCTTCACATCAGTGGAAAGTTTACCCCAGAAACAAAACCATAACTGCTACATGTTTTCTGTCTTGTTTTCCTCTCTTTAGTTACGATCTGTTTTTACTTCTTTTCTTCAACACCCTCACGTATAGAGATTTGTTCAGGTGTATTATAGGATTATAAGGTATTAGCAACTCAAGACTACCTAAAACAGTAAGAACTCATCCTCAGAACATTGTGATACAGGGATTGAGTGTAACTGAAAAAATAATGAAAACTGTTACAGATTCTTCTGTTTTTCCCTATCAACCGGTGGATCAGTCTAGTTTTTCTTTCTCTTTAAAGTGTTCCCATGTATTAATGGCTAGACAAGTGCCCCCATAATGTTTTAGATATATTCTTGACTCCACATTACCCAAACACTGGTTTTGAGAGATTCATAATCAAAAACAGAAGTTACAGACTCGTTGTTACCACAGGATTTGACAGCTAGTTTAGTTTCTGGTTATGGAGTTTATTTACGAATAGCTCACCTTCTTATCTTGGTTGTTTCCCCTGGTTGTTCTTGGCACGATGTAGGCTCTCCAGTATTTCACTTCAGTTGGACAGAACCCTACATGTTATATCCAATTGTTACATGCTCCAGTTTCGGTAAACAGTATGGAAGAGTACATGTTTCTTTTTTTAGTAGTCTTTCTTACCTGAACCAGGGGCTCGTTGGCTGGGAATTTTTGTTCGATCCCAGAGTGATCTCAGTCAGGGAACTTGACTCACTAGAATAGAGAAGACAGAGGAAAGAAAAGTTACAGGCTATAGCTTCTGCACACGAGAATGTAGGATGAAGGAGATCCCAGAAACAGAAACTCTCTTTTCTTACCTTGCTGATTTATCTACGTTGTCCTGGTGCGCAGGCCTAAACACACCAAGCAGAAGTGCCGGGAGTAGACAGGTGCGTGAACTACTGGATTAAGGATGGAGGTCAGTGTACCATAGTTGAACTGTGGATCAGTGAAAGGGGATCAAAAGTAGAAAAACAATCAAGAAGCTGGGGTTACCTTCACGTAGGAATAACCACGGTGTTCTTGGCTTGCCGTTGGCGTGGGCATGCAAGCGAGGAAGAGTTTGGATGAGATGGAGTTTTAACTAGCAGGCAGAGACAGGAGGATATGGCTCAGAGAATAAACAAGTGTTGCTGAAGTTTCCAAGGGGGTTCAAGAGCATGCCTATGGCGCGCAAGTTACCAGGAGGTCATGGGTGATTGAAAAAAAAATATAAGTTGTGTGAAGTTTGGAATAGATTCTGGTCTGGTAATACCGATTTCAGAGAAGTGTCGATGCATGTCTTTCTCCATCCTTTTCTTTTCTGTAACTTTAGTAGTGAGAATACTAGGTATAATTAGTTGATATCTATTACTGAATTCGAGCACAGCTCAACCGGTTAAGGCTTTGGGAATGGTACAAAAGATCTCGGGTTCGAATCCCGGCTAGAGCATGTTTGCTCTCTTTTTTTTTTTCAGCCCTATTATGCCTATTTATTGTATATAAGTGACTGTATTAACATGTCGCGTTACAAGAGACTATTTTGTTATGTCACGTTGTTGATCATACCTTTGTACAGGTACAACCATTTTATTTGTCGTGTTTTAGTTATGTGTACAACGTTATAATCTTGTAACGTTATGTATATGTACACATATATATTTGTTTAATACTTTAATGTTGTAAATTATATATTTAAATAACGTTTAATTATTTAGGGGTATTTCAGTCTACCCCCCTTAAAGAGACTTCGTCCCGAAGTCGTCTTTCTCGAATGGTTTATAATCACTACCCATATAGCCATGGTGCACATCTATTTGATGTGACGGTATCTAAACGATACAATATGAGCTGAATTCGTAAGGGAATACATATATATATATATATATATATATATATATATATATATATATATATCAATCATCAAACCATTCATACATCCGAGTATCTCGTAGGATACTTACATACATGTTCACAACATACACATGTGCGCAATGCGCAAACAACCCACCAACAAGACAAAACATGTACGCCCGCATACCAATACACATACAGACACACAAAACTCGAGGCTTTACCCCCCTTGAAAGGGGTTACGCCCCCGTACCCCACAAGTACTCCCAGACGCTACTCAAAAAGCGTTGGATACTTGTCTCTCATCGAATCTTCTAACTCCCAAGTGGCCTCTTCGACCTCGTGGTTTGACCAAAGAATCTTGACCATGCGGACGGTCTTGTTCCTGGTCTTCCGTGTCTTCGTATCTAGAATACGTAGTGGAGTTTCTTCGTAACTGAGATTTGGGTCTAGTTCCAGGTGCTCTGGCTGTAACACATGCGAGGGGTGAGGGATGTATTTCTTCAGCTGAGATACGTGGAACACATCATGCACTCTCCCGAGCTCAGTAGGTAAGTCTAACCTGTAAGCTAACGAGCCCACTCGCTCCGTAATGCGATACGGACCAACATACTTCGGGCTTAACTTTCGCTTCTGTCCAAAACGAAAGATGCCCTTCATGGGTGACACTCTGAGGAAGACTCGATCGTCGACTGTGAACTCGAGATCTCTTCGTCGGGCGTCTACATATGATTTCTGTCTATCTTGGGCAGCTTTCATATTTCTACGTATCTGTAGGACATCCTTTTTCACCTGCTCTAAGTACTCGGGTCCAAGGAATGTGTTCTCGCTAGGTTCGTCCCAACAGAGAGGTGTCCTACATGGTCTACCATATAAAGCTTGAAATGGTGGCATCTGAATCGATGCGTGGTAGTTGTTATTGTAGGCAAATTCAATTAGATGTAATCGATCAACCCAACTCTCCTGAAAATCTAGGGCGCATGCTCAGAGCATGTCCTCCAAGGTCTGGATGGTCCTCTCACTCTGACCATCCGTTTGCGGGTGAAAGGCGGTACTTAGCTTCAGCTTGGTACCCAGAGCCTCCTGAACTTGCCCCCAAAACTGTGATAGGAATCGAGGGTCTCTATCTGACACAATTGTTTTTGGCACGCCATGGTGTCTTATGATTTCTCGCTGGAAAAGATCCGCTAATTTGTGAACTTTTCATGTGTCTTTGATTGGAATAAACTTAGCCACTTTCGTCAATCTGTCGACGATCACCCAAATAGTGTTCGCACCTCCCTTAGTCGGTGGGAGGCCGACAACAAAATCCATGGATAGGTCCTCGAACTTCCAGTACGGAATGGGCATAGGCTGCACCAAACCTCCTGGTCTCCTGTGCTCGAACTTGACTTTCTGACAAGTCAAGCAGCGGGTAACAAACTCTGTTACATCCTTTTTCATACCACTCCACCAAAAGTGAGTCTTCAGATCTTTGTACATCTTCGATGATCCCGGGTGGATAACAAGGAAGAACAATGAGCTTCACTAAGTATCTTCTCTTTCAACTCTGGGCTGGACTCTGGAATGCACAATCTGCCATTCAATCTGATCAGTCCATCATCACTGAGTGTGAAATCGTATTTTTGCCTCTCGAATATGCCGTCAACTAACTGCTGCCTGATGGTCTGTATGTACTGGTCGCTCTCCTGAGCACAGCGTACTTCTTCGACTAGGCTACTGTTTGCTGACATGGCATGTAAGGAGTGAGCTCTCCGGCTCAGGGCATCGCTACTATGTTTGCTTTCCCCTCCTTGTACTTGAGGTCGATGTCGTAGTCTTTCAAGAACTCGACCCATCGCCTCTGCCTCATGTTCAGATCTTTCTGGGTAAATAGATATTGAAGACTTTTGTGATCTGAGTATATCGTCACTGTCACACCATATAAGTAATGTCTCCATATTTTCAAAGCAAAAACCACTGCTCCCAGCTCTAAATCATGTGTCGGGTAGTTCTCCTCATGTTTCTTCAGTTGTCGGGAGGCGTAGGCTACGACCTTCCCATGCTGCATGAGTACACACCCTAGGCCCGTACCTGAGGCATCATAGAAAACTTCGAACCCATCGGTCCCTTCAAGAATGGTGAGTACGGGAGCCGACGTCAGAAGGTCCTTCAGTGTCTGAAAGGAACGCTCGCAATCTACAGTCCACACAAACTGAGCGTCCTTTTTCATCAAATTAGTCATAGGCTTGGCTACTTTGGAGAAGTCTTTCACAAAACGTCTGTAGTACCTGGCTAACCCTAAGAAACTGCGGATATCGGTCACTATTTTTGGTCTCGGCCAGCTCTTGACTGCCTCTATCTTCGCAGGGTCGACTGATATGCCACTGGCTGAAATGATGTGCCCAAGAATGCCACGCTATCTAGCCAAAACTCACACTTCGAGAGCTTGGCGTATAGCAGGTTCTCTCTCATAATCTATAGAACTTGTCTAAGGTGTGCTTCGTGGTCTTTCTTAGTTTTAGAGTAGATTAAGATGTCGTCAATGAATACCACTACTGACGAGTCAAGATTCTCTCTGAACAGATGGTTCATGAGATCCATAAATACTGCAGGTGCATTTGACAATCCAAATGGCATCACGGTAAATTCATAGTGACCGTAACGTGTTCTGAACGCTGTCTTCTCTATGTCTCTCTATGCAATGCGTATCTGATGGTAGCCTGATCTCAAGTCGATCTTCGAGAACACTGCTGCGCCTCTGAGCTGATCAAACAAGTCGTCGATGCGCGGAAGAGGGTATTTGTTTTTGATTGAAACGACATTTAACTCCCTGTAATCGATGCAGAGTCTCATACTCCCATCTTTCTTCTTGACAAACAATACAGGCGCTCCCCATGGAGAGACGCTCGGTCTGATATAGCCCTTGTCCAGTAGGTCTTCTAACTGAACCTTTAATTCTTTCATCTCTGCAGGCGCCATTCGGTAGGGTGCCTTGGCAATAGGCCCCGTGCCCGGCATAAGATCAATGGCGAACTCCACCTCTCGTGGTGGTGGCATGCCTGGTAATTCCTCAGGAAACAGACCAGGGAATTCGGATACCACTAGTATATCCAAATCCATCTGCTCCTCTTGTCTCGTATCGTGGACGTAACATATATATGCGGTGTTGCCCTTCCTCACTTCTTTCATTAGGTTCAAAGTAGATACAATTTTGATGGTGGGTTCCTTAGGTACACTGCGGTAGGAAATAGCCTTGCCCCCCGGGCTTTTGAGTAACAGTCGGTGCTTGGCACAATGTATCCGGCCCTTGTGTCTCTGCAGCCAATCCATACCGATGATGACGTCGAAACCCAACCCTCTGAATTCGGTCAAGTCGACGGGGAAAATCTCATCCCGGATAATAATTCGCAAGCCGCGGTAGCGTCCCGTGCATCGCACTCTCTCCCTGGATGGTAACGTGACGGTGAAGTCGGAGAGGTGCTCCGGGGTTAGTCCCAACTTCTTTGCAAAAGAGGAGGAAACGAAGGAGTGGGATGCCCCTGAGTCAAATAAGACTGATGCATCGGTGCCATTTACCGGGAAGGTACCTGTAGCATTTGCTTTATATTAGTACGTGGTTATGAAGGTTAAATTTATTAGTTTGGCTGGTTTCTATCCTTACCAGTGATGACATTGCCCATCTCTTTGGCTTGTGCCGTATTCAGAATGTTGAGGTTAGCTTCTTTCTCAGATTCAAGGCCTGGATTAACGAGTCGCATGAGGATAAGACTGATGACAATTGTACGAAAAACTTTGAAATTCCACTTTAATTTATTTCACAAATCATTACATTATACTTGCATACAAAGCTAGTGGCTTACAACATTACATCAATACTCTCTTAAGGTCAAGTTTAAACGTCCCGGTTTGATGTGGGTAGTGTTTACTAACGCTGGCGGTGCGGTGTTTAACTTAATCCGCTTGATTCCGTGATATACTAATCTCGAATCTCCACCGAATACTAAAACATCTCCAGATCTGAGGACTAGCTTCTTAGCTAGATCCATTCTCTTTTGGTTGCCATACAAGAATTCTGCTTCATCACCAATGGAGAACGACACTACGGGGATACCCTTTGCAATGGACTCGGGTGTCTCATCCCGGTCCTGGTGTAATCCCAGTCACCCATTTTGTTCGTAGAAGTTTACAATGCAAACGTCGGCATCAATGCCGGTACTGGTTCGTCTTCAATCTGCGGCGCGTCTCCCACCGCCTTCCGTGCTAAGGTCTTGACGCTCTCGGTATCCTAGGTACTCTCCCCCCATCTAGTTTCCTCTCTACCGTCCTGGTATGTCCTATCTGTTGGATCCCAATCCTTACCTAGGCAATCATCATGTAGCCTCATCTTCGAGCCGCTCGTAAAAACCCGGAATGTAAAACCCACCTCTTTTCTACCCAAGGGCTCTACACTCTTCTATGATGTCGGTTTTGCTCGTCTAAAGTTAAGAATTCTCTAAGCAAACATGCCTGGTCGGATGACTTGACTATTCTCTCTTGGATGTTCTTGTTTTCGGCTGCGGGTCTTGGCGATCTCGGTCTCGTAGATAGGGGTAGCAAATGTTAAAACTACCTAAGATGTGGAAGTTTTCCTAAGGTAAGTTATTACTTAAGGTCGAACACACTCACATGTTCATGCTTTAAAGCGTTTACCACACATCATGGTTGATACAATAGCAGTCGGGAATTATAATTACCTGTGTGCCTGGGTACCCCCTCAGCACCTGTTCCCCGCTGAATTAAGGGTGGCGCGTCCATGGTCGACTCTTTTCCCCCTTCTGAAACGCATTCGGTGGACGTTTGGCCCCCCTTGGCCTCTCTCGCCCTTGATCCTCCAACAGTGGGCTTCTGAGCAGTCTTCTCCCCCTGGTAATTCCGGCCGTCTGGGTTAGTAGCATTCATAGTCACGGTGCCCCATCTGCCTGCAGTATCGGCATTCCACCTTGTTGCCGCTGCAGTCCACCCCTGGGTGGTCCTTCCCACAACGCTTACAGTAGAAATGGCACTGGGGTCTACCGGTGCCTGTTGCAACCGTAACTTAGGTTAACACGAGTCATGCACAATATTAGGATTAACAAATAGTTTGACAACTAAAATTATGAGGAGGGTATTCTCACCCCTGGGAGGTGCCGATCTCAGTGGCTGGGCATCGATGGGTGGGCCGGTCAGTCATGGTACGGGATCTTTCCCCTTGAAACCCTGCTGACTCTGCTGCCCCTACTGCCCCTGCTTTCCCTTCTTTTTGAAGAAGCCTATGTCAAAACAGATTTGGGGTCAGCACACATGATAATCATTAATGATTAAATTCAAAAATGAAAAAATTTCCTTACTTTCCCTTCTTTGAGCCCTCGCCTCGATTCACTCCCCCGTCCTCAGACTCCTTCTCGGACTTCTTTCTTTTCTTCTGGCCTAGAGTCTCATCCCGAGTCTGGAGCATCAGCTCCATCCTCGAGGCCGCATCATAACATTCCTGGAATTTAAACTAGTGATTCTTCACACATTCACGGTAATTGGACATATAGAACATTAGCAAGAATTAACGGTGTTTAGATTTTACCTGTATGGTGGTATAAAGTGTGGCGCCCATGGCTGCCTGGATATGGAATAAAAGACCCCCCCCCCCGGAACTTTTCGACCTTAACGGTCTCAGAGTAGTTGACTCCGGGGATGAAGTCAAGAAGACCGATGAAGCGAACGTAGTACTCGTCCACGGACAGACTCCCCTGGGTCAGCGTCTCAAACTCCCGACGCTTCTTTTGCTTGAGGTGAGCGGGATAGTACTTCCCTCGCAGAATATCATGAACATAGCCCATGAGAAGTCGGGTGTCGCCAAGTGCTGGTCCTTTACAAGTCTCCACCAGGTACTGGCTGCGTTCTTCAGATTGAATGCAGCAATCGTAACTTTCTGATCTTCTGGCACTCGCAAGGCCTCGAAGGCTTTCTCATGCTCCACGATGAAGCGCTCCAAGGCAATGGGGTCCGGATCCCCTGAGTAGGTCGGTGGTCGTGTCTCAGATACCGCCTTCAGCCAATTTGTCTCACGGGGCTGCGGTGGGTGGGGTATGGCGCCTCCAATCTGGGTAAGTATAGCAGCAACTGCTTCATTAACGCCTGGGATACCGGTGTCGCCACCGGCCCCTCTACCGGCTCCGCGCCCTCTAGGTCTACCAGCCATCTGCTGTACAGACCGTCGTATTATAATTCGGTAAATATATCGTCAGCACATACATAAGATATTAAGTTGCCTTAGAGGCTAAATGTGTATACGTATAATGCGTAACCTCTACTTAAGTTCACTAAATAGGTCGTCTCGTACCTCACAGACGTATCCCGGGTTTCCCAAATCCTAAGCTCACTGTTTAATTCCTAGTATCTCTTCATCAGAGCGGTACTCCGCTCTGATACCACTGTTGTAACACCCCTCTCAATCATGACGTAATAATCGCTCACGTGAACAGGAAATAAAGGCGTCTCACAGCGGAAGAAATTACAGTATTAGAACTCACATGGGTGTTACTGGCCATCACTCGCCCATACGAGTGATGTAGCAATACAACAACTTAACAAGGTTAAACATAATAATACAATCCGCGGTGACAACGAGATACCGCCTACATGTCTATCTAAGTATCACAAACGCAACTACTTTGAGCGTCTAAACATAATCCAAATCTTACAACCCATTTCTAGTGAAATCACTTAATACATAACGAGGTATGAACGGTAAATCCAAAATCCACAACATCCTACTACCCAACCCCGCACTCCGGCTTCGTCCGTGATCATCAACCTGCATAAAGCCATAAAGGCTCAGCGATAAACGCTGAGTATGCCGAGTCTGGACCCTAATGGTCAATTAGGTCGTATTAACCGTCTTTTTTATTAGGTTCGTTACATGCAATGTCGGTTTACAGAAAATAGCTGGAAACTGTAAAACATAGTTAAGCATGTAACAATCATCACAGGTATACACGGAACAGCAGCACATCGTACAATACGTTAGCATCGATAATTCACAAGTTATTCTTATTTTCACATCTTCACGTATCACAACGCTCGGCCCACCGGGCCTTCACATATTGTTGGTTAGGTTAGCACTGTCGGGAGTCAGTTAGGACAACCTGAGATATATATTCACTTGGACAGTAGTCTCACGTACACACAAGGTGCTCACTGTCCTGATCATCCGAAGACTCTGGGACTAATTCACTTTGCCTTTGTAAAGGCGTCCATTTAGGTGGCCAAGGGCCTGGTGCCAACGGTAGCACACTCCGCCTGACAATCTATCTTGGCTCGTTCAGGATTTACTAGGGAAAACCCGACACAGGTTAACCCAAGAGATCTCTACGCGCGACCAGCAGCCAATGACTGTCTGGATTATGGTTCACATCACTTTCATTCACACTCCACTGTTAGCTTTGTTAGTTAGTGATCCAGTTACAGTTTTAAACATGGAGTACATCACTTACTTGTTGGCTGCCTATGGGTCTTACACATGCCTAGAATGATTCCAGGTAGTATTTATGTTTGAGTTGAAGCTCTAGGGACCGACGATGTCGTGTCCCGTTCCTAAGTGTCTTACTTAGGTTATAACTACATACTTGTAATACTTAGTGTATTAGGTCAAGCAACGGTAATCACAGTCACACAACTCGTATATGTAGTTTTATATAAGTTGATCTATAGTCGACATAGTATTAGTTCGTGCATAAACAAGTAATGCAGTAAAACACATATTCATCACACATAATCATACATGTTATCAAACAAATCCGAGCCCGAGGAATTCCTCAGGACATCTCGGATCAAACTCCTTTACATACCGTACACCGTGTCTAGATTCGTGCTGTGCAGACCACTAGAGCTTTCAAGCGCGTACGTCGGAAGTGCGATCTAGTAATACAAGGAACGCTAGGCGTAAATCCACATGACAGTATAATCCGGTATTTCTGAATAACGTTTGAAAATCCCAGTGCTATGTCCCCAGACTTAGCATTTGTTCCTAGTTAAAATACCGTTATTTTATAAACCCCTCACTCGTTGTTTGAGTTAATTCTCGGTTTACATTAGAGCATGAAACCTTACGTTGTACACTTATGATATTTCACTCGGGGTTTATTTATCATACCAAAGTCTTACACTAATTTTGGTATTTTATGTCGTTGTAAACTATAGTGTAACTTTATTTCTTGATACGTGTTTATATATATATATATATGTATGCGTTTAGCATAACAGTTGAATAACTATATCCTTAGCCACATAGTATTATTTGTGTTATATTTGTTCCATGATGTTATATGGTATAATATTTTATGTGTCACTAGACTTTATAACACGTGGTTTTGGCAACTTAGGAATGTATCGAAAATAATATACACATGTGCCACATTTGAGCTCCTTTATTATATATTTTCATTACAAACAATATTCCCACATAACTTATAATATATTGTAGGTATTTAATTTTGTAATACAAAAAACCTTGTGGTAAAATATAACCCAATATTTGTTCACACTTGCTTAGTCTTCGGTTACATACACATATATACATCTGATTCCCCTTTCTTTCACATCCCATTTCCTCTCAACATCTCCATTTCACCACATCATTTATAGATTATAAGACTCAGAACTGTACCACAACCTAACCTCCCCTATGAACTTACTTATACAGAAGAACATGATATCAGAAATCTGAAGATCATGCTGATGTAGTCTTCTTTGGTTTCTGTTAGGTCACTACGTTGGTTTCCAGAATTCCTAATGAGTGTATCAGTCTAATACATTCTCCTAGGAGTATTTTGAGTTCATTATTAACTCTCCCCCAACATTTTTAAACAACCTGTCCAACTCATACACAGAGACAATTAAGTTGTTGAAACTGAAACATCGTTTAGTTATTCCCTCTCTAAGTCTTTATTTAAGTTGCCGGTTGGTTTCCAAACTTGTCAAGCTTTTACATCACTCGATGATTGTATTGGAAAAGGTTTGAGCTTAAAAACAACTCAGAACAATGATGTTATCATCTCAGAAAACTCTCTTTACAGAAAGCAATTATAACTGTCAAACTATAAAACTGGAAAACATGACCTGATGATTTCTCTTGCATTTGTAGTTTGCTCACGGTTCTGGTTTGAGTTTTCCCTAGGTTGCTTAGCTACTTAGTTCATGGTGTTATTACAGTTTCATTCCAATCTGTTACAGACACATAAATAGCCATGCTTTGACTGGGAAGAATCTGAAACAGAAGAAAAAAAAAGAGACTGGAGTCTGACTGGTGTTGTTACAGAGGACAGCATTATCAAACTGATTGCTTCCCTTTCTTTCTTTCTCTGTCAATCCGTGAATTTGGTGTGTTATCCAGTTCCTAACTTGACTAAACCCAAGGCAACTTTGTTACAGATACAGAATTAGTCAGAACCTGATCTGATAAGAAAACTGAAGCTGAAATCCAAACTGAAATCAAAAGCAGAAACTAATTTGTGTTCTTCCTTTCTTCCTGTCTGTTATTTTTTTTAACTGGTTATACTTCTCCTAACTCCTTACCTACTTAGCTAAAGATTCATCGAGATTTTAGACTCAAAAGTAACCCAAAACAATCCTACTGATGCTACTATAAATGTGTTTACTGAACTGAGACTGCAGAACAAGAAACTGCATCAGATGAACATTCTCTTCCATTTTTTTTTGTTACTGTTTGTTTACGTCCCGATCCTCAATTCTTCCCAAATGACTTACCCAGTTACTTAAGTATTCCATTAAGCTTCTCAACCCATCCAAACACCCAAACACTTGTTACAGACACGGAAATACCAGACACTGAAACCTGGAGTTAATCTCCAACACTGATGAAACTGAGAGATGCTACAGTTCTGTCCTATTTCCCTCTTCAGATCCTTATCTTAGTTTCTATTTCCTCAGTCTGTTATGCTTTTAGTTAGGAGCCTTAGTATATTTCTAATTTTAAACAATCCAAGACATTCAGTTAGAGCTACCAATATTACCTACACAACAGAAGTCCTAAAGATCTGAAACTGATAAATAAACCGACAACAGAAACTGTTACCTGTTTTCCTTTCTGTTACATTTCATCTGATTCCTAGTTCCTTAGTTGTTTAACTATCTAGTGAGGTATCCAAGTGTGGTTTACTCTCCTCAAAACAGGTTCCCCATCATCTCATTTAAACTCCCAAAAGGTTGTGATATAGGAAAGTTAGAATCTTAGAATTTTGAATCCTAAACAGATTAGTTCTCTTATCTATTTCTTTTCTGTTTTACACACTTCAGTCCCGACCTACCAAATGGGTTTCTACTCCTGTCTAGATATTCAATTGTGTCTTAATCTATAGACTTACCAAAGCAGCTTGGCTAGTGTTTTTGAAATGTTGATACTAGACTGAAATTTCCAGAACAGAAAGCAGTATTTGTATATCTTTTTTTTTTTTGCTTCACGTTTCATGCATCAGGTTGGGTTCTTAGCTCTCCTTAAGTGTTCCTATCCATACCTGAGTGTGGTAGGATGTTGTAGGTTCGTTAACACACAACTAAGCCAGTTGTACAGAAATACAAAAACTCAGGACTAACTGAACACTAAACCTGATATCTTCTTTCTGTTTTCTAAGAACTCTCGATTCTGGTTTCCTTTTCATCACTAACCTAGATAGTTATGTGCTACACTGGGTTTTAGGTTTTTATCTGACTCCTACCACCATCACACTACTTCTGCAATGTGAGCCCACAAACTCAGGCTTCACATCAGTGGAAAGTTTACACCAGAAACAAAACCATAACTGCTACATCTGTTTTCTGTCTTGTTTTCCTCTCTTTAGTTACGATCTGTTTTTACTTCTTTTCTTTAACACCCTCACGTATAGAGATTTGTTCAGGTGTATTATAGGATTATAAGGTATTAGCAACTCAAGACTGCCCAAAACAGTAAGAACTCATCCTCAGAACATTGTGATACAGGGACTGAGTGTAACTGAAAAAAGAATGAAAACTGTTACAGATTCTTCTGTTTTTCCCTATCAACCGGTGGATCAGTCTAGTTTTTCTTTCTCTTTAAAGAGTTCCCATGTATTAATGGCTAGACAAGTGCCCCCATAATGTTTTAGATATATTCTTGACTCCACATTACCCATACACTGTTTTTGAGAGATTCATAATCAAAAACAGAAGTTACAGACTCGTTGTTACCATAGGATTTGACAGCTAGTTTAGTTTCTGGTTATGGAGTTTATTTACGAATAGCTCACCTTCTTATCTTGGTTGTTTCCCCTGGTAGTTCTTGGCACGATGTAGGCTCTCCAGTATTTCACTTCAGCTGGACAGAACCCTACATGTTATATCCAATTGTTACATGCTCCAGTTTTGGTAAACAGTATGGAAGAGTACAGGTTTCTTTCTTTAGTAGTCTTTCTTACCTTGACTAGGGGCTCGTTGGCTGGGAATTTTTGTTCGATCCCAGAGTGATCTCAGTCAGGGAACTTGACTCACTAGAATGGAGAAGACAGAGGAAAGAAAAGTTACAGGCTATAGCTTCTGCACACGAGAATGTAGGATGAAGGAGATCCCAGAAACAGAAAATCTCTTTTCTTACCTTGCTGATTTATCTACGTTGTCCTGGTGCGCAGGCCTAAACACACCAAGCAGAAGTGCCGGGAGTAGACAGGTGCGTGAACTACTGGATTAAGGATGGAGGTCAGTGTACCATAGTTGAACTGTGGATCAGTGAAAGGGGATCAAAAGTAGAAAAACAATCAAGAAGCTAGGGTTACCTTCACGTAGGAATAACCACGGTGTTCTTGGCTTGCCGTTGGAGTCTTAACTAGCAGGCAGAGACAGGAGGATATGTGAAATACCCCAAAATTAATTTAAATTAATTTAGGGGATTTCTTTTATTAAACCTTTAAGGAATTATGAATATTTATTAAATTTTGTTGGAATTGTAGTGGACTTATGATATTAGTATAGGATTATGAATTAAATTATGTATGGAATTATGAGTATATATTCTATGGAATTATGGAAATTATTTTAGGGGATTCCTCCTATTTAACTCTAAAGAATACAGTTAAGTATTTAATTATTATATATTATTATATAGTATTATGAATTTAATAACAAGATTTATAAGTCAATAAATCTTGGAAAAATTCCTAGACACTCCAATTATATTATAAAGATTTTATAAATATTGGGAGCATTGATTTGGAACATAAAAGTCAATATAAAATCCTAGAAACCTTAAAGCTTATTAAGCCTTGCTAGGGTTGACTTTTTGAGAATGGTCAAACCAGACCATGAAACCTATACCAATAAATAGGTTATGGAAAACCATGAAGATCGATAAAAAGAACGTCAAAAACGGATCATCCTAGCCAAAGTTACGCTAGATTGAAGTTTTGAATCAAAAATTTGAAAGATGCCACGTGTCACTCTGTCACGGGTCGCCAACACTTAGCCGATTTTATTCCTTCAATTTCGGTAACAGATTTCGATTTTTGCCCTAACTTTAGACGGCTATGTCTTTTTCATCTCTTCATATTTTTCAATGCCGTCTTCTTTGTTGTCTTCTCCTACATTCCCTCTAAACAACTATAACTCATACAAACCCTAACTCATTCTGAATCAACCGGAAAATCGAGCCAAAGTAGCCACCCTGCAAAAACTGAAACTGCAATTCCAGTTTTCTCTTCGAATCAGGTAAATTCGATTAGCCATAACTTCTTCGTTACTCATCCAAATTTCATGTTCTTTAGCTCGTTTTGAAGAGCTCTAATCCATCTACAACTTTCATGTTGATGACCAAAGCTAATTCCCAACCGTTTGGAAGAGAGAGGTGTCTAAAGTTTCGGATTTGTCATCACATAAAATCATGAACTTTTTCCAGAAAACGCAAGGTAAACTCGTAACTTCTAGCCTCGATTTCTTTCTGTGTGTTGCGAGTTAGGATTAGTTCTTGCTATCATTGTGTAGAGCTAAGTTTCTTCTTTAGATTAAGCCCAAGAACAAAGCCTAACTCGATCTGTACTGAAACTTATAGTGCTTCGAAGTTGGCTACTCGAACATGCGAGGTTCGAATATTTTTCCAGAACCCGATATTGAATCTCCTCGTTTGTGCAATTCCGGTGAGCTTTTCTTCAAACTATTCCTATGTTGCTAATCGAAATTGCAATACCGGTCTAACTCATGTGTCAATTTCAATTATTTTATGCATTGTACTAAGAGAATTTGGCAAATTAAGATTCAGAAACCCGCATGAACCCTAACCTCCAAATCGAATTCGAAAACCAGTGAATACTGCATTATAATTGGGGAAATTGGTCTCATTAGAACCGTAATTTAATTTCGGAACCATAGACTGGGGCTTCAGCATCCGTCCGATCTGGACTTAAGGAAATGGACGGCCAAGATTAGATCGTGGATAATAAAGATGTTTTAAGTTTATAATGTTTCAGAATTTAACTCTAACTTGTTGAATTAATTTAAATACCTTCCCGAAGGTATTTTGACTTGAAATTTTAACCATAGATTCCTTATTAAATCTAGTTTATTTTGATGTAAATTAATAAGATTTTGGAGTTTTTAAACATAAGTTATGAGTTTTGCAAGTTACGGGTTTTCTGGAATTATTTGGCTAATTTTAAAAGATATTTTTATGAAATAAAAATTTTATAATAGGTCTAAAATGTTATATTTACTGTATACTAAGTTTGGGAATTTTGGGCAATGGTAAATGGTTTTAAAAATTGTGTTTATGAGTTTTTCATAAGAATAACTTATAATATATGGTTTTTAATGTAACCAAAAATTAAAGTATGGTTTGTTAATAAACCTTTTAAGCTGGGAAAAATATGGAACACTAAATTAACACTTTATAACAGTAAGTTTATAAATGTTTAGGTATTAGTTTTTAATAGAAGTGAAATTATTTACATATATGTATATATACATATTTAAGTGGAAACTTATATAAATCAAGGAATATAATTATTTTTTTTTTACGTTTTACTTATTATATTATATGGGAGTTACTATTCTTAATTAAAACAAAGGAATATATATATACACATATATGTAAAAGAAATAAAATAGTAACTTAGGTTAAATCAAGGAGCTAAATTAATCTACATTTATATTAATTATATAATATGGTAGTTAATATACTTAATTTAAACTAAGGGAAATACTTTATTTTATTAACCATATTTTGGATGTAGGTGTGTGTAAAAGTTAATATAAATAATTAAATACAATAAAACTACATAAATAATGTTTTGTAGAAATCCTAGTATATATAAATATATACACAGTAAACATAATAAAATTAAATACCTTATAGGAAATATAATACGAAGGAATTAATAAGTTAAACTAAACCCCTACATAATACCAATAAAAGAATATTATAGGAGGTGGTATTAAATTATAGTTATGTATTAGGCTTAAGAGTTACCTTTGAGTTTCCAAGGTTTATATATAACCATATTGAAATACATGTATAGTATTATTTGTCAATAACCAAGATGTAAATCTTAAATTGGGATTAAGTAATTAATAAGTTAAAACTTAGGAAAAATTGTGCTTTCATAAAATGTTGTACAAATAGATCTTATTCTATAATTAATAATAAACAAATGTAATACGTTTACATCTAGATGTTCTTAATATATAAACCATAATAAGATAAGTAAAATACTTTTACAACTAAGTGTGAGGTGGATTAGTAAGTCTAGATTTAATTATTTCTTAACATTTATGGTAGTGAAATATAACTTAATGTTTTAAGATAGAATCATTAAAAGGATTATGATATATTCTATATTAAACGATGATTTGGAAATTTATCTAAATAATTATCCTTAAGTTTCTTAGAATTAGATAAGCCATATAAAATACATTTATTACTAATATTCAGGATGAGAAGCAATTTAACATCTTATGACAAGTTTACTAGATGGTTGTAATAAAAAGTCATTTTGAACTAAGGATATGATAATTGAGTTTAGTGGCTCAACTAAGCTATAATAAAATGTATCTACAACACTATGATTCCAATATACAAGATGTAGATCTTAATTAAGTTAAGGGAAAGACTTAATCATAACGGGTTATCTAGTAGATATTGTTTGAATACATAATCTTTACATTGTGGGATAGTAGTATAGTATTCTGAGATGAGTCCATCGTAGGTCATAATACAATGTTTATTCTAAATTAAGAATAAAGGTATTGAGCTTAAGATTATTATTGAAATTTTTAGATTTAATTATATAATATAAACACATTTATGATATAGAGGTCTTAAAAGTCTTGAATGTGAGGATTGTGGTTAAGTATGAATAAAGTGGATAGGAGTGGACAATTAGCAAATGTTAATCGAATACATTCCTTGATCTTACCACCTTGGGCTATACAACGTTCTCAGATAACTCAAAGATTATACATAACATTTAAGTGAGGGCTTCTGTAACACCCCTAACCACCACCGTACACTTAACATCAATCTGCAGCGGAAATCTCAACTCATCATATTACTTAATTCAATGGTGTTACACGCCGTTAACCACCCACGTGGCTAACAAGGCTAATACATATACATTTGTATCGGTCTGATGGACTAGATTCCCGAGCAACTACACAATACAATCCTCATTCCATTTTCAACATTTATTATATACATACATTCCCACTGTACCGAGTATTTACAAACTAATGCCGATAACAATTTCGGTCTTACTACGCTTACAATGCTTACGCCATTTAGATGGCTACCCATGTATAAACATCTACCCCGTCCTACTCTCGAACGGCTTCCAGCTCCTTGTACCTGAAATAGAAAAGGAGAGAAAGGGTGGCCCCCAAGGGGCTCAGCACCTTTGCTGGTATGGTAATCCTGCAGCCCACATGCTACCGGGCCACGCACAACTAATTGTCGTCTTAGCATGCAGTTGATTATATTTAAATCATGCATACAAGCCATAAACATACAACACATAACATTTCGCCTCAATGGGCTCAACCTATAACCATCACATCCACACTTAACCAACCATTCAATGATTCCTTAAACCCTAGAGTGGCTCTCCTCTAAAACGGAGCTACTTCCTTAACGAACGACATGTACCCATTAATCGGGTTATCCTTAAACGCCTCTTGTCACAACTGGGATTCATTTCCATGATCCACACACTCCATATCCTACAACATATCTCATTCCTCACATAACAAAACATAACAAAACCTTTTTGTTTCGTCGTACACATGACAACATCACAATCATTTTAAACACCTGACGTATACTCATCGTAGCATAGCAAGGGAATTTGCATAGCACAACACCAATACATAACACCGTAAATCGGTTCTCACAAGGAACCTTCCACCATAGTTAGTATACATAGTGAGCCTAGAGATTATTACCAATCCCATGTTAAGCTCGTTACCAACCTCGTTACCGTCCGGTTATATAGAACGGTTAACTTATACCCAAGGTGTGTCGGATATAGTAATCCCAAGCACACCGAAATAACATTCGTATGCCCCTGTGGCCCGACGTGAGTCAGTAACTAGCTTTGGATAAGCTAAGGGAAGGTAGAAACCAAATTGGAATACCACCTATACATACACCAAGAGAGCCGAACCGGATATGATATCGACTCCCGTCCATCACACGCGTGGCCGGAACAACCGGACTCCTCACCCCCCCCATTAGTATATATACACTTATAAATAAGTAGTTAGAGATCCATTATGGAGCCTACCACATCCACACACCATACGGTATCATAACCGAGTTAAGCACACAAGGGAGGTTCACACACTTGCATACAACAACAATATCCAACTAACTCACACATAGCCGTGGTTAGCACGTTCCCAAGGTTTGGGTCGTCAACTCCGAATACCGATCACTCATGTGTTCCTAGATTTGGTTAGCTAAGGTTTAACACATATTTGAGGTTAAACGGTATCGGAGGCCAATTTCGCCACATAAATGAATTACTGTAAACTCATTACATGTTTTTATCTTACAAGGTGGCAACATTCAGAAAAACACTTTGGCATACAAGCCGGTGTAATCCGGTAGGACACAGGTTGCAAGAAAACCATACCTGTCACCGGAGTCCACTTTACCACGTCCACTTATGTTCCTCGAGCAATTCTCGAACAACTGATAACATTACATATACGTTTATTAACATCGGGGTTGCATGATTATTTAATGTCTAATGCTTATAATTTTTCCCCGTTAGTTTAGTTACATAACTTTGCATTTTTAACTTGATTTACTTTCACATTTTATTACAACTTTTCACCTACTTAATTGTCATTAAAACTCACCTAACATGTCCTAAACAACCTTAGAACACCATTAACCATCAATCCCCAACATTACACATCATTTCCATACCTTAAACATTTAAATCATCTTACTTAACTTAATCTCTTAAGTCCTTTTATAATTATTTTTCTAATCATCAATACTCTCTTAATGGCATACCACTAATACCACTCAACATTCTTAAAATTTAATTTAATTAATTTTTTTTTTTTAAGGTCCGACCGACCCACCGACTGACCCACCCCCTGGGTAGGTCGGCTGCAGAGAACATCCCACTTCACAGTTTTCAGCCCGACCGACCCAGACTGGGGTCGGTCCCCTGGGTAGGTCGGCTGCAGAAACTCTCCTAAAAATGCCTATCTTATTCCAAACTCCTCCACAAGTTCCCTTATATGTTCTAACACCATTTGGGCACTTAAACACCCTCTTAAATCATCCATTAAACTCATTAGTTGACCCACCATCAAGCTCCTTGATCATTCACTCAAATTCTTGCAAAATTCCTAACACTTGTAACGTTTTTCCCTAAGTTCCTAAGTGGTGGTTTATACTTATGATAACAACTAACTAAAATGTTTTCTCACCACCATCACATCTACTCCAAGCATCATTCCTCACAAACACCTCCATTACACAACTCCTTCTATATCCACAAGTTTACACTTAGACCTTCACAAGGCATTACTTTTCCTTTGTTTAACTAAACTTTAACAAGACTTAATACTTCACATATCATAACTTTGGTGTGTATAAAACACTCATTTGATTTCTAAATCCTCCAAGATTATGCCCAAGGCATCTTAACACTTAACAACACCTTAATTCACCATCTTCACACTTAACCATTTCTAGCACCTTCTAGGTCATAAAATCTCATTACTACACATAAACTCCTTTGTTTATCGACTAAATTTCGCCATGGGTTCTCTTGTATCACCTTACACCAAAACACATAGTTTTTCACCTTTTGACAACCAAGACATTCATCTTCCCAACAATGCTCTTTACACACAAGTAAACCTTTAAACTACACTACATCACAATATAGTGCATAAACTTAAATTGCTTGGCACTTAGGCCCTTAAATAACATGGCTCTTAGGCCCTTAAATTACATAAACCATAAACACTGAATTTCCACAATATATATGCCTTTGACCTGCAAATACATACACCAAGACATATGTTCTTTTACTAGTCTCCTTGAGAACACTTTACTAAGTCATTCACCATTTGCTCTTTAGGTAGTTTTAACAAGCATTATAAGCTCATTTCTCCTAAGGCAATAAACCACATTAGGTTAGTATATTTACCTCTTTTCCACCCAAACTTCTTTCTTGTTTCCTTATAAAACCGGTAAGGTATTTGATTCCTTGTCACTACTAAACAATATACCAACATTGAAATGAGTATATAAGCTTTATGCTTCATCTCATTGTAAACCCTAGGTTTACATTGTTTCAAAGAGCATTAAGATAGTTGTTTTACCTTGGTCTTTGAAGGGAATTGGAATATCTATCAAGAGAGGACTCCACCAAGTCCTTGAAAGATTCAAATGGAGCTAGAACAAAGCAACACAATGAGCACCATTAATGGTGATTTTCGGTCAAGGTAAAAACATGGAGGAAACATGATTTTTCTTTGAGATTCCTTACCTAGAAGCAAAGGAGATCAATAATATGTAGAAATATAAGCTCAAGCTCCATCAATGGTGAATCTCCATGGCACCGAAATTGAGTTCTTGAAGATTTGAAAAGAGGGAAATGAAGAGCTTGCTCCAACTAGCACAAATATGGTCTTGAAATTGAATTTGGATCATGGAACTAGGAGTTACAAGGATTTGAAGATGGAGAAGTCTACTTGCTGTAGCAAATCGTAAAAGAGAGAAAGAAGGAAGGTAGAAGACGGTGGGAATTGGAGGAAATGAGAGAATGAAGATTGGAGTCTACTTTTAGAAGATATTTATGTACTAAAGTAACTTTCTTCTTTTACTTTCTTTTCCTTCCTTCCTTTAATTTATTTTACATGGTGGTGACTCACCTTACTAAAAACCGGCCCCCATCATATACTTAGGGGTAGTTTGGTCTTTGTTGACTCATTTAATTACTTATAACATCATATGTTACAAACTAGCTTATAAAGGTTACTATTCATCAAATCAAGGCACATAGAAGTGAAATTTTTGATTTCCCATTGATATAGCCACCCAAATGTGATACTATATAGTACACATGTTAATTAAAGAGTAATGATGGACATTTAGCCATTCAAAACTCATTTACAAGACAATTTTTCAAAAACGTGCTTTAAGACTTCTTAAAGCACATTTTATGTTTTAACTTGTTTTCAAGCTTGGTTTTCTTTAGTAATTGATTTAATATGTTCATTAACATATAAATGAGGCATAGGTATGACCATTAGGTCTTATACACATTTATCCCAAGCTTAGAGCACATTTTTGCTCTTATTGACTTTAAGGTATTTTCTTGTGTTTTGTTTGGTTTCATTGTCTACCAAAGTTTCTTAAGGGCTTAATTAGCCTTATAAAGTCATAATTAAACATTATCAAGTCTTGGTAGGCTCTTTGGGTCCTAGCCAAGTTCACTCCAAGCTTAGAGCATGTTTTTGCTCAAACCGTGTCTCAGTGTTTTATTGTGTTTTACCATGGTTTAAATGGTTCGTTTATGTTTCTAAGGCACTTTTTAGCCTTTAAATACCATAGTTTAACATTTACACAACGCACCAAGGTTTGGGGTATTTCAGCTTCAAAGATAATTGAGACTTTGGAATAAGAGTAAGGAGTTTATTTAAGCGTAACATAGGCTACAAGTGATTGATGATAGACTACCTTTAATATTCTTCAGAGTATTGTTGATTGTTTACGCAAGTTGACTAGAACTGCTACAGCGTTACCCAGGTACGATTTCTCGTACTCAGCTTGATGTGTTTTGGACTTTATGGAATGTTTTGTACGATTTCTCGTACTCCGATACTTTTGCTGAATGACTTATGGAATGTTTTTGACAAACGCTAACTGAGTTTAAGAGGAATTTCTAAAAGGAAATGGTTGTGTGACTAACTCAGCTTGTGTGACTAACTGAGCCTTGAATGTGAAACTCACTTGGGTATTGGTTCCTTCTATTTGGTTGCTCCATCAGACATTGACTGCTTAGGGTTTACGCTTCTGCACTCTGTAGGACTGAGTGTTTTGGTATTGCTCTGGGTAGTTAGTGATCTAGTGGGAATTTAGAAAAGATCAATTTTGGTAAATCCTTCTTTTGACTCTGGATATCGTTTCATCCATGAGCTGGTTCTTGAGGTTTCGACGTGCGCGCGTCTTCAATGGTAACAGCAGGGGGCTGTATATCCCTCGCCCATAGGGGCATTGATATTTAACAGCAGGGGGTTGTATATCCCTCGCCCATAGGGGCATTGATATTTAACAGCAGGGGGCTATATATCCCTCGTCCATCAAGACATTTTTAATCTGACAGCAGGGGGCTGTATATCCCTCGTCCATACGGACATTTATATCTGGCGGTGGGGGCCATCTCTCCCAAATGGTATTATTCCATTCTTGAGTTATTGGTTCTTGGATCTATCTTATTATTCCTAGTCCTTTGTGACTATCTGAGTCATTATACTCCGAACGGGAATTGGTTCTAACATCAACAATGGATGCTTACTAACTATGTGGTGTGACTACTTAAGTGGATGACTTGTTTTGGAAGTTCTCTATCTCTATCTTTGTCTTGTTTTCTTTTCTCTTTAACTTGATTGTTTTGAAGTGCTTTATCTCTGTTTTACTTTTAAGAGTTTGTTTTCATGTTACTGTTTATTTTGAAGAGTTATGTTTTATAAGTTTGTTTTTGGAGAATTGTACCAGTTCCATTCCAGGGAACTGACTCACCCCTCTCAGGGTGGGCTGCTTGGTTTCATCTTGCAGGTACGAATTGATTTACAGGTGGCCACGAAGAGAATGAGCGTTTGGGATGGGACTAGGTTTTGTGGAGAGTTAATGTGTTTAATTTCTATTATGTTTGTGTTAAGTTTTTCTCGAGTTCAGACCGTAGCTTTTGTAGATTGTAAGTTGTAATTGGTGAGGTTTGGTGCCGGGTGTTTGGAACCCGATGGTCAGCACCTTTAGTTTATTTTCCGCTGTTGTTTTATTATTATAGGGGTGTTACAGAAAGTGGTATCAGAGCGTAGTTACGCTCTGAACCCAAGAAAAGAAGCCGAGTGAAATACTTAGATTATAGGTGCACTTAAAACTGGGGAACTGGGGTAGAATTGGGAAGTGAGAATTCCAGTAAGGCACGACTCCTAACCCTTCTTAGATTAGTGAATGATTTCTTTATACACTTTTCTGTTTATGAATGTCTGTAGAGAATGGTGTGCTGTTGTTCTGTTTGAACATTAAACTACAGTAGAAATATAGGTTGGAATATCATCTATCGAGTACGTTAAGTTTTTGGTTGGGATTAATCATATATTAAGCTATTTTCAAAAGCATACTTATGGAGAATACATGGCTAAGAATACCATTCCTTAAGAGCAAGTACACATGCTCCTAGAAATTTTAAAGAATACTTTTGGTTGAAAACAGTATACAAATAGAACTTTAAATAACTAAATTAGTATTGATATTATGTGAAAGTACTTCAACTCCTTTAAAGTTTGGAAATAAATTCCAAGAATTACTTGGTACAAATTGTTGCCTAAAGATAATGTTAGGATAAATCTCAAGTCTAGAAAATTATTAAATTAACAGGAACTAGTAGCATACATCCAAACCTGTAAACCACACTAAAACTCTACGCTAACTAGAAAGAAAGCACCTAAACCTAACACCCTACTGGAAGTGCCTGGTGCGACGAACTCCTAGGCTGAAAGTAGTGGGGGTGCACACCCACTTCTGGAAGTTTAGGGGCTAGACAAGCCTTGTCATCTAACCGTATATAATCTTCTACGCAGGTGATGGATTGTGTTGAACTTGAGGGGAAGTGGTGGTAAGACGTTACCATCATGAAATCTTGAGCTAGGCATATTTCATTGCTAGCCACAATGAACAATTCAAAACTTATATATTAAGATCCAGTACTAAATTCATACATGTAAAGAGTTTACCGAGTTAAATCCTTGGTAAAAAAAATACTTACCTATGGAGTGAAAACACATGAGTAATAATAAACTAAATATTATTGAGCCTTAAATACTTGGAGTATTGAGCGTCTAGTGAAAAATTGAGAGTTACTTAAAGATTGGAAATTCTCATGTTTACTTGGAAGTTTAACATTATACATGTATAAAATTTTAGAAGCCACACTAACAGTGATATTTACCAAAAGCCACCATTATCTAAGAGAGTACTAAGATCTAATGATCAGAATAATACTTACATAGAACAAACCCTAAGAAAAATAATTACCAAGAGTGAGTGAGTTTTCATTAGACTAGCTCACTTGACTTAAAATTTTATATAGAGTCCCTACCAAAAAAAATATATAATATATAAATTTTAAGATAAAGGAATCAGATTTTGGAAGAACTTCCTAAAATTCTGCCTTGGGTGAAGCTATATAATAAGTAAATTTTATAAAGTAAACACTGAATGAATCGTCTAAAATACGATAGTTAATTATAAAAAAACAATTGAAACTTGAAAAGTCACAGGAAATATTTATCTTATAGAGTTTAACATATGGTTGACTAATAAACCTTTGAAGATAATTTTGGAAGATTATTGAGGATTATTAAATGATCGGGAATATTATGTTAAACTACTCAAGTACGTTACACCTGGTTTATAGCTTGGTAATATAATTGATATGATAAATGATCATATAGGGACATATAATTCGTATCAGTCATTAAATGAATGGATAATAATCATAAGATAAAATCTTATAACCACCAAGGAAATACAATTACATAACAATCAAGAGATACAGATATATGTAACGATCATAGATAAAATCAACGGTGCAGTAAATTCACAACAAAGCTGGTTAATAAGGTGTTGAATTCTTTGAATGTGCCGTTAGTAGCGGTACGAGGGCGTACCTTAGCTCTCTTAAGGGGGATATGCTGGCATACTCCTCCTTCGTTATCTCATCCGGATTATGCCTCGTTTCGTTGCATTGTTAGTAAAGGGAGAACAGTATTAGCAGAATGAGAGGTGTTTGTATGTGCTTGGTTTTTACACTATGACTCAGTATGTGACTTTTGACTTTCATCATGCTATGTCTTGGTATATCTTGGTTCGTTTTGATTTTGAGTAATCTCGAGTGGAATGTGGTATATCTTGGTTCGTTTTGATTTTGAGTAATCTTGAACGGAATGTGGTTATGGAAATGGATGGAAATAAAGGATTGGATTGGTATGGAATTTCATTGGAATTATTATTGTCTCAGCACACCCGAAGCGGTGTGAGTGCTTATTAGTTGATTTTTAAACTTCGAGGTGAAGTTTCTTTTAAGGGGGATATACTAAAATACCCCAAAATTAATTTAGGGGATTTCTTTTATTAAACCTTTAATAATACTATCACGTATTAAATTATTCTATGGAATTATGAATGTTAAATTAGTATAAGGAATTATGAATATTAAATTATTGTATGGAATTATGAGTACTAATATTATATGGAATTATGGAAATTATTTTAGGGGATTCCTCCTATTTAACTCTAAAGAATACAGTTAAGTATTTAATTATTATATATTATTATATAGTATTATGAATTTAATAACAAGATTTATAAGTCAATAAATCTTGGAAAAATTCCTAGACACTCCAATTATATTATAAAGATTTTATAAATATTGGGAGCATTGATTTGGAACATAAAAGTCAATATAAAATCCTAGAAACCTTAAAGCTTATTAAGCCTTGCTAGGGTTGACTTTTTGAGAATGGTCAAACCAGACCATGAAACCTATACCAATAAATAGGTTATGAAAAACCATGAAGATCGATAAAAAGAACGTCAAAAACGGATCATCCTAGCCAAAGTTATGCTAGATTGAAGTTTTGAATCAAAAATTTGAACGATGCCACGTGTCACTCTGTCACGGGTCGCCAACACTTAGCCGATTTTATTCCTTCAATTTCGGTAACAGATTTCGGTTTTTGCCCTAACTTTAGACGGCTATATCTTTTTCATCTCTTCATATTTTTCAATGTCGTCTTCTTTGTTGTCTTCTCCTACATTCCCTCTAAACAACTATAACTTATACAAACCCTAACTCATTCTGAATCAACCGGAAAATCGAGCCAAAGTAGCCACCCTGCAAAAACTGAAACTGGAATTCCAGTTTTCTCTTCGAATCAGGTAAATTCGATCAGCCATAACTTCTTCGTTACTCATCCAAATTTCATGTTCTTTAGCTCGTTTTGAAGAGCTCTAATCCATCTACAACTTTCATCTTGATGACCAAAGCTAATTCCCAACCGTTTGGAAGAGAGAGGTGTCTAAAGTTTCGGATTTGTCATCACATAAAATCATGAACTTTTTCCAGAAAACGCAAGGTAAACTCGTAACTTCTAGCCTCGATTTCTTTCTATGTGTTGCGAGTTAGGATTAGTTCTTGCTATCATTGTGTAGAGCTAAGTTTCTTCTTTAGATTAAGCCCAAGAACAAAGCCTAACTCGATCTGTACTGAAACTTATAGTGCTTCGAAGTTGGCTACTCGAACAGGCGAGGTTCGAATATTTTTCCAGAACCCGATATTGAATCTCCTCGTTTGTGCAATTCCGGTGAGCTTTTCTTCAAATTATTCCTATGTTGCTAATCGAAATTGCAATACCGGTCTAACCCATGTGTCAATTTCAATTATTATGCATTGTACTAAGAGAATTTGGCAAATTAAGATTCAGAAACCCGCATGAACCCTAACCTCCAAATCGAATTCGAAAACCAGTGAATACTGCATTATAATTGGGGAAATTGGTCTCATTAGAACCGTAATTTAATTTCGGAACCATAGAAACAAGAATCACTCGATTTCGTTCTATAGATTGGGAGATATCGTCGATTTAGTACTCGACTTCAATTTGGATTCGATGAAGAACTGGGGCTTCAGCATCCGTCCGATCCGGACTTAAGGAAATGGACGGCCAAGATTAGATCGTGGATAATAAAGATGTTTTAAGTTTATAATGTTTCAGAATTTAACTCTAACTTGTTGAATTAATTTAAATACCTTCCCGATGGTATTTTGACTTGAAAGTTTAACCATAGATTCCTTATTAAATCTAGTTTATTTTGATGTAAATTAATAAGATTTTGGAGTTTTTAAACATAAGTTATGAGTTTTGCAAGTTACGGGTTTTCTGGAATTATTTGGCTAATTTTAAAAGATATTTTTATGAAATAAAAATTTTATAATATGTCTAAAATGTTATATTTACTGTATACTAAGTTTGGGAATTTTTGGGCAATGGTAAATGGTTTTAAAAATTGTGTTTATGAGTTTTTCATAAGAATAACTTATAATATATGGTTTTTAATGTAACCAAAAATTAAAGTATGGTTTGTTAATAAACCTTTTAAGCTGGGAAAAATATGGAACACTAAATTAACACTTTATAACAGTAAGTTTATAAATGTTTAGGTATTAGTTTTAATAGAAGTGAAATTATTTACATATATGTATATATACATATTTAAGTGGAAACTTATATAAATCAAGGAATATAATTTTTTTTTTACGTTTTACTTATTATTATATGGGAGTTAATATTCTTAATTAAAACTAAGGAATATATATATATATATATATATTTACACATATATGTAAAAGAAATAAAATAGTAACTTAGGTTAAATCAAGGAGCTAAATTAATCTACATTTATATTAATTATATAATATGGTAGTTAATATACTTAATTGAAACTAAGGGAAATACTTTATTTTATTAACCATATTTTGGATGTAGGTGTGTGTAAAAGTTAATATAAATAATTAAATACAATAAAACTACATAAATAATGTTTTGTAGAAATCCTAGTATATATAAATATATACCCAGTAAACATAATAAAATTAAATACCTTATAGGAAATATAATACGAAGGAATTAATAAGTTAAACTAAACCCCTACATAATACCAATAAAAGAATATTATAGGAGGTGGTATTAAATTATAGTTATGTATTAGGCTTAAGAGTTACCTTTGAGTTTCCAAGGTTTATATATAACCATATTGAAATACATGTATAGTATTATTTGTCAATAACCAGGATGTAAATCTTAAATTGGGATTAAGTAATTAATAATTTAAAACTTAGGAAAAATTGTGCTTTCTTAAAATGTTGTACAAATAGATCTTATTCTATAATTAATAATAAACAAATGTAATACGTTTACATCTAGATGTTCTTAATATATAAACCATAATAAGATAAGTAAAATACTTTTACAACTAAGTGTGAGGTGGATTAGTAAGTCTAGATTTAATTATTTCTTAACATTTATGGTAGTGAAATATAACTTAATGTTTTAAGATATAATCATTAAAAGGATTATGATATATTCTATATTAAACGATGATTTGGAAATTTATCTAAATAATTATCCTTAAGTTTCTTAGAATTAGATAAGCCATATAAAATACATTTATTACTAATATTCAGGATGAGAAGCAATTTAACATCTTATGACAAGTTTACTAGATGGTTGTAATTAAAAGTCATTTTGAACTAAGGATATGATAATTGAGTTTAGTGGCTCAACTAAGCTATAATAAAATGTATCTACAACACTATGATTCCAATATACAAGATGTAGATCTTAATTAAGTTAAGGGAAAGACTTAATCATAATGGGTTATCTAGTAGATATTGTTTGAATACATAATCTTTACATTGTGGGATAGTAGTATAGTATTCTGAGATGAGTCCATCGTAGGTCATAATACAATGTTTATTCTAAATTAAGAATAAAGGTATTGAACTTAAGATTATTATTGAAATTCTTAGATTTAATTATATAATATAAACACATTTATGATATAGAGGTCTCAAAAGTCTTGAATGTGAGGATTGTGGTTAAGTATGAATAAAGTGGATAGGAGTGGACAATTAGCAAATGTTAATCGAATACATTCCTTGATCTTACCACCTTGGGCTATACAATGTTCTCAGATAACTCAAAGATTATACATAACATTTAAGTGAGGGCTTCAAAGATAATTGAGACTTTGGAATAAGAGTAAGGAGTTTATTTAAGCGTAACATAGGCTACAAGTGATTGATGATAGACTACCTTTAATATTCTTCAGAGTATTGTTGATTGTTTGCGCAAGTTGACTAGAACTGCTACAGCGTTACCCAGGTACGATTTCTCGTACTCAGCTTGATGTGTTTTGGACTTTATGGAATGTTTTGTATGATTTCTCGTACTCCGATACTTTTGCTGAATGACTTATGGAATGTTTTTGACAAACGCAAACTAAGTTTAAGAGGAATTTCTAAAAGGAAATGGTTGTGTGACTAACTCAGCTTGTGTGACTAACTGAGCCTTGAATGTGAAACTCACTTGGGTGTTGGTTCCTTCTATTTGGTTGCTCCATCAGACATTGACTGCTTAGGGTTTACGCTTCTGCACTCTGTAGGACTGAGTGTTTTGGTATTGCTCTGGGTAGTTAGTGATCTAGTGGGAATTTGGAAAAGATCAATTTTGGTAAATACTTCTTTTGACTCTGGATATCATTTCATCCATGAGCTGGTTCTTGAGGTTTCGACGTGCGCACGTCTTCAATGGTAACAGCAGGGGGCTGTATATCCCTCGCCCATAGGGGCATTGATATTTAACAGCAGGGGGCTGTATATCCCTCGCCCATAGGGGCATTGATATTTAACAGCAGGGGGCTGTATATCCCTCGTCCATCAGGACATTTTTAATCTGACAGCAGGGGGCTGTATATCCCTCGTCCATACGGACATTTATATCTGGCGGTGGGGGCCATCTCTCCCAAATGGTATTATTCCATTCTTGAGTTATTGGTTCTTGGATCTATCTTATTATTCCTAGTCCTTTGTGACTATCTGAGTCTTTATACTCCGAACGGGAATTGGTTCTAACATCAACAATGGATGCTTACTAACTATGTGGTGTGACTACTTAAGTGGATGACTTGTTTTGGAAGTTCTATATCTCTATCTTTGTCTTGTTTCTTTTCTCTTTAACTTGATTGTTTTGAAGTGCTTTATCTCTGTTTTACTTTTAAGAGTTTGTTTTCATGTTACTGTTTATTTTGAAGAGTTATGTTTTATAAGTTTGTTTTTGGAGAATTGTACCAGTTCCATTCTAGGGAACTGACTCACCCCTCTCGGGGTGGGCTGCTTGGTTTCATCTTGCAGGTACGAATTGATTTACAGGTGGCCACGAAGAGAATGAGCGTTTGGGATGGGACTAGGTTTTGTGGAGAGTTAATGTGTTTAATTTCTATTATGTTTGTGTTAAGTTTTTCTCGAGTTCAGACCGTAGCTTTTGTAGATTGTAAGTTGTAATTGGTGAGGTTTGGTGCCGGGTGTTTGGAACCCGATGGTCTGTAGCACCTTTAGTTTATTTTCCGCTGTTGTTTTATTATTATAGGGGTGTTACAATATGGCTCAGAGAATAAACAAGTGTTGCTGAAGTTTCCAAGGGGGGTTCGAGACCATGCCTATGGTGCGCAAGTTACCAGGAGGTCATGGGTGATTGAAAAAAATATATAAGTTGTCGTGTGAAGTTTGGAACAGATTCTGGTCTGGTAATACCAATTTCAGAGAAGTGTCGATGCGTGTCTTTCTCCATCCTTTTCTTTTCTGTAACTTTAGTAGCGAGAATACTAGGTATAATTAGTTGATATCTATTACCGAATTTGAGCACAGCTCAACCGGTTAAGGCTTTGGGAATGGTACAAAAGGTCTCGGGTTTGAATCCCGGCTAGAGCATGTTTGCTCTCTTTTTTTTGTTTCAGCCCTATTATGCCTATTTATTGTATATAAGTGACTGTATTAACATGTCACGTTACAAGCGACTATTTTGTTATGTCACGTTGTTGATCATACCTTTGTACGAGTACAACCATTTTATTTGTCGTGTTTTAGTTATATGTACAACGTTATAATCTTGTAACGTTATGTATATGTACACATATATATATTCGTTTAATACTTTAATGTTGTAAATTATATATTTAAATAACGTTTAATTATTTAGGGGTATTTCAATTTTGTTGTTTTTAAATCACTCTAAAACTCAATAATAATTATTTAAAGCTTAAATTAAACAAAATTTTAAAAAAAATGCCTAAATACATGCCTTAAACATAGCACATCATTAACTATTAATTAACATCAAAATATCCCTAAATAGCTGTTAGTTCACGGCTTTGTACATATCCTGAACTTCACCACTTAACTCATTTTTTTTATTAACGGTTTATAACTTGACTTTTAGCAAGTCATCCACATCTAATTTCACTAATCAAATATTCCACCCTTAATTACTACCTATTTTTTTACGTTTCAAGCAGTACTCAAATATGCATACATTCTTTCGGTGTAATTTGTTTTCCTTTACCAACTAATTAGCTTAAGCATTATTAAGAGTTTTAAGAATACTTACTTGGATTTAATCTCCAAGAATATCTCCACCAGCCACATACTCCTTCACGGTTCTGTATAGAACCGCATAACATGGATTAGTTTTTGAACCCAATTTTTTTTTTCTTTGAGCCATGACATAACCCTTGAGATTTTTAAGGATCTAATTACCTCTTTAACTTAGCTTCCCTCTTGGAATGGTCTCCTATATGCACGACAGTCTCATGGCAAAACAGACCTCCTTTCGATCATATATATACAAGGAAAACAAGGTCTAGTTAATGGCTCTTTTAAGGTGATTAGTTTAAGCAGTTAAGGTATGAGTTTTTGAACGTTAAAAGAGGGACCCTTACCTCTTGGAATGTTCCATGGAAATCCCCTAGCAAGACAGCTCTTTGGCCACCATTCAAACAGAAATGAGAATTTAAGTTAATGTCTTATTAGTGTGGGTGATTAAGAGGCCTTAAAGGTATACATTTTGAGCTTTGAAGGAGGGCTTACCTTGCAGTTTTTTTTTTGGGTGTGATTTTTACACCTCAACCTTGGTCACCTATAGTACAAGGGAGGGAGCTTCAGTCCATGGAAAAACAAAAGGAGCAGAGAGGTTTAGAAAGCCATGTTCTTCTCGGTTTTATACCTTGCTCTTTGGAGCTATTGGAGGAATATTTTGCAGCAGCTCTCAGACCTTTCCCAGCTGGGTTTGGAGCCTTCAAATGGGAGTTCTATACCATAGAAATGGAGGAAAGTTACTGGAGAGAATGTTGCTATAAAACATAGAAGAAAAAAAAAAGAACAAGAGAAGTTAGCATCTTGCCTTTTTTTCGGTTGATGTAGTGCTGCTGTAAACCGAAAATGGAGTAAATTTGGAGGTGTTTGTTGCTGTATTATAGAGGGTGAATGGGCTGCATCAAGTAGCAAAGATGGAGGATGAATCAAGTAAGGAAGGGACCTGGAATAACGTGAAAAAAAATGAAGAAGAATATAATTTACCATCTTTTCTTCTCTGCTGTTGTACCAAGAAGGGCAAGGAAAAAAATAGAGGACTATGGAGCTGCTGTTCAAGTCGTTTCAGCCAAAGGAAATGAGGATGAAGAGACCTGCTGCTTCTGTCGGTTGCAGAAGAAAAGAAGAAGGAGATGAGAAGGTAGAGTACTGAGAAGAAAAGGAATGAAAAGGTTGAAGTGATGCAGTATGGGTGTAGGCAATCGAGAAGCATGGGTAACGGGGAAAAATAAACTTAATTGTACTTGTGGTACTTTAAGTATTATTTATTTGTCTAGTCTCTCTCTTTTGTTTTTCTTCCATATCCCTTAATCAATCGGCGAAGGAGAAAAATGGGGAAAATTTGAATTTTTATTATCTAATAATGTGACATAGAAGTTATATATATGTCACTATATTTATTTGTTAAATGGTGACTTATGGTGTTTTGTTTTAAATGTATATATGCATATGGATATATATATATATATATATATTATATAATTTGTTTAGACTATATAAATATTTATATAATTAAATGAGTGACATATATGATATTTAATATATCTACTAATATGTTACATGTAATATTAAATTTGGGAGTTGGTTTTTCCTTAATAAAGTTCTCTCTTTGGTTAGTTATTTAGTGCATAATTTAATGTCCATTTTGGACTATGTATTTATACAATAATATTTTATGTGAGTATTACTCATTTAGATGAATAATTATTAATTATTCTCTTTATCTTAAATTAGTTCCTTATTGATTAAGGTAATAATTATTTGGGGTATTTTAGTCTACCCCCCTTAAAAGGACTTCGTCCCGAAGTCATCTGAATCGAATATGTATCCTAACTACCCGATGTAACCTCAAAGGTATCAATCAATCCGGCCTATCAATTCTAAAGTCTCAACACTTTCATGAAGTGTAATCCGTTCCATTCAACCACTAGTTTTCCAATCCCACCAACATATATGTGTCACGAGTCCCAATGGACATCAGTACATAATAGCAATCCAACCCACACATGTATATCGCAAGTCCCGAAGGACATCTGTAAATAATTGTTCAAGTGCTCTAGGTACATATCCACAACAAAGCTCATCCCAAGTGCTTAAAGCACATACACATAATCAAAATACATCACAAGTGCCTTAAAGCAGATACACAACAACCACACACTAGTGTTTAAAACATCCCAAGTGCTTAAAGCACATACACATAATCAAAATACACCACAAGTGCCTTAAAGCAGATATACTCAACAACCACACACTAGTGTTTAAAACACAAACACACCACAAAACAACACGTATGCCAAGGGCTTTACCCCCTTAAAAAGGGTTACGCCCCGTGATCCCCAAAGTATCACATAGTCGCTATGAGGAGAGCACTGGATACTTGGTCTCCCTCATTCTCGTATCGAGGATGAAGAGTGGAGTCGTCGCTTATCTGAGAGACGGGTCGATCCCTAGTCACCCGGCTCTAAGAGAAAATATGCAAGGGTGAGGCACACACTGCTTTGGCTGAGATACGTGGAATACGTCGTGCACTCTCCCTAATTCAGCAGGTAATTCTAACCTGTAAGCTAATGGGCCCACTCGCTTCATAATGAGGTGTAGACCCCAATATACATAGGGCTTGGTTTGCCCTTTTGTTCCTAAGGATATTTTATAAATGATTTATTAGCAGCAATTTATTGCTGACCTTGTTCCAATATGACAGTGTCATTCACGGTCTTTTCTTAGTTTGGAAACAGAAGTATTTCAATCGGTGTGGTATCGTTAATTGTACATGCACATGATTTGGTCTAAATCGTATCCAAATGTTCTGGATTACTAGCGCGTAATATATTTGAATGGTATTATCTTCACTCATTGGTTTCTAGTTGAGGTGAAGTATGACATTGGCTATAGTTAGTACTTAGTGCTCTTTGCACTTGTCTCTGTAATTCTGAGACATACTACGGAGATAATGCTCGTCATCCATGTCTTCAAGTGGTTTTGTTCATGAGTAATACTTTTGTTGTAGTCTTTGCTACGCATTTCTTATTGTTGTACATCATATATTCCTATATGTCGGGCTAGCTACAACATTCATATGGTTCACCCTACTCTCCGCCAGGGGAATCCATCTGTTGTGCTCGTGTTTGAGTTTCGCATCTTCAGCATTCGGTGTGGTATGCTTTTGGCATTTGAGGCATTTACCCCCAGGTGTATTCTATATACTCTTTCCCATTGTTGATTCTCTAGAAGTGTACTCGTACGTTCGTGTGTCTTAGTGTGAGTGTATAGCATCGTATGTTGTATATACTTGGAGTGTTTCCCTGGATGGTCTAATCCGTTGTATAGTCCACGTTCAATTTTAATTCCACATCCTTGTGTTCTATGCGAGCTTTGCTCGTTTGTTTTTGTTAGAGTTTACAATGGCTGTTTAAGATGGTCGCTTCCGTGCGCACCATGTCCTAGTTGATTCGACGGTTGTTGGTTATCATGTCTTTAGCTCGTAGCTCAAGGCATCCGCTAGCATACTAGCTCTGCCTTTCCTTAGTGTCTAACCGTATGTTTACATTCACATTATTCGGTAGGTTCCTTTTTGGGTGGCAAGGGTTTTCTTGATCCTTATCAAGGTTTCACATATTACTCGCCCATTTGATGGGTTTTCATGCTTTTGTCATCAGGTTGGCCTTTAGCTTTCTTGTATTCGGGAGGTTTCCCTTTGGCTTCTTCCTATATTAACCACTCCTCTGTGGAGTTGCTACTTAGTCATATTGTTCGGTACTTGGTTCCTCTAATCATGTTAGTTTAACTAAGGTTCTTCTCGTCCATTATTCGAGGTAAGTCGTTGCACTAGTCTGGACTGACTTCTCTGACCTTGATACGGAGTTGACTACTTCTTGTGTTCCTTACGCTACTCGTCTACATGCATGGGGTACCCTACTGATACATTACTACTTACCTGACTAACTCATAAATAAGTCTGTCAGGCCCACATGCTCCTCTCGGAGTGCGGTCGTCCCACGTCTCATTTTTGTACACTCGTAGTGTCTGTCGCACGGTTAGTGAAGTATTATATTGTCAATCTCCTTCCTTAATGGGTGTCCTTATTGTAGTCTGATGTTGGTCAATTCATATTATCGGTTATCTTGTTGTAGGTTTGGTTGTCCTAGTGGTATGGGTTGGAAAGGTGATTGGAGGCGCTACTTCGCTCTCCGGGACTCGTGTCCCCATAGTGGTATGTTGGTTATATTCATTTAGGCTCATGCTACCGTGTGCAAACTTGGTGTCTTTTTGTATTTGGTTGGTGTGGTACTCCTTTCTAAAGGTAGTACATTGGATGTTAGTTGGTTTAACGTTCGACGTCGATTCGCGTTGCGGTTGCACTTGTTTAAGGTAGTATCCACGTTGCGGTATAATGCATCAAGTATTTCCTTTGACGTGATCATCGTGTCTCCTGATGCCTTAGTAGAGTATTGTTTGGGCTTCTAGCCTTTGATCTCTTTACTGGAATTAGCGGCATTAATGGTTTCCATTCTCTATTCTACTGAGGACTATACATGCTCTTCCTTCTCTCAGGCATTTTTTGTGCATTGGCATGCGCCGCTGCAGGCATAACATCGGCCCTGATCATTCGTGATCATATTCCATTTGTAATTCCCGATATAGTGCAGGGGTAAGTTGTCATAATTGGGTATTTATATTTGTTCTCTCATTCGTTCAACTGAATGTACTGTGGTTTGCATTACAGCTTGATCCGCTCGACTCTTTGCTCTCCAACCATCCTCAATGACGTGGTGCATCTACGAAGGGTTATAGAAATTTACATATAAGGTCTTATTTGTCCTAAGGACTAAGCATTCATCGCTAGTAGAAATTGCCATTCCATGGCGGTATATCTTATGGTATTGGCTCATAAGCCATAGTTGTGGATTCACCAACACTCAAACCGGCATAGGTTACAGTGGTTACGCATCTTCTGCAGTTGCAATGGTCGGACCCTTCGGGTCCTTCCGAGGGTTATTGGTCATTAATACTAAGGGTTTGTATGTAAATTTGTATGAAAATTGATGGTTACCGGCAGTCATGGTATTATACCCTCTGATCTACCTGGTTATTCAAGATCGGTGGTAATTGTAGCACTTGCTGGGGCAAGTGCGCAAGGTAGGTAAAAATTTCAGTGTATGGATGTCATAGCGCTTGCTGTAGCAAGTACGCCATGTAGGTTGAAATATAGGTTTCGTAACTGTTGGTCTCGTTGACTCTTTCGTCGCTGTATGTTGGTTAGGTAATTTCAGTTTGAAAAGGGTAGAAGTGTAGGTGTTTAAAAATGTATTCGTTACGGCTCAGAAAGTCTTCCTGGCGATCCTATTTCTAGGCTATCTAAATTAGGCTATCTGCTGAATTCTGTTGCGCGCATGCTTCATGGTAGTGTAAGAGTTTGGGATTTGTTCATACATATTTATACAAGCTCATTAAGGTTTTTGGTCTACTTGTTTTGTGTACACATAAATAGATCCGAAATCGTTCGCAAAAGACGAATGAGTAATCAACACAGCTTCGCACACTTACAGCATAATCTACTATACTATTTGAGACTAAAGTATGATAACAAAATAATCGAAAGCTTTCCCTGACTACCATCCCCTTCTGGGATCTAGTATCTGTGAATGTCTGGCCACCTCATGGTGCTTCTGGTCCAGTAGATGGTGCACTCTGATTGCCCCTAGGTGGGCGGTAGAATTTACTCTCCGGGTTGGAGTAGCACTCGTAAGCTCGGTGACCCTCCTTGCGGTAGTGGCGGCAAGTCACTGTCCGGCCACCATAGTCTAGACCTGGGTGGTTCTTGTGGCCGCGCTGCCAGAAGAAATATCGCTTGGGTTTTCCTGCGCCTATTATGGTACTCAATAAGGCTAATAAATGGGAAGGTAGAAGGTTTAGGTTAGGATTGAATTCAAGAGGAGGGTATTCTTACCCTTAGATGGCATGGAACTCGAAGGTTGTGCTTCGTTCACTGGGCCGGCCAACCGAGGGACGGGCTCTTTCCCCTTTGATCCCTAGTGGCTCGTCTGCCCCTTCTTCTTACTAAAGAATTTCCTATGACGGATTTGGAATTTATAATCGTCATGTGAAAATATACAGATAGCAAGATTAAAGCTGGGTAAGTTCTTACTTTCCTTTCTTCGAGCTCTCATCAAGAGACGCTCCTTCTTCCTTGGACTCCCTCTCGGGGTTCTTTCTCTTCTTCTGCTTAAGGACCTCATCTCGAGTCTGGAGCATCAGCTCCGTCCTCGAAGCAGCATCGTAGCACTCCTACAACTCAGTGGTAAAACTTCATGCATTTTAAGGTGAGTTAAATAATGTGGGTATTAGAAAAGGGTTTACTCGTATACCTGCACCGTGGTGTAGAGGGTAGCACCCATCGCAGTCTGAATGCGGAAGAGTAGTCCTCCACGGAACTTCTTGACCTTAACTGTCTCTAAGTAGTCTACTCCAGGGATGAAGTCCAGGAGACCGATGAATCTAGTGTAGTACTCATCCACGGTCAGACTCCCCTGTGACAAGGTCTCGAACTCTCGACGCTTCTTCTGCTTCAAGTGTGCCGGGTAGTACTTTCCCCTCAACAGCTCCACAAATGCTGCCCATGTAAAGTCGGGCGTAGCTAGATGATGGTCCTTGACCAATCTCCACCAGGTACTGGCTACATCCTTCAGATGGAAAGTAGCAATTGCGATACTATGCTCCGCCGGCACTCGTAGAGCCTCATAGGCCTTCTTGTGCTCAACGATAAAATGCTCTAAGGCTACGGGGTCTGGCTCCCCAGAATATGTGGGTGGTCGGGTCTCTGAGACAGCCTTCAGCCAGTTTGTCTCTCGGGGTGGTAGTGGGTGGGCTGGTGCTCCTCCAATGTGTGCTCCTAGCTGAGTAAATATGGCGGCAATCATCTCGGCGACGCCTGGAATCGCGGAGCCCTCGCCGCCCCCTCGGCCTGTCCCGCGGCCACTAGACCTACCCGACATCTGTGGTGTAGGATATAGTATAATTACCCAGTAATTTACCGTACGTCGCTAGTGGATATTGATTTGCCCTAGGGCTAGTAAGTCGCACAGTTATGAGAATGTAATCTTGTTAAGATAAGTCGGTTCGTACATCACAGACGTTTCTCGTATTTCCCAAGTCCTAAGCTCACTGTCTTAATCCTAACATCTCGTCATCAGAGCGGTACTCCGCTCTGACACCACTTTTTGTAACACCACTACTCGCTAACTCGTAATAATCCCTCTCGTAGCATAATTAAAGACGTCTCGCCGCGGAAGTCTAAACGGTAATAATCCTCACTCGGGTGTCACATGTCATTACTCGCCCATGCGAGTAACGAAGCAGAAACTAAATAATAACAACAGTAATACTAAACCGCAGTGATGAACGAGATGCCTACTAATCTAATTACAACTCGATATACATAACTAGTGAGCATCTAAAATACTTCCCAAATTTACAACATACTTATTACAGATATTTCAAAAAATACAATACGTAAGGTCGTCGTCGTCTACCCAGAAGTCCCGCTCTCCGGCTTCCTTGCTCGATCGTCCACCTGACAGCATGCCGTGGAGGCTCAGCGATAAACGCTGAGTATGCTAGGTGGACCCTATCGGTCACTTAAGTCATTTATTAGTCATCTTAATATTAGATTCATTTCATACTTTGGCCAGTTTACGATTATAATAAATGTTGTAAAGAAACATGCGTAAACATCGAGTATTCAATCATCAAGTCCACTACAATCCACATATAATCATCACACATTGTAATACAATCAATGAACAACCAGAATACAACATGAAAGTAATTAAACACAAAAGGCGCTCGCCCCTTGGCCCTTAAGGCCCGTTCAGTTGTTATTCACACGCATGAGGGTGAATTAAGCCTCGTAATACCGATTAAGTTATATTTGTCATTTAGTATCCTCGGTTACCAATATCCAATGACAGACGTCTTGTTAGTAGGCGATCTGTCCTCCACACATCCTCTTTTTGTCACCTATTATATGGCGGGACACCAACAGCAGTAACTATTCCCGTCACGTGGGAACTCCGAATCCTCCTTATGTCACCTATTGTATGGTTGGACACCAATGACCGTAGCCATCCCCTTTACATGGGGACTCCGTCCAATGATCTATGCGATCGAATGGAGTACTATGTGAGTAGACCTGTACCAGTCATCTACTCTATTGTGATCACTATGCGCAACCCGCTAGTTCAAGACTACACTGGGCTTCCTTCATACACCAAACCTCCATCATGTGATTAATTTGTTAATCAATTACCTCAAGTATAGTGTTAGGTTATGGAGAGTTTCATATTTATTATGGCAGCCCTCAGGGTCTTACGCACTTCCTAGAAATAGTCTAGGTCACATTCATGTTCAAGATCCAAGCTCTAGAGACCGACATTGTCGTGTCTCGTATCTAAGTGTTTTACTTAGGTTAATACATGTGATTATAATATTATACGTATTATGCTGTCAACAATAGCTTCATTCCTTGCTCGCATATGTATGTTTATATAAGTCGATCTATAGTCAACGTAGTATTAGTCCGAATGGACGTTCGCGCAAGATACAATAATGGTGCGAGATAAACAAACATGTAAACATTCTTAATCCACACAACCATGCACATAAGCATACACACAACATTCTTAAACACACAATAATGTCTGAACCCTTTCTCAGGTCAATTCAGACTGCGCCGTCCACATACCGTACACCGTCGAAACGATAGCGTGACAACCCTCGTGTATCCCCTAGCGCTTGTGAAACTCGTATCTATCCACCCGTTCCTCTGGAATATCCATTGTTCTAATATTAGTGTCGACAATTCCGGACTTACTTAATAGTCCTAGACCAAACTCCAACTTCCATCCCATATGTAACACCCCAACCCGAAATCCAATAACCTGTGCGATGATCACTCCCAATAAAACATAAACTGCAGCGGAATAAAATACAATAACCGGGCGGCATTACAATACCGTTGGCCACCCTTGTGACCAACAAGGCTAACTCCAAAAACAAATCTCCAAAAGTTACGGTCCGAATACGAATACAATCCGAGATACTAGGAATCAAACTCAAAGGTACAATAATTAAGTAAAACAAATAACTAGTAGAAGACTCCCATAGCTTGAATCTACCCCACCTACACTCGGTGTGGTAATCTTCTCAACTTCAGGTACCTGAAAAATGGGGGTGCCCCCAAAGGGGCTCAGCAAACAATGCTGGTATGGAAAACGTGCAGCCCATCGGCTACCGGGCCACACCAACTACTTTGTCGAGTACATGCAGTTCATTTTTGTAAAGCTGTAAGCAAGCATAGTATGATAATAACAAGTGTCCATACAAGGATAACCATGCCACATAAAACAAGACTTAAGAAGGTCAAGTTAGGTGAACTGTAATCATTTAATAATAGTCGAGTCCACACAGTGGGACTGACAGGTATTTATGAGTATGTCAATATAGTGGAGGTATAGTGACCTCGTTAAAGAGAAAGGTTGGGTAATTAGTCCCTCAGAAGATAACGTAGTTAACTCCTGTACTTTAGAATGGTTGGAATCGAACCCTCGAGAGGAATAAAGTCTTCCTCCCCACTTGTACTGTTGGGAATTGAACCCTCGAGAGATATGAAGTCTTCCTCCCCACTTGAACTGTTGGGAATCGAACCCTCGAGAGGAATAAAGTCTTCCTCCCCACTTGTACTGTTCCGTCGCGACGTAAATTGAATAGAGACGACCTGAGACAGGTACAACTCCTGTAGCATGCATGGCCAGATCCAACTGGGCTCCTCGTTCTCGTAGTATAGAATTGTTAGGTGTCATACAAGGACGTTAAACAAGAACACAATGTGTATTGCCGATTATCACGTTTAGGATAACAACGTTTGTTATAAAGTGAAGTTAGTGAGAGACTTGTGTACAAGTCCTCGGTACAATAAAGCGCAGGTATTTAATCCACTGGTATTGTAGTGTTGTATGCGTGGGACATACACGTCGTAGTTAGCATCAATCACGCATGTAAAACAACACAACCGTGCACAAGAGTAAAACAACATTTTACATTAATTATCTTGGTCGTTAATTCAAACAACAGATAGCACACAAGCCGGTGTAATCCGGTAGAAAACAGGTTGCAAGAATCCCATACCGTTCACCGTAGACTGTACTTGTTTAGTTCCCGGTCAACGTCTGGTCAAACAAAGTCCTAGAATAGGATTAACTGAGAGGGTTAATTTATGTTACCCTTATTTAATAATTTTATTGGATCATTCAACAAATTTCGTATTTGTTATTTTATGTGAGGTTTATTTCTTTTAATTACCTCATGTTTTAATGTATAACTTATTTGTTATTCCTTTTGTTTATTTATAAATCCTTTAATGTACATATATGTATTTATTTATTCATGTACTATATTTATTTATTTTTTAATTGTCTAGGTGACTAGCAACTTATAATCTCTTAACTATATTTATTTGCCATACATGGACATAAATTCTTATAGTTTTTTATTCTCCTTTTAACCACAAATAATATTTGTTGGTTACCTTTAAATTCCTTATAACTATATAAGCCATAGTTTTAATTCCATAATTCCTTTACAAAATTCTTTCTTCTAATTCCTCCAAATACCATATAGGACCTATATTTATTTAAATCTAAATTCTTATCTTACCTATATTTCGGTTATTTACAAAACAACCACATTAATTCATAAACTTTATTTTAAATTCTAATCTCATTATATTATATAGTTTAATCCTTATTTAATTATTTACAAAGCCACCACCATAATATTTTGGTATATAGTTTTTGAAATTATAACTTTCAAAAATTACAACTTAGCCCCTCAAATTCTCGGCCTATATTTATATATTTTCTATAATTACAATTTAACCACAAAATCTTATAATCTTTACATAATGCCTTATAAACTATAGTTTTAATTTTAATTCTCCATAATTGCCGAATATATATATATATAATCTTAAATTACAAATCTAACCCAAGTAATTCGGCTTTGTCATATACTTTCCATTATTACATTTTCACCCCAAAACTTTATAATAGTTACTTAATAATTATAAACTATAGTTTAAATATTTAATTCCTAAAATTTCGAAGGTGAACCTAATAATTCTCTTAATTATGAATTCGCCCATATTCAACTCCAAACTTTCATAATAAGTTTTATAAATTACATAATAGCCCAAAACTTAATAAAATGTTATTTTAACACTTGTTTAAATTATCTAAAATTCATAAACTTAATTCCTAACCTTATATTATCATATTTATCCCAAGGACACCCTTAACTCTCGGTTTTTATGTATATGCACCAAACTTTGTAAAAATTACATTTTAGCCACATAACTTAATTAATTAGCCATTTAAGCACTAATAAAATATTTTTAACTCTCCAAACTTTATAATATAAGTTTATATACCTAAGTAGACCATTCGGCCATAAATAAATAGTGACTTATAGTATATAAAAGTGGATTTATATGTCAAAATAATTTACATAAATCATAGGAGTTATATAACTCATGTAAAAATTATTGTAATGTCTTATATTGATTCCTAGCTCAAAATAGAACATTTTTACCCTTGACATTTCGATATGAACAAGGATGTAACCTAGGTAATTTTGACACAAAATGTGTCTTAAGGTAAATATTTTCCATATATGTTATATTATATTTTTGGTATATTATACCATATAGTTTCGGTTTTAATACCCTAGGAGATGTACATAATTTTTGTATAATTTTTAGAAGCTTAACAAAGCTTAAACATAAAGATTAGCTTAGTAAACTTACTTCTTAACAAGGTGGTTAAGTGCTTGAACTCTTCTTGAATCTCCAAGCTTTCTCCAAGGAATTTTGATGCTCCACTTCGGTTTATGCAAGAGGTGAAGGTGTTTAGGAGTTAGATCTTTAACAAGATCTTAAGTAGATTTGTAAGTAGTTTTTCAAGGATTTACCTTAAGCTTTTCTCCTTATAAATTCGGCTCACTTAAGGTGGATGAAGAACAAGCTTTCCTTCATGAAAATGAAGAAAAACCTTAGAAGAGTAGAAATCGGTTACACAAAATGTGCTTTAAGGATTTTCAAGCATGAAAACTACCTTAAGATAACCTTGAGATGCTCCTTGGATTAATGTTGGTTTGGACAACCTCCTTGGAGTATTAGTTGATGCCGAATGCTATGGTTGTGCTAGGAAGAGTTTTGCTTCAAGGCTTGACAAGAAATGCTAGGAAATTACCTTAAAGATGAAGATAGAAGTTAAAACTCCATTAATGGACTTAGAGCTTCAAAGGAAGAAGATGAAGGAAGAAGAGAGTTAGGAACCTTACCAATTGGAATGAAGTGGGCAAGGGAAAGAATGAGTGCAACCGTATAACATAAGGTATGTTTGCTTGATTTTTGTTTTGTTAATTTTTAATGTCATTTGACTAGTTTTTCATTAGTTTATTCCATGGTTATTGGCTCAATAAATGCCCATGTTATATGCATGATTTCGCGGCCATGTGGTGTGACAAGGCAAGGTGGAAGAAAATAATGTGAGCTAGAAGACAAGGAAATTTAGGTAAGTTTTATTCTTTTGATTTCTATGTTTGCTTGTCTTCTTCTCTCTTGTAGGTGACCGAATTCAAGTGTCAAATGGAGCTCTCAATCGGCATTAAGAGCCAAGGACAAGCAAAGGTGGTCACTGAATTTAAGAAATGAAAAAGGTGGAATAAGAATCTACTTTTTGCTTTTAGCATTTTGTTTTTGTCTAGCTAACATGGCCTTTTTCCATGGCATTATTTCGACAGCATGGAGGCCAAATGAGACCTACATACTTTGACATTAAGTATTATAGCACATGGGAAGGTGAGTCACCATGTCTTATGCCTTTTATAAATTTTTAATGTAAGTTTTATACTAGTTTTTGGACTGAAAATCGGCCCCTATAGAGCACCTTGTTTGACACTGAATTTAATTGATTTAGAGGGTCATTTTAACCCTATTTAAGATTCTTAATTCGTGGCATGTCAAAAACTACAAGGTAATTGCGTAAAACGCGTTTTAGTGACACCCGAAGGTGTGTTTTTGTGCTCTAAGGATATTTTGGAAATAAATTGTCTTTATGAGTTCCAAGTGTTTATAAACACTTATTATAGTAAATAATGATATATTAAGATGTTACATTGAGTTATATGGGGTTACATCAACCCATGACATAATTTACGGGCTATCGGGACACTCCCGGGCAAAAAGGAGCGCAAGAAATCCTCCTTGGTTTTTGTTGAATTTTAGAAACCACTTCGTGGGTTCTCTTTATAATGGTTAATAATGATGTTAGGAACTCTAGGAATTAATTTTATAGGAGTTCGTGCCACCTCGGCACTCCTCCGGGCTTTTCGTGCTTTAAGGGGCGTGCGTGAGCACTCCCGAGCGTTTTGCGTTTTTGACTGAATATAGCCTAGGGAATATGTTTATATATTCATATAATGAGTGTATGACCATTTGGTTTAAGTTTTAGAAGGTCATACAAGGTCATGCTCGATCATATGTTTCTAAGGCGTTTTAGCGTTTATGGTGAAACGACTATTTTTACGTAACGTTCTCATGCATGGGTTTGCATGCGTACGTGAAATGATTTATATCTGGATTATTTTCCATTAAATAATGGTTTTATAATGTTAATTAGATTTGGGGTATTTCAATCTACCCCCCTTAAAAAGGACTTCGCCCCGAAGTCTCATATCTAAATTTATAAGGTTGTGGGGAATCAAGTTCCACTAAGCATCCACAACTCAATCTAGTTTTTAGGGATCGAGTCCCAAGTCTCTATATTCCTAAGTTCATAGTGTATATCAAACAAACAGGAATACTTTGGAAGGTCATATCATATACCTACATGTAGTGCAATGTAGTAAACACAATCACGTTTCATTCAAATAGTGCAACGTAGTGCACATAATTTCCATTGTAGTGTAACGAAGTACACATCAGCAAGTAAAGTACAAAGTGCATTCAATACAGTGTTACACAAGAACACATACAAGACAAAGTGTCACAGAAATGCACAAAGTGCAACAAAATGCATAATAAACTCACAAACAAAAAGGCTCTACCCCCCCCCTAAAAAAGGGGTACGCCCACGTACCCTAGACTAAAGTGTCTAGTCGGTAAATAATGAGGGAAACTTCGCTCGCATATCTGCTTCTAATTCCCATGTGGCCTCTTCCACATCATGGTTCGACCAAAGAACCTTTACGAGGCTCACAGACTTGTTTCAAGTATCTCGTGTCTTTCTATCTAAGATTCGTTGCGGTGTTTCCACATACCGCATTGTTGGTTCTAATGAGAGTGTCTTTGGTTGTAGAACATGAGAAGGATGAGGCATGTATTTCTTAAGCTGAGACACGTGAAAAACATTATGTACTTTGCCCAACTCTGCTGGCAAATCAAGTCGATATGCCACAAGGCCCACCCGCTCTGTGATAGCGTAGGGTCCTACAAATTTCAGGCTTAGCTTGCCCTTCTGTCCAAATCTGAATACACCCTTCATGGGTGATACTCGTAGAAATACCTGGTCGCCAACTGCGAACTCAAGGTCTCGTCGCCTCTCATCAGCATACGATTTCTGTCTATCTTGTGTTGCTTTCATATTATTTCTGATCTGTTGTACTTCTGCCTGAACTTGCTCTAAGTACTCAGGCCCAATGATGACGGTCTCACTAGACTCGTCCCAGCACAATGGTGTGCGACATGGTCTACCATATAAGGCTGGAAAAGGTGACATCTGTATGGAGGCGTGATAGCTGTTATTGTATGCAAACTCGATGAGGTGTAATCTATCTATTCAGCTGCCCTGGAAATCCAAGGCACATGCTCGTAGCATGTCCTCTAAGGTCTAAATAGTCCTCTCTGACTGACCATCTGTTTGAGGATGAAATGCTGTGCTAAGCTTCAATTCAGTTCCAAGTGCTTCGCGAGTAGCTCGCCAATATCGTGAAAAAACTGGTATCTCGATCTGAAACAATAGTCTTTGGTACTCCATGATGTCTGATAATCTCTTGCTCAAAGTTCTGCCAACTTTGGCACCTTCCAAGTGTCTTTCATCGGTATAAACAGCAACTTTAGTCAGTCGATCAACAACAACCCATATCATATTTAGTCCTCCTCTCGTAGGTGGTAGTCCCACCACGAAGTCCATAGAGATATCATAAAACTTCCACTCTGGAACTGGCATAGACTGTACCATACCTCCTGGTCGTCTATGTTCGAATTTCACTTTCTGACAAGTGAGACATCGAATCACATATTCTGTCACGTCGCCCTTCATACCACTCCACCAGAAATACCTCTTTAGATCTTTGTACATCTTAGAAGCTCCTGGATGGACAGATGTGGAAGAAGTGTGGGACTCTCGAAGAATATGCTCTTTTATATCTGTGCTGTCTTTGGGGATACATAATCTGCCCCTTAATCTGATCAGCCCATCATCATGTAACTGAAACTCATACTTCCCTCCTTCAAATGTACCGTCAGACAACTTCTGACTATCTCCATCATTCGCTGATCATTCTGTGTGCGCTACGTATGTCGTCTATAAGACTCGAGCTAGCCACAATGGCATTTAAGGAATGTGCTCGTCGACTCAATGCGTCTGCTACTACATTAGCTTTTCCCTCTTTGTACTGCAAATCAATGTCGTAGTCCTTGAGAAATTCAACCTATCTCCTTTGTCTCATGTTTAACTCCTTCTGGGTGAATACATATTTCAAACTTTTGTGATCTGAATATACGGTCATCTGGACACCATACAGGTAGTGGCGCCAGATCTTCAATGCAAAAACAATTGCTCCAAGCTCCAAGTCATGTGTGGGATAGTTTTCCTCATGTTTCTTCAACTGTCGGGAAGCGTAGGTGACTACCTTCCCATTCTGCATGAGTACACACCCTAATCCCCTGTCTGATGCATCACAGTAAACTTCATAACCCTCTGTGCCTTCAGGTATAGTCAAAACTGGTGCTGATGTCAAAGCATCCTTCAAATACTGGAATGAGGTCTCACATTCTGCAGTCCATGTGAATGGTGCGTCTTTCTTCATTAAACTTGTCATAGGTTTTGCTATTTTGGAGAAGTCTCTGACAAACCTCCTATAGTAACCTGCTAACCCAAGGAAACTTCTGATATCAGTCACTGTCTTTGGTCTGGGCCAGGTGCGTACTGCTTCTATTTTTGCTGGATCCACTGCGATCCCAGCGTCTGAGATAACATGTCCTAGAAAGGAAACTCTGTCTAACCAAAACTCACACTTGGAGAACTTAGCATAAAGCCGGTTCTCCCTTAAGATCTCAAGTACATGTCGGAGGTGACTCTCATGCTCTTCCTTAGACTTTGAATAAATTAGGATATCATCGATGAATACAACCACGGTCTTGTCCAGCTGCTCTCTGAATAATCTGTTCATTAAATCCATGAAGACTGCTGGTGCATTTGACAAGCCAAAGGGCATAACTGTAAACTCATAGTGGTCGTATCGTGTTCTGAATGCTGTCTTCTCTCTGTCTTGCTCCCTAATAGGTATCTGATGGTATCCTGATCTCAAATCGATCTTTGAAAACACCTTTGCTCCTCTTAACTGATCAAACAAATCGTCAATACGTGGTAGTGGATATTTGTTCTTTACCGACACTGCATTAAGCTCCCGGTAATCGATACATAACCAAAGGCTTCCATCCTTCTTCTTCACAAAAAGAACTGGTGCTCCCCAAGGAGACACGCTAGGTCGTATGTATCCCTTGTCTAATAAATCCTTCAACTGTTCCTTCAACTCAGCCATCTCTGTTGGTGCCATACGGTACGGTGCCTTAGCTATGGGACCGGTACCTGGTAGTAATTCAATGGAGAACTCTACCTCTCTAGATGGCGGTAAGCCTGGAAGTTCCTTTGGAAAAATATCTGGAAATTCTGACACCACTGGCATATCTGGATCAAAATCAGGGTCGTGCTCTACATCCTGAACATAGCATAAATATACTTCCTCCTACTTCCTGACGTGTTTGTACATGGACATAGCAGATATCACTTTTATTGATGGTGCTCTAGGGCTCTGGCAGTAAGATACTGTCACTCCTGATGGGCTCTTAAGTAACAGTTTGCGCTCTGCACAAAGAATGCGGCCTCTGTGCCGCCCCAACCAGTCCATCCCGGCTATAACGTCGAATCCTAGACCTCTGAACTCAATTAGGTCAATGGGAAATTCCTCCTCCTTAATACGGATAGTGGCTCCTCTATAAAGACGAGTGCAACTGACCTTCTCCTTAGACGGGAGCGCCACCTTAAAATCAGGTAACTCTACAACGTCTAGCCCCAACATCCCCGTAAGCGAAGACGAAACGAAAGTACGTGAGGCTCTGGAGTCGAACAGTACTAATGCAGCCACTCCATTGACAGGAAAGGTACCAGTGAGGATCGCGCCGCCCTTGCTGGCCTCCTCCTCAGTAAGTATACTTAAGGCACCTTCCGTCTCCTTAGCACAACCTAGCAACAGAATCTGGGTAAGTACTTTGGCATATGATGGAGGTCGAAAAACATTCACTTTTCATAACAATAATGCTTCGTTGATGAGATGATCTTCTTTCAGATGTCCAAAAACAATTACAACACTAGTACTTCCTAAAAGTCAAACTTAATCTTCCTGGTTTCATGTGAGTGGTGTTTATCACTGTCGAAGGTGCTGTGTTTAGTTTAATCCTTTTAATTCCATGGTATAGCAACCTTGACTTTCCACCCATTATTAAAATATCTCCTTAATTCAATATGATTTTCTTTGCAAGGTCCACACGCTTCTGCTCGCCATAAAGGAACTCTGCGTCATCTCCAATTGACAAAGACAATACTGGTATCCCCTGATCGAGGGACCCTTGTGTTTCATCCTTGTCCTGATGTAGTCCTAAGCGGCCTCCTTCTTCATAGAAGTTGATGATACATAGATCAGCCCTTAGATTGGGAACTGGATCTTCTTCTAACTGTTGGGCTGTATTAACTGCTTGTTTCACAATTTGTAAAAATTCTTCTGGGATTTTTGGCACTTGCGCTCCATCTCCATTTCTTGTATCCTGGTAGGTCTTTGAGTAAGGATTCCAATCCTTTCCTAAGCACATAATTTTCAGCTTCATTTTTGATCCTCCTGGAAATTCTTGAGTGTAGAACCCTCCTGGTCCTGCTCCCAATTCTTGACATTTTCTGATGATTGCAATTTGTGTCTCCGGTGTTAGGTATCCTTTGAGTAGTATCAAACCTGGTTGGATAACCTTACATTGTTTGTTCGCTGGTTCCTGTACTTTGATAGTGTTTTCTTCCAGGGAGGGCGGTGAGGGGATAGGAAAGCATATTTTATAGCTTCCTACGTGATTTAAAATTCTACTAGTGAGTCTTATTAGTTCTTTCCTATGCAACTAGGCAATCAAGGCAAGCAAGCACTCATTCACATCATCCATTGCTCAATAACAGGTTCACATGGGTTTAGAAGTACCTGGGTTGGTAGAAGGACCAGCCTCATCCGAGTGGTCCATGACATGCAGGGCGGGTCCCGATGCTGGGCCTTTGCCCTTATTCCCCTGAGTTTGGTTTGTTGGTGGAGGGCGAGTATCGCTAGCTCCATTCTTATGGCCGGTGTTTGCCTTTGCTCCCGGGCGGTAGTTCCTGCTCTCCGGGTTCTTAATGCACTCGAAGGCTCGGTGTCCCCATATCTGACAGTGGCGGCACTGGACTTTCTCCCCTTGGCAGTCCATGCCGGGGTGATCCTTTCCACATTGTCTACAGTTGAAGTGCGGACATACCTCTGGCCCGTGTTTGAGCCATGTCCAGAACCTAATACAATCGAGGTCAATCATATATTCCAACGGTACTGAAGTAATCACATAAGTTTCAAATTTAACTGTTTGGTTAGAGTGGGGGTTCCCAGTAGTCTGGTTCCCCTTCCCTTGATAGGACCCCTGGCCTCTCTGATAGGGTTTGTTCCTTCTGTTGGAGTTCCCCTGCTTGGCATCATCGCCGTCAGGCCCATCCTTTCTCTTTTGGGAGCTCAAAGCATCCCTTCTCTTGCATGTGATCTCCACAACGGAGGCAGCATGGTAACATTCCTGAAATCTCAAGGTATCAATTTCCAAATCTCCCATGACGGAGTATAATAGGTAATAAAATTCCAACAGGTCATATTTCTCCTGTTTACCTGCAAGCTGGTGGGTATGACTGGTCTCATCCCAAACTGGAGACGAGGACTCCATCCCCCATAAAACCGGTCGACCAAAATCTGGTCCGAGTATCCTATTCCGGGTAGTAGTCGGAGTAGTGAAGTAAACTTTGCATAATATTCATCCACGGTCATCTTTCCCGTCTGTTCCAGCGCATCAAACTCCCTAGTCTTCACCATCCTGGTGTGGGCCGGGTAGTACTTGCCCCTAGGTAGTGCGGTGTAGGCTCCCCAAGTAAAAGCGGGATCGTCCAAGTGGTCGGCCTTCACCATATTCCACCAATCTCTTGCTGCATCTTTCAGGTAAAAGGCAGCAAGCCTCACCTTTTCCCTAGGTGGGACGGCGAGTGTCTCGAATGCTGTTTCCATCTCCATGATATAAGTCTCCAAGTGCGCAGGGTCAATCTGCCCTTTGAATGGAGTTGGTCTGAGGTCAGCCAAACTCTTCACCCAATCTCTCTCTCTGGGTGGTGGTGGTGGTGGAGGCTGCTGCTGCTGCTGCTGCGCAACTCCCGCTTGTGCAAAAGCTTGTGCTATCAAAGTAGCAATGTCTGCCAGCCTGATGGTTGGCTCCTCTGCGGCCTGTTCACGGCGTCCACCTCTTCCTGACATCTGCAGGTTGTGGATGTATATTAGATACTGTGGTCACAATCTTGGTCTTGGATAGTAGTCTAAGTAAAAACTAACTTAAACTCCTTTCTATACTATCTCTCAACCCGTAACCTAAGGCTTTAGAAATCCTAATCTCGGCATATTCTTGTATCCAGAGCGTAACTACGCTCTGATACCACTTTTTGTAACACCCCAACCTGAAATCCAATAACATGTGCGATGATCACTCCCAATAAAACATAAACTACAGCGGAATAAAATACAATAACCGGGCAGTATTACAATGCCGTTGGCCACCCTTGTGACCAACAAGGCTAACTCCAAAAACAAATCTCCAAAAGTTACGGTCCGAATACGAATACAATCCGAGATACTAGGAATCAAACTCAAAGGTACAATAATTAAGTAAAACAAATAACTAGTAGAAGACTCCCATAGCTTGAATCTACCCCACCTACACTCGGTGTGGTAATCTTCTCAAACTTCAGGTACCTGAAAAATGGGGGTGCCCCCAAAGGGGCTCAGCAAACAATGCTGGTATGGAAAACGTGCAGCCCATCAGCTACCAGGCCACACCAACTACTTTATCGAGTACATGCAGTTCATTTTTGTAAAGCTGTAAGCAAGCATAGTATGATAATAACAAGTGTCCATACAAGGATAACCATGCAACATAAAACAAGACTTCAGAAGGTCAAGTTAGGTGAACTGTAATCATTTGATAATAGTCGGGTCCACACAGTGGGACTGACAGGTATTTATGAGTATATCAATATAGTGGAGGTATAGTGACCTCGTTAAAGAGAAATGTTGGGTAATTAGTCCCTCAGAAGATAATGTAGTTAACTCCTGTACTTTAGAATGGTGGGAATCGAACCCTCGAGAGGAATAAAGTCTTCCTCCCCACTTGTACTGTTGGGAATTGAACCCTCGAGAGGAATGAAGTCTTCCTCCCCACTTGAACTGTTGGGAATCGAACCCTCGAGAGGAATAAAGTCTTCCTCCCCACTTGTACTGTTCCGTCGCGACGTAAATTGAATAGGAGACGACCTGAGACAGGTACAACTCCTGTAGCATGCATGGCCAGATCCAACTGGGCTCCTCGTTCTCGTAGTATAGAATTGTTAGGTGTCATACAAGGACGTTAAACAAGAACACAATGTGTATTGTCGATTATCACGTTTAGGATAAAGACGTTTGTTATAAAGTGAAGTTAGTGAGAGACTTGTGTACAAGTCCTCAGTACAATAAAGCGCAGGTATTTAATCCACTGGTATTGTAGTGTTGTATGCGTGGGACATACACGTCGTAGTTAGCATCAATCACGCATGTAAAACAACACAACCGTGCACAAGAGTAAAACAACATTTTACATTAATTATCTTGGTCGTTAATTCAAACAACAGATAGCACACAAGCCGGTGTAATCCGGTAGAAAACAGGTTGCAAGAATCCCATACCGTTCACCGTAGACTGTACTTGTTTAGTTCCCGGTCAACGTCTGGTCAAACAAAGTCCTAGAATAGGATTAACTGAGAGGGTTAATTTATGTTACCCTTATTTAATAATTTTATTGGATCATTCAACAAATTTCATATTTGTTATTTTATGTGAGGTCTATTTCTTTTAATTACCTCATGTTTTAATGTATAACTTATTTGTTATTCCTTTTGTTTTATTTATAAATCCTTTAATGTACATATATGTATTTATTTATTCATGTACTATATTTGTTATTTATTTTTTAAATGTCTAGGTGACTTAGCAACTTATAATCTCTTAACTATATTTATTTGCCATACATGGACATAAAATTCTTATAGTTTTTATTATTCTCCTTTTAACCACAAATAATATTTGTTGGTTACCTTTAAATTCCTTATAACTATATAAGCCATAGTTTTAATTCCATAATTCCTTTAATCAAAATTCTTTCTTCTAATTCCTCCAAATACCCATATAGGACATATATTTATTTAAATCTAAATTCTTATCCTTATATTTCGGTTATTTACAAAACAACCACATTAATTCGTAAACTTTATGTTTAAATTCTAATCTCATTATATTATATAGTTTTAATCCCTTATTTAATTATATTACAAAGCCACCACTAATATTTTGGTATATAGTTTTTGAAAATTATAACTTTCAAAAATTACAACTTAGCCCCTCAAATTCTCAGCCTATATTATATATTTCTATAATTACAATTTAACCACAAAATCTTATAATCTTTACATAATGCCTTATAAACTATATTTTAATTTTAATTTCTAATATATATTATATATATATATTATATATATATATATATATATATAAACTCTTAAATTACAAATCTAACCCAAGGTAATTCGGCTTTGTCATAACTTTCCATTAATTACATTTTCACCCCAAAACTTTATAATAGTTACTTAAATTTATAAACTATAGTTTAAATATTTAATTCCTAAAAATTTCGAAGGTGAACCTAATTCTCTTAATTATGAATTCGCCCATATTCAACTCCAAACTTTCATAATAAGTTTTATAAATTACATAATAGCCCAAAACTTAATAAAATGTTATTTTAACATTGTTTAAATGATCTAAAATTCATAAACTTAATTCCTAACCTATTATATCATATTTATCCCAAGGACACCCTTAACTCTCGGTTTTTATGGTATATGCACCAAACTTTGTAAAAATTACATTTTAGCCACATAACTTAATTAATTAGCCATTTAAGCACTAATAAAATATTTTTAACTCTCCAAACTTTATAATATAAGTTTATATACCTAAGTAGACCATTAAAACCTATTTATCACTTAGACCATTCGGCCATAATTAAATAGTGACCTTAGAGTATATAAAGTGGATTTATATGTCAAAATAATTTACATAAACTCATAGGAGTTATAACTCATGTAAAAATTATTGTAATGTCTTATATTGGTTCCTAGCTCAAAATAGAACATTTTTACCCTTGACATTTCGATATGAACAAGGATGTAACCTAGGTAATTTTTATGACATTAAAATGTGTCTTAAGGTAAATATTTTCCATATATGCTATAGATTATATTTTTGGTATTATACCATATAGTTTCGGTTTTAGGTACCCTAGGAGCTGTACATAATTTTGTATGATTTTTAGAAGCTTAACAAAGCTTATAACATAAAGATTTGCTTAGTAAACTTACTTCTTAACAAGGATGGTTAAGTGCTTGAACTCTTCTTGAATCTCCAAGCTTTCTCCAAGGAATCTTTGATGCCCCACTTCGGTTTATGCAAGAGGTGAAGGTGTTTAGGAGTTAGATCTTTAACAAGGATCTTAAGTAGATTTGTAAGTAGTTTTTCAAGGATTTACCTTAAGCTTTTCTCCTTATAAATTCGGCTCACTTAAGGTGGATGAAGAACAAGCTTTCCTTCATGAAAATGAAGAAGAAAAGAACCTTAGAAGAGGTAGAAATCGGTTACACAACAAAATGTGCTTTAAGGATTTTCAAGCATGAAAACTACCTTAAGATAACCTTGAGATGCTCCTTGGATTAATGTTGGTTTGGACAACCTCCTTGGAGTATTAGTTGATGCCGAAATGCTATGGTTGTGCTAGGAAGAGTTTTGCTTCAAGGCTTGACAAGAAATGCTAGGAAATTACCTTAAAGATGAAGATAGAAGTTAAAACTCCATTAATGGACTTAGGAGCTTCAAAGGAAGAAGATGAAGGAATAAGAGAGAGTTAGGAACCTTACCAATTCGGAAATGAAGTGGGCAAGGGATAGAATGAGTGCAACCGTATAACATAAGGTATGTTTGCTTGATTTTTGTTTTGTTAATTTTTAATGTCATTTGACTAGTATTTTCATTAGTTTATTCCATGGGTTATTGGCTCAATAAATGTCCATGTTATATGCATGATTTCGGCCATGTGGTGTGACAAGGCATGGTGGAAGAAAATAATGTGAGCTAGAAGACAAGGAAATTTAGGTAAGTTTTATTCTTTTGATTTCTCTATGTTATGCTTGTCTTCTTCTTCTATTGTAGGTGACCGAATTCAAGTGTCAAATGGATCTTCTCAATCGGCCATTAAGAGCCAAGGACAAGCAAAGGTTGGTCACATGAATTTAAGAAATGAAAAAGGTGGAATAAGAATCTACTTTTTGCTTTTAGCATTTTGTTTTTGTCTAGCTAACATGGCCTTGTTCCATGGCATTATTTCGACAGCATGGAGGCCAAATGAGACCTACATACTTTGACATTAAGTATTATAGCACATGGGAAGGTGAGTCACCATGTATCTTTTATAAATTTTTAATGTAAGTTTTATACTAGTTTTTGGACTGAAAATCGGCCCCTATAGAGCACCTTGTTTGACACTGCCTTTAATTGATTTATAGGGTCATTTTAACCCTATTTAATATTCTGAATTCGTGGCATGTCAAAAACTACAAGGTAATTGCGTAATACGCGTTTTAGTGACACCCGAAGGTGTGTTTTTGTGCTCTAAGGATATTTTGTAAAATAAATTGTCTTTATGAGTTCCAAGTGTTTTAAACACTTATTATAGTAAATAATGATATATTAAGACGTTACATTGAGTTATATGGGGTTACATCAACCCATGACATAATTACGGGCCATCGGGACACTCCCGGGTAAAAAGGAGCGCTAAGAAATCCTCCTGTGGTTTTGTTGAATTTTGAGAAACCACTTCGTGGGTTCTCTTTAGAATGGTTAATAATGATGTTAGGAACTCTAGGAATTAATTTTATAGGAGTTCGTGCCACCTCGGCACTCCTCCGGGCTTTTCGTGCTTTAAGGGGCGTGCGTGAGCACTCCCGGGCGTTTTGCATTTTTGACTGAATATAGCCTAGGGAATAGTTATATATTCATATAATGAGTGTATGACCATTTGGTTTAAGTTGAGAAGGTCATACAAGGTCATGCTCGATCATATGTTTCTAAGGCGTTTTAGCATTTATGGTGGTGAAACGACTATTTTACGTAACGTTCTCATGCATGGGTTTGCATGCGTACGTGAAATGATTTATATCTGGATTATTTTCCATTAAATAATGGTTTTATAATGTTAATTAGATTTGGGGTATTTCACCGTAACTAATCCCTTAGTTGTTTCTCGTTCAACTCAGTGTTCGTTAATCCTAGGGATTTAGATTTCAACTACTCGTTATAGTTTTCGAGTACGTAATTGTCGCTACGATGTTAATACTTATTACACGGAAGTTACGTTCACAATTGTGTTTACGTATTGTCGGGTGCATACATGCGGGAAATAATGTTACGTTCGCTCATGCATGACATTTAAATGTTTCGTTATATGAAATGATTTATGTAGTATATTTACGAACATGCGTGAACATTTATATATATATACACTTATGCATGCACGTATTAAGGTTGGTGTTACGCGTTATTGTTTACACACCCTTTTTAATGCGTTTGTAAAATGTTGTACTTGTATATGTCGTAACGTAGTTGTCGTTATATTCATGTTTTTACCTGTACTTGTATAATTCCCCGTATGTGACATGATAACCACATTATACCCTTATGTCATGTTATAAATTCACATGATATAAATTATAGAGTTCCGCTTGTAGTAAAACCCCAACCATATAATATATTCTGCCCACATGTTAATAATTACCAAATCAGCCCACATGTTTTCGGTAATTCCAAGATACACTCATTCGTTTTGATTACTCACAACCTTAACCCATACCTTTACTAAATTCCTAACCTTATTATTTAATATCCTAAGGTCTTCAAACATTATTATACCCCTATATATATATAGAGTTTATAGTTCCGAGCCCCCAACATTTTCGGAAATAACTATATTTCCCCCCATAGTTTCGATTATTTACAAAACTAACCCATATGTTATTCTTGTTACATTTTCACTTCAATTTGGTTATAACATAAGTTTCCAACCTTACTATATACTAATACGTATATTATGCATGCGAACAGCATGCATACCATTTCTTTTCCAGAATTATACCACTAGCCATAACATTCCTTTATTGCATATATCCCCATTTATTTTGTAAACTTACCAATTAATACTTCAAACTTATATTATACAATTTCATTATTTTAAATACTATAATTAAACCATTAACTTTAATAAATCCCGAACAGCCCCATAAACTTTCTTAATTTCGGTTTCCACCCCAATCATTCATTAATTACAAATTACCCCCATAGGTTTTATAAATATTACATTTTAATCATTTAAACCATATTATATCTCTTAACTTACTAATTCACAAAACCTACCCAATCGTTACTAATATTTACGCCACAACCCTTAAGCTTTAAAAATCGATTCCAATCTCCAAGATTTTGGGTAATTACAAAGTTACCACATAAATTTTTTTATAAACTTTCGTTTTAACTTAATACTCTATTTAATTTCCCAATTAATTAATCTTATCATTTAAACTTAGTCAAATCTCACTCATGGTCAAGGTTGACCACTCACATATCCCCATTGATCCATACTTTGTCATATTTATGAAATGACCCATTTTTTATCTTTAATTTATATTAATGAATTTTCACTTTATAAAATCTCATAGAATTAGTATCTTACATTATAAATTATTTCTAAACTCCAAACCAGCCCTAATATTAATTTGGGGCACCCACACTTCATTTAATTCCACTTTGACTCCAATAATTTTATAGTTGTTGCGTTTTAACACCTAGACTATATATTATACTTTGGTTTATTACATTGTCGAATCTACCCCAAAATTTGTTAATTAATTCCAATAAACCCCTAGGGTCTTATTAATTTTAATCTAGCCTTGTATTTTTTCAATATTTACATAAACACCCCATTTTTTTTACTTATTATTTCTTTAAATACCCAAAATGATTATTTTTTTTTTCATTCTAATTTGCTCAACCCTCTCATGTGGTCAAGGTTGACCACCTAAATTATCCTTTTGACCAGATTCGTTTTTATTTATGAAAGTACCCCAAAGTTTTCTTGTTTTTACAATTAACCCCTAGTTTCACAAAATTCCAATTTTATACTTATAAATTTCCAAAAATTATCCCTCTTGGCTTTAATCACCTCTTTGTACCCCATAATTAATTCTCTTGTTTATTTAGATGCTGGTAAAGTTTATAATTTATTTAAAACACATTATCACCTCATTTTTTTTATTCATGCAACACCTAAAATTACTAATATTCCTCTAAAATGTCTCTAAGTGATTTTGTTCACTAAAATTGTATATTTGCACCAGAATTCATTTTGTTGTTTTTAAATCACTCTAAAACTCAATAATAATTATTTAAAGCTTAAATTAAACAAAATTTAAAAAAAATGCCTAAATACATGCCTTAAACATAGCACATCATTAACTATTAATTAACATCAAAATATCCCCAAATAGCTGTTAGTTCACAGCTTTGTACATATCCTGCACTTCACCACTTAACTCATTTTTTTATTAACTATTTATAACTTGACTTTTAGCAAGTCATCCACATCTAATTTCACTAATCAAATATTCCACCCTTAATTACTACCTATTTTTTCGTTTCAAGCAGTACTCAAATAGGAGACCATTATTAAGAGTTTAAGAATACTTACTTGGATTTAATCTCCAAGAATCTCTCCACCAGCCACACTTCTTCACGGTTCTGTATAGAACCGCATAACATGGTTAGTTTTGTACCCAATTTTTTTTTCTTTGAGCCATGACATAACCCTTGAGATTTTAAGGATCTAATATACCTCTTTAAACTTAGCTTCCCTCTTGGAATGGTCTCTATATGCACGACAGTCTCATGGCAAAACAGACCTCCTTTCGATAATATATATACAAGGAAAACAAGGTCTAGTTAATGGCTCTTTTAAGGTGATTAGTTTAAGTAGTTAAGGTATGAGTTTTTGAACGTTAAAAGAGGGACCCTTACCTCTTGGACTGTTCCACGGAAATCCCCTAGCAAGACAGCTCTTCTTCGGCCACCATTCAAACAGAAATGAGAATTCAAGTTAATGTCTTATTAGTGTGGGTGATTAAGAGGCCTTAAAGGTATACATTTTGAGCTTAGAAGGAGGGCTTACCTTGCAGTTTTTTTTTGGTGTAATTTTTACACCTCAACCTTGGTCACCTATAGTACAAGGGAAGGAGCTTCAGTCCATGGAAAAACAAAAGGAGCAGAGAGGTTTAGAAAGCCATGTTCTTCTCGGTTTTATACCTTGCTCTTTGGAGCCATTGGAGGAATATTTTACAGCAGCTCTCAGACCTTTCCCAGCTGGGTTTGGAGCCTTCAAATGGGAGTTCTATACCATAGAAATGGAGGAAAGTTGCTGGGGAGAATGTTCCTGTAAAACATAGAAGAAAAAAAAAGAACAAGAGAAGCTAGAATCTTGCCCTTTTTTCGGTTGATGTAGTGCTGCTGTAAACCGAAAATGGAGTAAATTTGGAGGTGATTGTTGTTGTATTATAGAGGGTGAATGGGCTGCATCAAGTAGCAAAGATGGAGGAAGAATCAAGTAAGGAAGGGAGCTGGAATAACGAGAAAAAAAAATGAAGAAGAAGATAATTACCATCTTTTCTTCTCTGCTGCTGTACCGAGAAAGGCAAGGAAAAAAATAGAGGAGTATGGAGCTGTTGTTCAAGTCGTTTCAGCCAAAGGAAATGGATAAAGAGACCTGCTGCTTCTGCCGGTTGCAGAAGAAAGAAGAAGGAGATGAGAAGGTAGAGTACTGAGAAGAAAAGGAATGAAAAGGTTGAAGTGTTGCAGTATGGGTGTAGGTAATCGAGAAGCATGGGTAATGGGCAAAAAGAAACTTAATTGTACTTGTGGTACTTTAAGTATTATTTTTTCTCTAGTCTCTCTCTCTTTTTTTCTTCCATATCCCTTAATCATCGCCAAGGAGAAAAATGGGGGGAAATTTTGAATTTTTTATTATCTAATAATGTGCATAGAAGTTATATATATGTCACTATATTTATTGTTAAATTGGTGACTTATGGCGTTTTGTTTTAAATGTATATAGCATATGAATATTATATATATATATATATATGTATATATATATTTTGTTTTAGACTATATTATTTATTTGAAATACCCCAAACCTTGGTATGTTGGTTAAACATTAAAACATGATTTATTAAGACTAAAAAGAGTCTTAGAAACCTTAGTAAACAAATTTAAACAAAAGGAAACACAAATGTGCTTTAAAGTCAATAAGAGCCAAAATGTGCTCTAAGCTTGGGATAAACTTGAGTAAGACCTAATGAGCTTACCAACCTCATTTATATACTAATGAACTATTAAACCAATTACCAAGGAAAATCAAGCTTGAAAACAAGTTAAAACACAAATGTGCTTTAAGAAGTCTTAAAGCACGTTTATGAAAAATGTCTTGTAAATGGGTTTTGAGTGGCTAAATGTCCATCATTACTCTTAAATAGTATGTGTACTATATAGTATCACATTTGGGTGGCTATATTAATGGGAAATCAAAAATTTCACTTCTAAGTGCCTTGCTTAGGTGAATAGTAACTTTTACAAGCTAGTTTATAACATATGTTATGTTGAGTAATTAAATTGACAAACAAAGACTAAAATACCCTCACACTAATAAAGGGGGCCGGTTTTTATAAGTGTGGTGACTCACCACTCTCTAGTTAATGTAATAAGTAATTAAAGCAAACTAAGTAAACTACTTTTTACTTTATACTACAAATATCTTCTTAAAAGTAAGTTCTATCTTCATTCTCTCATTTCTTTCCTTCATTCACACGGTTTCCCACCTCTCTTCTTCCTTCTTCTTTGTTCTCTCACGGTAATACCATCACCACCATTAGAACTCTCACTTTGATCTCTTGTTAATCTTGCTCACTTGTCCAAATCAAAAACAAGACCACCAATCTCTTCCTCTCATCAAGCTCTTCATTCCTATCTTCTTAAAACTCCAAGAGCTCCATTTCGGTGCCAAGGTGTTCCACCATTGAAGGAGCTTGAGCTTGTATTTTGACATATTGTTGATCTCCTTTGCTTCTAGGTAAGGAATCCCAAAGAAAAATCATGTTTCCTCCATGTTTTCACCTTGACCGAAAATACACATTGATATAGCTCTTTGTGTGACTTTGTTCTAGCTTCATTTCAACTCTTCATGGACTAGGTGGAGTCCTCTCTTGTGATATATTCAAACTCCCTTCAAAGATCAAGGTAAAATAACTACATTAATGTTTTTGAAACAATGTCAAATTAGGGTTTACAATGAGATGAAGCTCAAAGTTTGAATACTCATTATGGTGTTTGTATATGTCTAGAACTTGACAAGGATCAAATTGTCATACGGTTTTGTAAGGAATCAAGAAGGAAGTGTTTTGGAAAAAGAGGTAAATCTACTAACTTAAATGTTGTTTAATGCCTTAGGAGAAATGAGCTTATAAATGCTTATTAAAACTACCTAAGGAGCAAATGGTGAATGACTTAGTAAAGTGTTCTCAAGAGACTAGTAAGAGGCATATGTGTTGTTGAGTGTATTTGCAGGTTAAAGGCAAATACATTGTGGAAATTCAGTGTTTATGATTCATGCATCTTAAGGGCCTAGAGCCATGTCATTTAAGGGCCTAAGTGCCATGCAATTTAAATTATGCACTATATTGTGATGTTTGTGAGTGGAGTTTGTGTATAATAAGTACTTGATGGATTTTTAGTGTTCTTGGTTGTTTGTTGGTAAAAACAAGGTGTTTTGGTTTAGTAATGTTCTAGGAGAACCTATGTCGAAATTTAGGTAACAAATGTGAAGTCTAGGTGTTAAAATGAGTTTGATAAGTTAGGGAGTATTTAAAATGGTTAAGTGTTGTTCTTGTGTAGGAAACATGCATTAAGGTGATTTAGGATGTAACAAGGACTTAGGCATGAGCTTGAGATTTTAGTATGTACCAAAGTCATTTTGGGACTTAGGTAAAAACTTAGGCAAACTTTGGTAAATTAAGGAGAAAGTATGAACTTGAAAAAGGATTTGAAGTAATGATATAAGGAGTTAGTTGTGAGAGATGATGCTTGGGAGATGATGTTAAGATAAGGAGAAAACATTTTGGGATAGTAGTTATCTTAGGTATGAAACACCACTTGAAAAACTAGGAGAAAACATTGTAAGTGTTAGGAATTTTGTGAAGAAATGGGTAAAGGCTTAAGGAATTTTACAAGGAAATGAGTGAGTGTTGAGGAGTTTAAAAATGAGTTAGAACTTTAGTTAAATGGATGTTATTTGAAGTATTTAGTGTGCCACAAGGTGTTACAACACATTGGGTGACTTAAGGAAAAATTAGGAACAATTTGGAGAAGTCCTAGGAAGTTCCTGCAGTGGACCGACCCGGGGGACCGACCCTGGCAAGGTCGGTCGGAATGTAAAGGGCAGGTCAAAAATGGTTCTGTTAGTGACCGACCCAGGGACCGACCCTGTCTGGGTCGGTCGGATAGGAAAGAAAGACGGTAAATGTCTCTGTAAGAGACCGACCCAAGGGTAGGGTCGGTCGGTAAGGTCGGTCGGACCAAAACTTGTAAAAAAAAAAAAAACGGAAAAGAATGTGACTTATGTAGTTAACCCTAGGGTGTATAATGAATGTAACCTAGGGTAAGATAGACATTAAAACATGTCATACAATTATGTTAAACACTTAGTAAATTTGGAGGTTAAGTAAGTTAATTAACCGACGTTCTTGAATGTATAGGAGTGACCTACGGAGGAAACCAAACGAGGCAAGGACCAAGGTATGGTTTTCTTGCAGTCTGTTGCCTACCGGTTTACACCGGCTTGGGTGTTGGTTGTTTTTCTGAGTGTTTACGACCTTATAAGATTAAGGCATGAAAAGAGTTTACAGTTGTTATACATTATGATGTTGTGAGGTTATGACTCCTTTTCCTTGGTTGTCTAACAAGACCTAAATGTTTGCTTGTATGACTTAACAAATATTGTGTGATCACTAACAAGTGCTAACCGGGGGAGTGAGGAGTCCGGTTGTTCCGGCCACGCGTGTGATGGATGGGGGTCGATATCATATCCGGTTCGGCTCTCTTGGTGTATGTATAGGTGGTATTCCAATTTGGTTTCTACCTTCCCTTAGCTTATCCAAAGCTAGTTACTGACTCACGTCGGGCCATAGGGGCATACGTATGTTATTTCGGTGTGCTTGGGATTACTATATCCGACACACCTTTGGTATAAGTTAACCGTTCTATATAACCGGACGGTAACGAGGATGGTAACGAGCTTAACATGGGATTGGTAAAAAATCCCTAGGCTCTCATGGTATACTAACTATGGTGGAAGGTTCCTTGTGAGGACCGAGCTTATGGTGTTATGTATTGATGTTGTGATGCTATGCAATTTCCCTTGCTATGCTATGGTATATATATATGTTGGATGTTCTAAAATGAATGCCATGTTATTATGACAATTGGTTGCGCGTATCCCGGTAGTCGATGGGCTGCGCGTTAGCCATACCAGCAAAGGTGCTGACCCCCTCGGGGGCTCCATATTTTTATTGCAGGATGAGGATCGAAGAGGCAGAGTGGCTCTAGGTCCTAGTTTGTTGATGTACTTTTGGATATGTTGGTAGTGGAGCCCGGGATGCGCCTGTGCTCCCGAGGCGTTACATTTTGATACTGTGGTTATACAGTGGTGGATGATTATGGTTTAAAGGTGTGTTGTAAATTAAATACTCGGTACGGTTGGTTATGTTTATATATGGATGTTAGTTACTATGCTCGGGAGTCTGATCGTCAGACCGATACTCTTGTATTTATTCTGCCTAGTTAACCACGTGGGTGGTTAACGGCGTTGTAACACCAAAGCGTTAGTTATTATTTGGCTGGTTATTTCCGCTGCGATTTCGGTAGATGACAGGAGCGTTGTAGGGGTGTTACAAAAAGTGGTATCAGAGCGAAGTATCGCTCTGATGACTAGAATACCGAGCTTAGGAATATACCGAGTTAGGAAACCTAGCTACAGTTACTTAAGTGGACAGATTTGGAAAGGTTAACCACTAACTAAGTGTGGAATTACCTGGTTGTCGGGAAGATGCTATAACCATTGGACCGATAAGTGTGCAAGCATAATGCTAATGAAATGTTCATATGAATTCAGATGGCAGGTAGACCACGAGGGAGAGGCCGCGGGCGCGGTACTGGAGATTTGGGTAACCAGGGCGATGGTACTGCGGCACAGACTATGGCTGAGGCAGTTGCAGCCGCCGTAGCCCAGTTGGTACCCGATCTGGTTGCTGCTATTCAGCAAGGGCAACAGCCCGGAGTTCAGCCACCACCACCACCGCCACGAGAGACCAATTGGGTCAAGGCGTTGGCTGATCTGAGACCGCCATCATTCAATGGGAGACTGATCCTCGAAAACTGGAGGCGTACATCTCCGAACTGGAGACCGCCTACGAGACCTTGGCAGTACCTGCTGAAGCTAAGGTCCGTCTTGCCGCCTACTACTTGAAGGGTACGGCGCAGAGTTGGTGGAAATTGGTGAAGGAGGACAGGATGGCTGATCTGACTTTGGTTGGAGGGAGTACACGGCTCTACTGCGAGCCAAGTACTACCCGGTACACGTGCAGGAGGCCAAGCGCCTCGAGCTGGACAGTCTGAAGCAGGGGGATAAGATGTCGGTTGATGACTACTATACCGCATTCACCGGCCTTATCCACCTGTTACCAGACCTTGGGTATTCGAACCGGGTGTTGGTGAACCGGTTCTACAATGGACTGAGCCACCGTCTCCGCTATGGGATGGGGCCAGCTGAGTATACCACCTTGCAGGTAATTAGAGTACCTTGTTGTGAATCCATTTATACCGTGAGTGAATGTTAATGTGAGTTGGTAAGTTGTTTTTGCGGGGCATGACTGACATCCTAAAATACAGGAGTGCTATCATGCCGCTGCAAAGGTTGAGATTACCGTCCGTCTGAGGGACGAGGAAAATGCGCACAAGCGCAAGGCCACCAACGAGGGCCAGAATCAGCAAGGGTATGGGGGAGGGAAGAAGAAGAAACCCTACCCTCACCCCCAGAAGGGCCAGTACCAAGGTGACAAGGGCCAAGCCCAGACCAGCACAGCCGATGAGCCACTGAAGCTCACGTATGCGTACGCGGCGAAGCCTCTACGCTCCTACCCGCCTAAGGGTAATTACTTAACCATGTGTATCTAGTTGAGGTGTGTGTTGTTAAGATGGAAAGTGAGTATTGATGTGTGTTGTTATAGCAGCTAGCGCGGGTTCTGGACCGGAGCGCCACTTTTACTGTAAGTGGTGCAATGGAGACCACCCCGGCAAAGACTGCAAGGGGAATGATGTGAGGTGCCGTCACTGCCAGAAGATGGGGCACCGTGAGTTTGAGTGTTGGACGAACCCCAACAGCAGGAACTACAAGCCAAAAGGGCAGTGGAAGGGTAATACTACCACGACCACTGAAGGCCCGAAGGCGATTACTCAGCAGACTTCTGACAAGAAGTACACTGAATCCCAGAAGGGGAAGGCTACGGGGTCCGGCAAGGCCACCCTGAATGTGGTGGACCGGTCTGAGGCACCAGGATCCTCTTCGAGACCAGGTACCGCCTAAACTGATAAATGAAAAAGTGATTGCTTACCGCATTTCATGCATGAGTGTTAGCAAGTCTAAGGGTATAAACATATAAGTAAAGAGTTAGAATATAATGTGGAAAACACCTAAAATTAGGCAATTTGAAACTTAGGAACCTTCAATATCTGCTATCCAATCCCGCCCACACCGAACCCTGAAGAAACCACCATCAACATCACCGACTTTCCATTGGAGCAATGTCAGGTTATCCAGCCAGGTATGATACTCTTAAATGGATACCTGACACCGGAAGCACAAATCCATATCATCAGACGATGCGACGAACTCGGAGCAAAACCAGGAGGGTTCTACACACCCGAATACCCGAACGGAGCAAGGATGCAATTGAAGATGATGTGCATGGGTAAGGACTGGAACCCTTACACCAAGTCATATCAAGAAGTTCGAGCTGAAGATGGAGCAACAGTATCAAGTATACCAGAGGAGTTCCATGCGGTCGTTAACCACCCGTGGGAATTGCTCAGCAAGTTGAAACGGAATCAATTCCAAGTGTAAAAGCAGATTTATGCATTGTAAACTTCTACCAGAAAGGTGGACGGTTAGGTATGCACCAAGATAAGGACGAGTCACCCGAGTCTCTAAGTAAGGGAGTACCCGTGGTGTCTTGGTCCATTGGTGATACCGCAGTGTTTGTGTATGGCGAGCAGAAGCGTGCTGACCTCGCAAAGAAGCTACTGCTAAAATCGGGAGATGTGCTAATCATGGGTGGACAATCAAGAATGCTATACCATGGCATCAGGAAGATCAAACTGAATACCGCACCGTCGGCAGTGATCAATGCCACACACATGAAACCCGGACGTTTAAATTTGACCTTCAGACAGTTTTAAGCTTTGTACAATTGTGTGATGTGATAAACCAGTGTGTATTAAGGATGTTGTAAGTGTAAATCATGGCGACAGTATAAGCCAATGAATGTTGTAAAAAGGAGTGTGTTAATGAATAAAGTGGAGTTGTTTGAAGCATATAAACCGTGTTGTTACCCAATACTTATTAGTTTGCCAATGAATTAGGCTGTGCACTCGGAACGGGAGGTATACTGAGTGTCTGCAATAAGGCAGAAGCCGGCAAGAGCGGCACAATCCTCACCGGTACCTTTCCAGTGAATGGCGTGGATGCATCGATCTTGTTCGACTCTGGAGCCTCACACACATTCATTTCGCTATCATTTGCGAAGAGGCTGGGGTTAGACGGTGAAGAGATGCCAGACTTCGTGGTCACTCTCCCGTCGAAAGAGCGGATCAGATGTACCCGCTACTACCGAGATGCTATTGTTCGAATCAGGGATGAGGAGTTTCCGATCGACTTGATAGAGTTCGACGGACTAGGTTTTGATGTGATTGTCGGGATGAACTGGTTGGAGCGGTACAAGGGTAGAATCCTATGTGCCGAGCATCGACTGCTTCTTCGGAGTCCATCTGGGGTTACTATATCATACCGCCAGAGGCCCAGGGAGCCTTCGACACAGATCATCACCGCCATGGCCATGTATCGTGAGTTGCGACGGGGAAATGATGTATACCTCTGCTATGTCCAGGACATAGAGAGAGACCCTGAGTTTAGCCCAGATGTGCCGGTAGTGTCGGAGTTTCCTGATGTATTTCCTAAGGAACAGCCGGGCATGCCGCCAGCACGAGACGTTGAGTTTGAGATTGATCTAGTTCCGGGCACCGGACCCATTGCGAAAGCACCTTACCGTATGGCTCCAGCAGAAATGACAGAGCTCAAGGAGCAGCTGAGAGACCTACTCGACAAGGGCTTTATCCGCCCTAGTGTTTCACCATGGGGAGCGCCGGTCCTCTTCGTGAAGAAGAAGGACGGTAGTCTCCGCCTGTGCATTGATTATCGGGAGCTGAATGCTGTTACGGTGAAGAACCGTTACCCCTTACCACGCATCGACGATCTATTTGATCAGCTGAGGGGAGCATCAGTGTTCTCCAAGATAGACCTACGTTCCAGATACCACCAGATTGCCATCCGTGACAGTGATATAGAAAAGACAGCCTTCAGAACTAGGTATGGGCACTATGAGTTCACCGTTATGCCGTTTGGCTTATCAAATGCACCAGCAAAGTTCATGGACTTAATGAACCGTTTGTTCCAAGATCAGTTGGACAAATCAGTGGTAGTCTTCATCGATGACATACTCGTGTATTCGAAATCGAGAGGTGAGCATGAAAGCCACCTGAGAGATGTATTGCAGACGTTGAGAAAGAATCAGCTGTATGCTAAATTTTCTAAGTGTGAATTTTGGTTGAACCAAGTATCATTCCTTGGACATGTGATTTCTGAGGCCGGGATCGCTGTTGATCCGGCAAAGATAGATGCAGTGCGCACCTGGCCTAGGCCGAAGACAGTTACCGACATCAGGAGCTTCCTCGGTCTGGCAGGTTATTATAGGAGGTTCGTGAAGGACTTCTCCAGTGTCTCGAAGCCGATGACTTCCTTGATGAAAAAGGATGCACCATTCGAGTGGACAGCCGACTGTGAGAGAGCTTTCACGAGTCTCAAGGATGCTCTGACATCTGCACTGGTTCTGACATTACCAGACGGTCCAGATGGTTTTGAGGTCTATTGCGACGCATCAGGCAGGGGTATGGGTTGTGTGTTGATGCAACACGGGAAGGTCGTAGCTTACGCCTCCGGACAGCTGAAGAAGCATGAGGAGAACTACCCTACCCACGACTTAGAATTGGGTGCCATCGTCTTCGCATTGAAGATATGGCGACATCATTTGTATGGGGTAAGCGTGACAATCTATTCTGACCACAAGAGTTTGAAATACTTGTTCACTCAGAAAGAGTTGAACATGAGGCAAAGAAGATGGGTTGAATTCTTGAATGATTATGACATCAATTTACAATACAAGGAGGGTAAGGCAAACGTGGTAGCTGACGCATTGAGTCGCCGAGCACACTCTCTCCATTCGCTAGTCTCTCATACTGGCTTGGTTGAAGAGGTGCGGAGTGCCCAGATGACGGATCAGTACATGGTGGAAATTAGACAGAAGCTTATTGATGGCACATTCGAGGGTCAGAAGTATGACTTCAGACTCCACGATGATGACCTGATTAGGCTTAATGGCAGATTGTGTATACCCAGGAGTAGCGCTGAGCTGAAGGAGCGCATATTGAGTGAATCCCACTGTTCTACTACTTCGATTCACCCCGGAGCTTCAAAGATGTATAAAGGTATGAAAAGATATTTTTGGTGGACTGGAATGAAAAAGGATGTGAATGACTATGTGCTGAGGTGTCTCACTTGTCAGAAGGTCAAGTTTGAGCACCGACGGCCTGGTGGTATGGTGCAGCCAATGCCAGTGCCGGAGTGGAAGTTCCATGACATATCTATGGACTTCGTGGTAGGGCTTCCGCCTACAAGGGGAGGTCTGAATATGATTTGGGTTGTGGTAGACCGACTGACCAAGGTGGCTCGATTCATACCGATGAAGGACACCTGGAAAGTGGCTAAGCTGGCAGAACTCTTCGACAAAAAGATTGTAAGACATCATGGTGTACCAAAGACGATAGTATCTGACAGAGATACCAGATTCTTATCCAGATATTGGAAGTCTACACGAGAGGCATTGGGTACTGAACTGAAATTGAGTACGGCGTTTCACCCACAGACCGATGGTCAGAGTGAGCGCACCATACAGACACTTGAGGATATGCTACGTGCATGTGCACTTGACTTTCAGACCAGCTGGATTGATAAGTTACATCTGATCGAGTTTAGTTACAACAACAGTTATCATGCATCGATCAAGATGTCTCCCTTCCAGGCCTTATACGGTAGACCATGCCGCACGCCATTATGCTGGGATGAATCGAGTGAGACGGTCATTATAGGACCAGAGTATCTTGAGCAAGTTCAGGCAGAAGTTCGCCAGATCAGGGCTAATATGAAAGCAGCTCAGGATAGACAGAAGTCGTACGCTGATGTGCGCAGACGCGACCTGGAGTTCGCTGTGGGCGATCAGGTATTTCTTAGGGTATCCCCCATGAAGGGAGTATTTCGTTTTGGCCAGAAGGGCAAGTTGAGCCCGAAGTATGTGGGTCCTTATGTTGTGACGGAGCGGATCGGCCCGGTAGCTTATAGACTTGATCTACCCGCCGAATTGGGCAAGGTACATGATGTATTTCATGTGTCCCAGTTGAAGAAGTATATGTCTCATCCGTCTCATGTGCTTCGGCCGGACAGGCTAACTTTAGAGCCGACCATGCGATCAGTGGAGACTCCCCTACGAATTCTGGATACTAAGACTCGAGACACTCGCCATAAGTCCGTGAGACTGGTGAAGGTCCTCTGGTCTAACCAGGACGTTGAGGAGGCCACTTGGGAGCTGGAAGAAAAGATGAAGGCGAAGCACCCGTCATTGTTTGCTTCATAGTGTTTATATGTATAGGGTACGGGGCGTACCCCTTTTAAGGGGGGTAGAGCCGTTTCGGTTATGGTTGTATACGACATGTATATGTATACATTGTCTATGTTATGTTACAGACCGTTGTGTCTGAATGGTATTATGTGGTGTGGACCTCGAGTCCGTTGTGGTATTATGTGGTTTGGACCTCGAGTCCGTTGTGGTATTGTGTGGTTGGACCTTGAGTCCGTTGTGGTGTAAGAATGATGGTAAGGTTGGTAATGATGTTCGGAAGTATTGTTTTTATAAGTGTTCCCCGTGTTCTAATAGTAAGATATGTGGGAAGTATGAACTTTGGGGACAAAGTTCTTTTAAGGGGGGTAGATTGAAATACCCCAAACCTTGGTATGTTGGTTAAACATTAAAACATGATTTATTAAGACTAAAAAAGAGTCTTAGAAAGCTTAGTAAACAAATTTAAACAAAAGGAAACACAAATGTGCTTTAAAGTCAATAAGAGCCAAAATGTGCTCTAAGCTTGGGATAAACTTGAGTAAGACCTAATGAGCTTACCAAGACCTCATTTATATACTAATGAACATATTAAACCAATTACCAAGGAAAATCAAGCTTGAAAACAAGTTAAAACACAAAATGTGCTTTAAGAAGTCTTAAAGCACGTTTATGAAAAATTGTCTTGTAAATGGGTTTTGAGTGGCTAAATGTCCATCATTACTCTTAAATATGTATGTGTACTATAAGTATCACATTTGGGTGGCTATATTAATGGGAAATCAAAAATTTCACTTCTAAGTGCCTTGCTTAGGTGAATAGTAACTTTTACAAGCTAGTTTATAACATATGTTATGTTGAGTAATTAAATTGACAAACAAAGACTAAAATACCCTCACACTAATAAAGGGGGCCGGTTTTTATAAGTGTGGTGACTCACCACTCTCTAGTTAATGTAATAAGTAATTAAAGCAAACTAAGTAAAACTACTTTTTACTTTATACTACAAATATCTTCTTAAAAGTAAGTTCTATCTTCATTCTCTCATTTCTTTCCTTCATTCACACGGTTTCCCACCTCTCTTCTTCCTTCTTCTTTGTTCTCTCACGGTAATACCATCACCACCATTAGAACTCTCACTTTGATCTCTTGTTAAATCTTGCTCACTTGTCCAAATCAAAAACAAAGACCACCAATCTCTTCCTCTCATCAAGCTCTTCATTCCTATCTTCTTAAAACTCCAAGAGCTCCATTTCGGTGCCAAGGTGTTCCACCATTGAAGGAGCTTGAGCTTGTATTTTGACATATTGTTGATCTCCTTTGCTTCTAGGTAAGGAATCCCAAAGAAAAATCATGTTTCCTCCATGTTTTCACCTTGACCGAAAATACACATTGATATAGCTCTTTGTGTGACTTTGTTCTAGCTTCATTTCAACTCTTCATGGACTAGGTGGAGTCCTCTCTTGTGATATATTCAAACTCCCTTCAAAGATCAAGGTAAAATAACTACATTAATGTTTTTGAAACAATGTCAAATTAGGGTTTACAATGAGATGAAGCTCAAAGTTTGAATACTCATTATGGTGTTTGTATATTGTCTAGAACTTGACAAGGAATCAAATTGTCATACGGTTTTGTAAGGAATCAAGAAGGAAGTGTTTTGGAAAAAGAGGTAAATCTACTAACTTAAATGTTGTTTAATGCCTTAGGAGAAATGAGCTTATAAATGCTTATTAAAACTACCTAAGGAGCAAATGGTGAATGACTTAGTAAAGTGTTCTCAAGAGACTAGTAAGAGGCATATGTGTTGTTGAGTGTATTTGCAGGTTAAAGGCAAATACATTGTGGAAATTCAGTGTTTATGATTCATGCATCTTAAGGGCCTAAGAGCCATGTCATTTAAGGGCCTAAGTGCCATGCAATTTAAATTATGCACTATATTGTGATGTAGTGCTTTGTGAGTGGAGTTTGTGTATAATAAGTACTTGATGGATTTTTAGTGTTCTTGGTTTTTGTTGGTAAAAACAAGGTGTTTTGGTTTAGTAATGTTCTAGGAGAACCTATGTCGAAATTTAGGTAACAAATGTGAAGTCTAGGTGTTAAAATGAGTTTGATAAGTTAGGGAGTATTTAAAATGGTTAAGTGTTGTTCTTGTGTAGGAAACATGCATTAAGGTGATTTAGGATGTAACAAGGACTTAGGCATGAGCTTGAGATTTTAGTATGTACCAAAGTCATTTTGGGACTTAGGTAAAAACTTAGGCAAACTTTGGTAAATTAAGGAGAAAGTATGAACTTGAAAAAGGATTTGAAGTAATGATATAAGGAGTTAGTTGTGAGAGATGATGCTTGGGAGATGATGTTAAGATAAGGAGAAAACATTTTGGGATAGTAGTTATCTTAGGTATGAAACACCACTTGAAAAACTAGGAGAAAACATTGTAAGTGTTAGGAATTTTGTGAAGAAATGGGTAAAGGCTTAAGGAATTTTACAAGGAAATGAGTGAGTGTTGAGGAGTTTAAAAATGAGTTAGAACTTTAGTTAAATGGATGTTATTTGAAGTATTTAGTGTGCCACAAGGTGTTACAACACATTGGGTGACTTAAGGAAAAATTAGGAACAATTTGGAGAAGTCCTAGGAAGTTCCTGCAGTGGACCGACCCGGGGGACCGACCCTGGCAAGGTCGGTCGGAATGTAAAGGGCAGGTCAAAAATGGTTCTGTTAGTGACCGACCCAGGGGACCGACCCTGTCTGGGTCGGTCGGATAGGAAAGAAAGACGGTAAATGTCTCTGTAAGAGACCGACCCAAGGGTAGGGTCGGTCGGTAAGGTCGGTCGGACCAAAACTTGTAAAAAAAAAAAAAAAACGGAAAAGAATGTGACTTATGTAGTTAACCCTAGGGTGTATAATGAATGTAACCTAGGGTAAGATAGACATTAAAACATGTCATACAATTATGTTAAACACTTAGTAAATTTGGAGGTTAAGTAAGTTAATTAACCGACGTTCTTGAATTATGTATAGGAGTGACCTACGGAGGAAACCAAACGAGGCAAGGACCAAGGTATGGTTTTCTTGCAGTCTGTTGCCTACCGGTTTACACCGGCTTGGGTGTTGGTTGTTTTTCTGAGTGTTTACGACCTTATAAGATTAAGGCATGAAAAGAGTTTACAGTTGTTATACATTATGATGTTGTGAGGTTATGACTCCTTTTCCTTGGTTGTCTAACAAGACCTAAATGTTTGCTTGTATGTGACTTAACAAATATTGTGTGATCACTAACAAGTGCTAACCGGGGGAGTGAGGAGTCCGGTTGTTCCGGCCACGCGTGTGATGGATGGGGGTCGATATCATATCCGGTTCGGCTCTCTTGGTGTATGTATAGGTGGTATTCCAATTTGGTCTCTACCTTCCCTTAGCTTATCCAAAGCTAGTTACTGACTCACGTCGGGCCATAGGGGCATACGTATGTTATTTCGGTGTGCTTGGGATTACTATATCCGACACACCTTTGGTATAAGTTAACCGTTCTATATAACCGGACGGTAACGAGGATGGTAACGAGCTTAACATGGGATTGGTAAAAAATCCCTAGGCTCTCATGGTATACTAACTATGGTGGAAGGTTCCTTGTGAGGACCGAGCTTATGGTGTTATGTATTGATGTTGTGATGCTATGCAATTTCCCTTGCTATGCTATGGTATATATATGTTGGATGTTCTAAAATGAATGCCATGTTATTATGACAATTGGTTGCGCGTATCCCGGTAGTCGATGGGCTGCGCGTTAGCCATACCAGCAAAGGTGCTGACCCCTCGGGGGCTCCATATTTTTATTGCAGGATGAGGATCGAAGAGAGCAGAGTGGCTCTAGGTCCTAGTTTGTTGATGTACTTTTGGATATGTTGGTAGTGGAGCCCGGGATGCGCCTGTGCTCCCGAGGCGTTACATTTTGATACTGTGGTTATACAGTGGTGGATGATTATGGTTTAAAGGTGTGTTGTAAATTAAATACTCGGTACGGTTGGTTATGTTTATATATGGATGTTAGTTACTATGCTCGGGAGTCTGATCGTCAGACCGATACTCTTGTATTTATTCTGCCTAGTTAACCACGTGGGTGGTTAACGGCGTTGTAACACCAAAGCGTTAGTTATTATTTGGCTGGTTATTTCCGCTGCGATTTCGGTAGATGACATGAGCGTTGTAGGGGTGTTACATTTATATAATTAAATGAGTGACATATATGATATTTAATATATCTACTAATATGTTACATGTAATATTAAATTTGGGAGTTGGTTTTTCCTTAATAAAGTTCTCTCTTTGGTTAGTTATTTAGTGCATAATTTAATGTCCATTTTGGACTATGTATTTATACAATAATATTTTATGTGAGTATTACTCATTTAGATGAATAATTATTAATTATTCTCTTTATCTTATATTAGTTCCTTATTAATTAAGGTAATAATTATTTGGGGTATTTCAGTGGACTAATAAGGTTTTAGTTTGGTAGGTAATGAGTGGACTTAGGTGATGGAAGTGAAAATAGTAGGAGAATGTTGTAAATTGTCAAGGAAATGACTAGGAATGTATAAGAGGGCATGATCATGAGAATGGTGAGTAAATTGAGTAAAGAGGTGGAAATGTCTAAGGAGGGTGTAGGATGGTCAAGGTAAAGAAGAACAAGGTTAAGGTGCTAGGAAGATGGAAAGAAATGTTTAGGTATGTTCAAGAGTATAGGAATGATGTGTAACAAATGGAAAGGAGAGAGATTTGTGCATGGAGATGCAAGATAACATTGGAAGGTTTAGCAAAGGAAAGATGGATGAATGATGATGTTTGAGGAGTAGTTATATTGGTAGAAAGGAAACACTTTGGTTAGTTGGAGTCTTAGACAAAATTTACATGTTGGAAGTGTAAGGAATTAAGTTATAAGTGTTAAGAATTTAGGAAGAACTTGAATGATGATCAAGGAACTTTGAGGTGAGTTGATCCATGAGTTTGGAGGATTTTAAGTGCTAAAATGGTGTTAGAACATATGTTAATACATGGGGAAAGATTAGAAGAAGATTGGACAAAAGAACAAGTGTGGAAAGAGGTTCAAAACTGTAAAATTTGACAGTTTAAAGTGTGGTCCGGGACTTGGTCCTTGGATAAAGTCCCGGACCAGCACTAAAAACAGGTCAAGAATATACCCAAGGACTGGTCCGGGACCTTCGGTAAGTACCAAGTCCCGGACCATAGCTAAAATGTGGCCGAGAGTAAGAACAGACATTGGTCCGGGACCTTAGGTCCGGACCATGTCTTGGACCAGGCAATTTAACAAAGAAAATGTGTTTTTCTGGGGGTAAATGAAATACCCCAAACTTTTATATGTTGTTTAAATACTAAAATATGGTATAATAAGGCTAAAAAGTGCCTTAGAAACATTAGTGAACAAATTTAAACCATAGTAAACACAATTAAGCACCTTAAAGTCAATATGGGCGAAAATGTGCTCTAAGCTTGGGATGATCTTGGTTAAGAGTTGATAAGCTTACCAAGACCTTAATTACATGTTAATGAAAATATTAAACCAATTACCTAAGAAAACCAAGCTTGAAAACAAGTTAAAACACATTTTTGAAAAATTGTCTTGTAAATGGGTTTTGAATGGCTAAATATCCATCATTACTCTATAATTAACATGTGTACTACTTAGTATCACATTAGGAAGTCTAAATCAATGGGAAATAAAAAATTTCACAATTATGTGCCTTGTTTAGTTAATAGTAACCAAACTGTGCTAGTTTATAACATAAGTCAATATAAGTGATTTAATTGGTCAACAAAGACCAAAATACCCCTAAGTACTTAAAGGGGGGCGGTTTTGTAAGGGATGAGTCATCCCCTTGTTATTTTAAAAAGAAAGAAAAATTTGATAAAGTAAGTACTATTTACCTTTAACTTAAATATCTTCCAAAAGCAACCTTTTATTCTCATTCTCTTTGTCCCCACCTTCTTCAACCTCTCTTCTTCCTTCTCCATCGGTTTTGCTACAGCACTCACACCATTCTCCACCTTCAATCTCTTATATCTCCTAGCTTCATTTACCAAATCAAATTCTAAGACCACCATTCTTCTAGTCTTGTCAAGCTCTCCAACTTTGTCTTCTCAAAATTCCAAAACCACCATTTCGGTGCCAAGGAGAACATCCATGGAAGGAGCTTGAGCTTATATTTTTATGCCTTGTTGATCACCTTGGCTTCAAGGTAAGGAAAAACCAAGAAAAACAACATTTCTTCTCATTTTTGTGTTGACCAAAAATACACCTTGTAATGGTGTTTTCTTTTGCCTTGGTTTAGCTTCATTCTAATCTTCAAAGGGCTTGGTGGAGTCCTCTCTTGCTACTTAGTCCAACTCTCTTCCATTATCAAGGTAAAACAAGCATTTAAGTGTTTTAAGACAATATGTAAATTAGGGTTTATAAATGAGCTTAAGCATGAAGCTTGAATGCTCATTGCCTTGCTTGTATATATTGATTAGAAGGTTGACAAGCAATCAAGAGTCTTTGCGATTTTAATCAAAAAGAGCAAAGGGAATACATGTGTGGAACTTGTGAAGGAAATGAGGTAAATGTGCTAACCTAATGTAGCTCAATGTCTTAGGAGAAATGAGCTTATATTTCTTATTAAAACTACCTAAGGAGTCAATGACAAATGAGCTAGCAAAATATCCTCAAGGAGATTATTAAAGGACATATGTGATGTTGAGTGTAATTGCAGGTCAAAGGCAATATATATATGTGGAAATTCAGTGTTTAAGGTTTATACAATTTAAGGGCCTAAGAACCATGTTATTTAAGGGCCTAAGTGCCAAGCAATTTAAATTATGCACTATATTGTGATGTGTGCTAAATGGGTGAAGTTTTGTGTGTGAGAATGTTCTTGATGGATTTAAGTGTTCTTGGATGTTTAATGGCGAAAACCATGTGTTTTGGTGTAACAATGTGCTAGTAGAACCCATGTCAAAATTTGGATAATGTACAAGAGGTTATAAATGTTTTAAATGAGTTTTGGTGAACTAGGTAGTGTTAGAAATGAATAAGTGTTTTACTAGAGAAGAAAACATGTATTAAGGTGTTCTAGAGTGCTAAAAGGATTCAGGCATTATCTAGGAGGTTTTAGAAATCAAATGAGTGTTTTGGATACATCAAAGTCATGGTGAGATTGTGTTTAGGATTTATGCAAGTTTTGGTAAACAATGAGAAAGCAAGGTGTTGTAAGGAAGAGGTGTAAACTTGTGGAGAAATTTCAAGGAGTGGCATTAAGGAGTTTTGTTAGTAAGAAAAGATGCTTGGGAGATGATGTTATAGAGGTGAGAAAACATTTTGGTCTAGTTATTATCATAGGTGTGGAACACCACCAGGGAACTTAAGGGAAAAGATATCACAAGTGTTGGTGAATTTTGCAAAAATTGAGTGATGGATTAGACAAGGAATTAGAAGAGGTTTGAGGTGCCAAATTAGTGTTAAAACATAGGATTTATGTAGAAACATTAAGAGAAGGTTAGGTTTGGATTGGAGGTTGAAAAGTGGCTGAAAAACAAAGTTCTGGAGTGATTCTGGAGTGGTCCGGGTTTACAAATCGGTACCTAAACCCGGACCACCTCAAAAACATACCCGTGAGTTCATTTCTGTATGTGGTCCGGGTTTGTATCACAGTACACAAACCCAGACCAGGTGAAAATGTAGGCAGATAGTATTGCGACGAGATGGTCCGGGTTTGTAAACTCGGACACAAACCGGACCACCCTAAAAATGTTCCAGAGAGTGTTTTTAAGCATTTCCAAGGTGGGGATTTGAATGTTAATGATGATATATGACTGTTAGGACATGTTTGGTGACTTTTAATGACCATTAGAAGGGTGAAAGTGTAGGTTAAGCGAGAAAGTATATCATATAATTATGTGAAGTAAATAGCTAATTGGAAGTCAAGTACGGGCATTAACCGACATTACTAAATGTGTATAGGAGTTGCCTACGGTGGAAACCAATCGAAGCAGGGACCAAGGTATGGTTTTCTTGTAGTCTGTTGCCTACCAGTTTACACCGGCTTGTGTGGGTTGTTTGTTTTCCTGTATGTTATGACTTTGTAAGACTTAAATCATGAAACGAGTTTACAGTCATTGTTATTAATGTGACGTGTGTGTACCGGTACCATTAACCTCGATTATGTACTAACCCCTTTGATAACTAACTAGGTCACGTAAGAGAGCGGTACTCGGATAATATTCCGACCCATGGAATGTTCTAACTACGGCTATGCTTGAACTAGTTGTGGTTGCATTACTAAATTATATCTCATCTCTCCGTGTGTCTAATTGGACCTAAACTTTTGCTTGTGATTGCATGAGTCAAGTTCCATCAACGGGACTTCTAACAAGTGGTTAACCGGGGAGTGAGGAATCCAGTCGTTCTGGTCACGCGTGTATGTACAGGGATCGACATCTGAATCAGATTTGGCTCACTCCTTATGTTAAAGTTGTTCTCCTTTTTGGATTTCAACCCCCCACTTGCTTAGCCAAAGCTTACCTACCCGACCTCCAATCGGGCTAGGGGGAAATTATGTGTTCGGTGTGTCGGATCACTATATCCGTCACACCTATGTGTCAAGTTACTCGTTCGACTAACAGAGCGGTGACGAGATTATGTACAAGCTTAATATGAGGGTGAAACCATTCTCTAGGCTTATAATGATGACTAACCAACTTGGTTCATTTTCTAAAGTGAAATGTTCTCACTATGTACGTGTTGTTGTGCTATGCAATATTTCTTGCTATGCTTTCTATGTTGAATGTTGAAAATCAATGCCATGTTATCATGACAAATAGTTGCGTGCATCCCGGTAGCCGATGGGCTGCGCGTTAACCATACCAGCCAAGGGTTGCTGACCCCTTTGGGGGCTCCATATTTAATTGCAGGATGATGATCGAAGAATCGGAATGGCTTTAGACCTTAGGCAAGGAAATACTTTTGGTATATTTTGGATATTGGGCCCGGGATGCGCCTGTGCTCCCGTGGCATTTTATTTTGGTTCCGTTCTTATTACAGTGGCGGTATATTGACAGTAACAGTTTACAGTGATGGGTTGTAATTAAATACTCAGTATTGTTGATTATGTATTTATGGTTATTAGTTCTATGCTCGGGAGTCTGATCATCAGACCGGTACAATTGTATGCATTCTGCCTACTTAGCCGCGTGGGTGGCTAACGGCGTGTAACACCAACCCGTTTAGTTATGTTTGGTTGTTTAATTCCGCTGCGATCTTGGTTATTTATTAAGTGCGAAGTAGGGGTGTTACAAAAAGTGGTATCAGAGCGAAGTATCGCTCTGATGACTACAATACCGAGCTTAGGAACATACCGAGTTAGGACACCTTACCATAGTTACCTAAGTGAGCAGTTGTGGAAAGGTTAATCACTAACTAAGTGTGGAAATACCTTATTGTTGGGAAGATGTTACAACCGTTGGACCGATAAGTTCGTAAGCATATTGCTAATGAATGTTCGTCTGAATTCAGATGTCAGGTAGACACGTGGTAGAGGCCACGGGTACGGCATTGGTGATACTGGGAACCAGGGAGAGAATACTACGGCATAAGTCATGGCCGACGCTATAGCGGCCGCCGTAGCCCAGATGATCCCGCAGTTGGTAGCTGCGATGCAGCAGGGGCAACAACCCGAGGTTCAGCCACCACCGCCACCGCCACGAGAGACCAACTGGGTCAAGGCATTGGCCGACTTGAGACCCCCGTCGTTTAATGGGGAGACCGACCCTAGTAAGCTGCAGGTGTATATCTCCGAGTTGGAGACCGCCTACGAGACCTTGGACGTACCTGCTGGAGCCAAGGTCCGTCTTGCCACTTACTATCTGAAGGGCTCGACAAGGAGCTGGTGGAAGCTTGTGAGAGAGGACAGGATGGCTGATCCTGAGTTTGGTTGGAGGGAGTATACGACTCTGCTGCGAGCCAAGTACTACCCTGTACATGTGCAAGAGGCCAAGCGCCTAGAGCTGGATAGCCTGAGATAGGGGGATAAGATGACGGTTGACGACTACTACACCGCTTTCACCGGTCTTGTCCACCTGTTACCGGACCTGGGATACTCGAATCGGTTGTTGGTAAACCGTTTCTACAACGGTCTTAGCCACCATCTTCGCTATGGGATGGGGCCAGCTGAATATACTACCTTGCAGGTAATTAGAATACAGTGTGATGTGAATAAGTGTATACCATAAGTGAATGATAATGTGAGTTTGTGAGTTAGTTTTGTGGGGCATGACTAACATCCTTAATTCAGGAGTGTTATCATGCGCTGCTAAGGTTGAGATCACCGTCCGTATGAGGGACGAGGAGAATGTGCACAAGCGCAAGGCCTCGAGCGAGGGCCAAAGCACGCAAGGGTACGGGGGAGGAAAGAAGAAGAAACCTTATCCCCAGGCCCAGAAAGGCACGCAACAGGGTGGCAAAGGCCAAGCCAGACCACCACCGCTGAGGAGCCGCTGAAGCTCACCTATGCCTATGCGGCTAAGCCCTTACGCTTTCACCCACCCAAGGGTAACTAATTAATTCCGAATACCGAATTCAAATGTGTATTGTTATAATGTGAAGTGTGTACTGAATGTGTATTGTGTTAGCAACCAGCACGGGCTCGGGACTGGAGCGTCACTACTACTGCAAGTGGTGTAACGGAGACCACCCCGACAAGGACTGCAAGGGAGAAGATGTGCAGTGTCGCTATTGCAAGAAAATGGGGCACCGTGACTTCGAGTGCTACCAGAACCCCAACAGCAGAAACTACAGGCCTAAGGGGCAATGGAAGGGTAAGGCTGCCGCGACCACTGAGGGTCCGAAGGTGACTCACCAGCCATCCTCAGCTCAGGGGAACACTGATTCCCAGAAGGGGAAAGGGTCGGGATCCGGCAAGGCCGCCTTGCATGTGGTGGACCGGTCTGAGGCACCAGGACCCTCTTCTAGACCAGGTACCACTTAAACCGTTGAGTGAAATAAGTGATTACATACCGCATTTCATGCATGTGTGTTAGTAAGTCTCAATGTATAACCATATAAGTAATGAGTTAAAGTATAATGTGAAAGTCACCTAAATTAGGTAATTCTAAACCTTAGGAACCTTCAATATTTGTTATCTAATCCCACCCGCACCAAACCCCGAAGAGACAACCATCAGTATCACCGAATTTCCGATGGAGCAGTGTCAGGTCATCCAGCCAGGTATGATATTATTAAATGGATACCTGACACCCGAAGCACAAATCCACATCATAGACGATGCGACGAACTGGGAGCAGCACCGGGAGGTTTCTACACATTGAAGTACCCGAGCGGATCGAAAATGAAGTTGAAGATGATGTGCATGGGTAAGGACTGGAACCCTTACACCAAGACATATCAAGATGTGCAAGCGGAAGACGGAGCAAAAGTACCGAGGATACCAGAGGAGTTCCTTATGGTCGTTAACCACGCCGTGGGAATTGCTCAGCAAGTTGAATCGGATCCAATCCCAAGTGTTAAAGCAGATTTATGTATTGTGAACTTCTACCAGAAAGGTGGACGGTTGAGTTTGCACCAAGATAAGGACGAAACACCCGAGTCTCTAAGTAAGGGAGTACCCGTGGTGTCTTGGTCCATTGGTGATACCGCAGTGTTTGTGTATGGCGAGCAGAAGCGTGCTGATCTTGCAAGGAAGTTAGTGTTGAAGTCAGGAGATGTGTTAATCATGGGTGGGCAGTCAAGGATGTTACATCTCGGTATCAAGAAGATCAAATTGAATACCACACCTTCGACAGTGATCAATGCCACACATATGAAACCAGGACGTTTGAATTTGACCTTCAGACAGTTTTAAAGCCTTGTGTAATTATGTAATGTGTTAAGCCAGTGTATGTTAAGGATGTTATAAATGTTAGCTATATCAGCAATGTAAACCAACTAATGGTGTAAAGAGTATGTTAATGAATAAAGAGATGTGTTTTGGAGTATGTCAACCGTGTTGTTACTGTGTACTTATGAAGTTTGTGAACTGTATTAGGTTGTGCACTCGGAACGGGAGGTATACTGGGTGTTTGTAATGAGGTAGAAGCCTGCAGAAGCGGCACTATCCTCACCGGTACCTTTCCAGTTAATGGCGTGGACACATCGATCTTGTTCAACTCTAGAGCCTCACACATGTTTGTCTCGCGTTCTTTTGTGAGGAGGCTGGGGTTAGACGGTGAAGAGATGCCTGACTTTTTAGTCACTCTCCCGTCGAAAGAGCGGATCAAGTGTACCCACTATCACCGAGATGCTGTTGTGCGAATCAAGGATGAAGAGTTCCCGATCGACATGATAGAGTTCGAGGACTTGGATTCGATGTGATTGTCGGGATGAACTAGTTGGAGCGGTACAAGGGCAGAATCCTATGTGCCGAGCATTGTCTGCTTCTTTGGAGTCCGTCTGGGGTTACAATATCATACCGCCAGAGGCCCAGGGAGCCTTCGACTCAGATCATCACCGCCATGGCTATGTACCGTGAGTTATGACGGAAGAATGATGTGTACCTCTGCTATGTTCAGGACATAGAGAGAGATCCAGAGTTCAGCCCAGATGTGCCGGTAGTGTCGGAGTTTCCTGATGTCTTTCCTAAGGAACTGCCGGGCATGCCGCCAGCATGGGAAGTAGAGTTTGAGATTGAATTGGTGCCGGGAACTGGACCAATAGCGAAGGCACCCTATCGTATGGCTCCAGCCGAGATGACAGAGGTCAAAGAGCAGCTGAGAGACCTGCTCGACAAGGGATTTATACGCCCGAGCATTTCACCAAGGGGAGCGCCGGTCCTCTTCATGAAGAAGAAGGACGGTAGTCTCCACCTCTGCATCGACTACAGAGAGCTGAATGCAGTTACGGTGAAGAACCGTTATCCGTTACCACGCATCGATGACTTATTTGATCAGTTAAAAGGAGCATCAATATTCTCCAAGATCGACATACGATCCGGTTACCATCATATAGCTATTCGAGAGCGTGACATTGAGAAGACCGCTTTTGGAACCAAATATGGTCACTATGAGTTTACGGTTATGCCGTTTGGTTTATCCAATGCACCAGCCAAGTTTATGGACTTAATGAACCGCTTGTTCCAAGATCAGTTGGACAAGTCAGTGGTAGTCTTCATCAACGGTATACTTGTATATTCGAAATTGGGGGTGAGCACGAAAGCCACCTGAGAAATGTGTTGCAAACGTTGAGAAAGAATCAGTTGTATGCTAAATTTT
>CM041780.1:16584079-16617800 GCA_023374045.1 Limonium bicolor
CTTCTGTAAAGATCAACATTTCCAGATAGTGTAGGTACTGATTCTGGGAGTTTCATCCCGTTCATTGCACATTAATGTGTCCACATTAGGCTGGGTGACCATTCCAGCTATCATGTTTATCCCTGAGGATCCTTAAGTCATACGATGTCTTTACATTCAGTTAGTGCCCTTCGCACCTCCTGACTCTTAAACATTTCCTTGAAAGGAATTCACTAATCCTTTTAATCTCGTTAACTTAACTGAGTTCCTTAACTTCAACCATTCATGGTAATCCTTAGCTCTTGTTTGATTTACACTGCTGACCGTAGAACGGAGTCGACTACTTCCCGTGTTCTGGACTCTACTCGTATACATATATGGGGTATCATACTGATACATTGCTACTTACCCAACTAACCTATAAGTAGGTCTGTCAGGCCCACATGCTCCTATCGGAGTGCGGTCGTCCCACAATTCAGTTGGTACACTCGTAGTGTCGGTCACACGCCTAGGTGAAGTATTCTGTTGTCAACTCCCTTATATTGTCCCTTGACAATATGCATTCCTTGCTTCCCGAACTTAATCGAGGGAAAGTTTATCCACTGTTGTATCCTTGTCAACTGCCCCTGGTTTCACTGGTTTGGTTTTAAAAGAAGGTTGGAAAGAAGTGTTGGTTTGAAAGAAAATTTTGGTTTTGAAAGAAAAAGGGGTTTGAGTAAATCTGAGTTTGAAAGAAAATTTTCATGGTTTCACAACATCTTCTTACCTTAACCAGTCAGTCTAGCTTCTTGCTGACTGGTGTATTTACAATTACGGGGGTTAGGCTAACGGGCCTTTCCACTGTTATGACGATTACAGTTACTAACTTTCTAGTACTTTACTAAGTACTTGTAGTGGTTATAAATTTCCCGAACAGCCCTGTTAGCAGCACTTGCTATGGCAAGTGCGCCATGCTAACTGGCTATCGGTTTAACACATACCGGTTGTGGTATTGTCTTTATCCGCACTGTCATCAGTGGCCTTGTTGGCCCTTACTGATCTTACTGCCTTGATAATAACTCTTCTAGGTGACTTCTCACTGTCTTCACATGATAATCATTAACTAGGGTGTTTCCCATTCTAGGAGTCCCTATTTTCTTAGTATTGTATTCTCTTTGTAGCCCGTTCCACGCATTTGGGCTCTACGTTGTAGTTCCCTTGCCGGTTGGTACACCGTTGTGTATTTTATCAACTGTGGTCCCGTAGACACTGTCTCGGGTTCCATTACTGTATTCTTGCTTGTTGCACGATCAGTGCGTTGCAAGCTGGTTGTCCTCGACTGCTCTGCATGTCGACCCAGGTTGCCGGAAATTCTATTCTTCCATACACAAGATTCTTCATTCTTTGCTATTAAATGCGGTTAACATTGTTCAGATGGAAACCGTCTCCGGGATTCCCACTTTCGGGATCTACCGTACGACTGGTTCTCCATACCTTAGTGGTATTCAATAACAGCCAGATCGGGTATTCCCGAGTAAGAGTGGACTTCCATCTCTCTGGCGTTGTTTCCCAAGTTATATAACAGGGGTTGTGGAGGGCGGGAAGGATATAGTAGGTTTCCAGTATTCACTGGTAGTTCCTTACTAGCGTATCTATCACGCTATCACTCAACCCTTAACCCAAAGTACTAAAATCCTAACTCGGTACTTCCTAAGCTCGGTAATTCAGTCATCAGAGCGATACTTCACTCTGATACCACTTTTTGTAACACCCCAACTAACACCATACACGTAACATTAAACTGCAGCGGAAAATTCAACTCATCACATTACTCAATTCAATGGTGTTACACGCCGTTAACCACCCACGTGGCTAACAAGGCTAATACATAAACATTGTACCGGTCTGATGGGCTAAATTCCCACGCGACTACACAATACTTTCCCCTTCCATTAACAACAACAACAACATCCACCTTTCAACCTTACCGAGTGTTTATAAACTGATGCCGACAACATATCGGTCTTACTACACCTACTGTATATACACATAAATGAATACCCATGTACAATGACTACCCGTCCTACTCTCGAATGGCTTCCAGCTCTCTGTACCTGAAATAGGAAAAGAAGAGAAAGGGTGGCCCCCAAGGGGCTCAGCACCTTTGCTGGTATGGTAATCCCGCAGCCCACATGCTACCGGCCACGCACAACTAATTGTCGTCTTAGCATGCGGTTGATTATTTTTAAATCATGCATGCAACTGTAAACACAACACATATCATTTCGCCTCAACGGGCTCAACAACGGATAACATATCCTTACTTAATAAGTCACTCATGGTATTCATTATCCCTAGAGTGTTCCTCCTCTAATGGAGCTACTTCCTTAATAGACGACACTTACCCTTAAATCGGGTTATCCTTAAACGCCTCTTTCCTTAAAGTGGGATTCATATCCATGATCCACATACTCCACATTATACAACATATCCCATTCCTCACATAACAAAACATAACGAAACCTTTCTTGTTTCGTCGCACACATGATAACAACGCATTCACTTTAAACGCCTAACGTATACATATCATAGCATAGCAGGGGAAATTGCTTAGCACAATAACAACACAAACACCATAAGATCGGTTCACACAAGGAACTTTCCCCCATAGTTAGTATATATAGTGAGCCTAGAGATTATTGCCAATCTCATGCTAAGCTCGTTACCATCCTCGTTAATGTCCAGTTATATTGAACAGTTAACTTAAACCCAAGGTGTGTCGGATATAGTAATCCCAAGCACACCGAAATAACATTCGTATGCCCCTGTGGCCCGACGTGAGTCAGTAACTAGCTTTGGATAAGCTAAGGGAAGGTAGAAACCAAATTGGAATACCACCTATACATACACCAAGAGAGCCGAACCGGATATGACATCGACTCCCGTCCATCACACGCGTGGCTGATAAGTGCGAATATATAGACTTTTTAGGGTTTAATTACCTTGTAATTTGCAGTATTTTAAGTAATATTTCTCACTTATCTGACGATTTTCCTAGGTTTATGTTTTGATATGAATTGATATATTTTATGTGTTAAATGTAGGAAAAAGTGTTGGAATCAAGTAGTTTACTTCACAAGCTTTCCAACGCAACAAACGGCGAGTCAAACAGACTTATAACGAAGAATCTGGAGCCGATTCAAGATTGGACACACTCGTATATATATATACATATATAATACAGAGGCGCGGACACAACAGAGGCGTCCGCCTCTTATCTCGCGGACAAGGTAGACGTCCGCCTGGTTTGGTCGCGGACACAACAGAGGCGTCCGCCTCTTATCTCGCGGACAAGGACAGGCGTCCGCCTGGGGACAGGAGCAGAGACGACCGCCTCTTATCGGGCGGACAGCACACAGACGACCGCCTCGCGGACGGGACCAAGCTCGCGGACAAAACAGAATTCCGAACAGAGTTTTCTTCTTCCTTCTCACGGCGCCGCAGTCGAACTACTTCATTAATTGCGACGATCGCCCACCTTAATTTGCGCGAGCGTGACGCCGGCTCTTCAATCAATGGCTGCTGCAGATCATCAATTAAATCTGTCTGAAATCAATTGCACTGCCCGATGAAATCTCAATCTTCACGGATCTGCACCAACTCCTCCGACTATCTTGATTCCCCTGTCACTTCTCCTTTGTCTGTTTCCCATGTCCTCCGCCTATATAAACCCACACTACTGGAAGCTAAAACACAATCCATCCATCCATCACACATCCATCCATCTTCAGTCCACGAATTAATCCGTTCACCCACGCATTCCTCACGATCGCACTCCATTCACTTCATCAAAAATATCACCATCCACTCCATTAAATTCCCACGTACAACATACCCCACTTTTATTTTATTTCCACTATTACGCACCAGCTCTACAGAAATAAATTAGCAGACGGGGCAGCAAGACGAAGTTGAAGCGAGGAACCGGAGTGAACTTCTAAACTGGAGTTATCTCTTACCCTTACTTTAATTTATTTAATGCATTCCTTTTCTGTTATCGTTGTTTCTGTAACGATGAGCGAGTAAGTATTTTAGCTTCCCGGGTTGGGAAGCGAACCTATTTCCTAAATTCTGTTATGTATTTCTTTAAATAAATTTAGTTAACTGCAACAGTTCAATTCCTGTCCTTCAAGTGTTTTAATTATTTGGCCGGTAGTTAAAAAACCCTTGTAGTTATTTTATTAAAATGCGAGAGCTGAGATAAATAACTAGACGAAGGAAGTTGAACCTAATTAACAGCTAGAAGCCTGATCCGGCCTATAGGTTAATTAGACTCCAATAGAAACTGCTCTTTATGCGATTAATTGTGTCCGGTCTAGAGCATTAGCCTGCTGCTAGGTCTAACAATTGGTTAGGATTCATTATACTTAGTCGTTAATGAATTAATTAAAGTTTCTGAGTTATTGCAGTAAAATTAAAGGAAGAATTTAGTAACAGATATAAAAGGAATAGGTAAGCAAACAACCCGGGGTGCGCTTTTCTATTTATCACATTCACCACTCTTTAAATCCCTCTGTGTTTATTTAAGTTGTTTTATTTTTCCTTGTAGTTTAGTTTTTCTTTTTAATCAAAACCGAAAAAGTGATATTTCCTGTTTTCTTTAGTTTAACTTAATTTCCCAGTTAATCAAATATTTGTCAATTAATTATACGAGGTCCCTGAGATCGACAACCCCATTTAATCACTATACCCGCAAAACGATAGGTACACTGCCTATGTGGTAGAAGTAGTCACATATTTCTCCATCAAGTTTTTGGCGCCGTTGCCGGGGACCTCCGGCACGGTTAATTGACAATTATTATTTAATTGGGATAAGTTAAATTTTTCATTCTTTTATTTTTATTTTCTGTTTGATATTTTCTCTTTATTTTTGCCACGTATATAGTTAATCTAGTTTTTCCATATTCATACCAACTCGTCTCTTATGCGTCGGACTCGATCTGCAGGAGAACCTATAGCTGAATTTCAGCCAGAGATCGAAAGAGTTCTCCACAGCAGGCGACAACTACAGTTTGCCATGACGACCAGACAAACTCTGGGGGAGTACCAGCAACCATCAGTAGAAGGACGATCCTCTGCTATCGTCCTCCCTCAAGTGACGCAAACTGAGCTCGACGCCTGGCAATTCAAGACGAGCTTCATCACCACGTTGTACCACCAGGGACAATTCAGCGGACTTGACTCAGATGATGCCCCACACCACATCTCTGCATTCCTGGACTTCTGCAATACATTCAACAAGACGGGGAACCTGAACGAGCGCATTCGTCTACAGCTGTTCCCCTATTCTCTGAAAGACGGAGCGTCCAGGTGGCTAAGGAGTCTGCAACCGGGTAGCATCCACACTTGGGCTGACTTGGCAAACAAGTTCCTGGCGAAGTACTATCCACCGTCAAAGACAAGGGAAAAGATCGCTGAAATCACAAACTTTTGTCAAGAACCAGGTGAGTCCCTGTATGATTCTTGGGATAGATTCAAGGAGCTGCAGATTCAATGCCCACACCATGGTATGAGTAGCGAAGAACTAGTACTGTCGTTCTTTAAGGGATTAATGATTCAAACAAGATGGTACTAAGTTCCTCATCTGGAGGAAACTTTATGGCAAGAACTGGGGATGAAGCGATGGAGCTTTTGGACACCATGACCGCTAGTACCAGACAGTGGTGCAAGAACAAGGGGAGAGGTGAGCCAAAAGCAGGTATGTATAATATTCCCCCACAGGATCATTTATCCGCTCAACTAACAGCTCTTACTAAAGTTGTGGAAAAGTTAGCTGTAAACCAGACGCAACAGCAAACCGCGAAGGCAGCTACTTCTTCGCCTTTCCTGAATCCTTGCTGTGAGAATTGTGGAGGAGCCCACGAAACGTTCAACTGTGAAGGTCCTAGCTTTGCAGGTAACCCCGAAGAGCTAAAATCGATCAACAACAGACCAGGTAACCCCTATCCTAACAATTTCAATCAGAATAATTGGAGGAACAATCAACAACCTCCATGGAGGGGTAATGATCAGTCTATAGGTAATTTTGGGTTCAATCAAAATAGACCACCTTACTTTAGACAGCAGGAGCAATCCCAAAATTCTCAAGGAGGCAGTGGTAAAATTGAGAATATGCTGGCAGAAATCCTTAAACAAGGCCAAACTACAAACTCCAGGATTGCCGAAATAGAAGCTAAACTTTCTGAACAAGCCGCTAAAAACGCTGATCAAGCTTCTATCAACCTGAGCCTAGAGAGGCAAATGAGTCAAATTTCACAACAGCTGGCACAGCGACCGACGGGGTCACTTCCCAGTCAGCCTGACCCTAACCCAAGGGAGCATGCAAAAGCAGTAACTCTGAGAAGCGGCAAGGAACTAGTTTCTGATGTTCCAGAAGTTGAAGAAGATTTTAATAAGCCAGCTGAATCTCAACCTGAAGTGGAGGAAACAACAAATCCCAAGGAGAAGGAGTCTCCTGAATCTCTCACTATTAAACCTTCTCAACTCTCTTATAATCCTCCTATTCCATTCCCTAACAGACTAAAGAAAAAGAACATGGACGAGCAATATGGGAAATTTCTTAATATCTTTAAGAAATTAACTATTAATATCCCTTTTTCTGATGCTTTGTCTCAAATGCCTATGTATGCTAAATTTATGAAGGATATTTTGTCTAACAGGCGTTCTTTGCTAGAGTCTGACACAGTCAAGTTGACAGAAAGAGTATCTGCAGTTCTCCTGAAGAAACTGCCACCCAAGTTAGGAGATCCGGGTCTTCCCATCATTCCATGCGCTATCGAGAAGGTTGATTGCGGTAACGGTTTATGTGATTTAGGAGCAAGTATTAATTTGATGCCTTTATCTATTTTCAAGAAATTAGGTGTAGGTCAATGTGCTCCCACATCTGTTCAGTTACAACTAGCAGACCGTTCCATAATTTATCCTAAAGGAAAAGTTGAGGACCTGGTAGTTTCTATTGATAAATTTATCTTCCCTGCTGATTTTATCATCATTGATATGGAGGAAGATACAGATGTACCACTAATTTTGGGCAGACCGTTTATGAGAACTGCCCGCACTCTCATTGATGTGGAAGGAGGGAAGATTATTCTAAGATTTCATGATGAGCAGGTTGTTTTCGACATGACACGCAACATGAAGCGTCCTGCCACTGTTCAATCCTGCTTTGCTATAGATATTATTGACTCTTTAGTGCAGGAAACTATTTTAAGCAGAGAAGAAGAGGAAGTCCTGGAAAGATGTCTTATGGCATCTTGTGAAGCTGATGATGAGGATCCAGATATGGCCCTCATGGCTGAGGAGTTAAACAAAAGGCGGCCACACTTCCACAAGTACCAGCAGCAATTTGAGAAAGTCGAGCGAAGTGCTGACCGGCCAAGACCATCTATTGAAAAACCTCCTACAGTGGAGATGAAACCTCTTCCCTCTCATTTGAAATATTCTTTTCTTAATGAACCATCGGAATTACCTGTTATAATCTCTTCTGACTTGACAGGAACTCAAGAGAAGCAACTACTGGAGGTGTTGCGCAATCATACATCAGCTATTGGTTGGTCGATAGCAGATATTAAAGGAATCAGCCCTCAGTTGTGTTCTCACCGAATCTATATGGAAGATAACTACCGACCATTGGCTCAGCCTCAGCGACGTCTTAACCCAGTCCTAAAAGAGGTAGTTAAGAAAGAGGTAATCAAACTACTCGATGCAGGCATTATTTACCCTATTTCAGACAGTAAATGGGTAAGTCCAGTTCAGGTAGTACCAAAGAAAGGAGGAATACTGTGGTTCCTAATGAAAAGGGTGAGCTGATTACCCAGCGTCCCACTACAGGATGGCGGGTTTGTATTGATTATAGAAAATTAAATGATGCCACTCGTAAGGACCATTTTCCATTACCTTTCATTGATCAAATGTTGGAAAGACTAGCTGGACATGACTACTACTGCTTTCTGGATGGCTTTTCAGGTTATTTTCAAATCCCTATAGCTCCTGAGGATCAGGATAAGACAACTTTTACCTGTCCGTATGGAACCTATAGTTATAAAAGAATGCCATTTGGATTATGTAATGCTCCTGCCACGTTTCAACGTTGTATGATGGCCATCTTTGCTGAATATATTGAGAAATGCATTGAGGTTTTTATGGACGATTTTTCTGTTTATGGTCTAACATTTGAATCCTGTCTAGAAAACCTTGATCTTGTGCTGTCCAGGTGTGAAGAAACCAATCTGGTGTTAAATTGGGAAAAATGCCACTTCATGGTTCGAGAAGGAATCGTCCTGGGCCACAAAATTTCTTCAAAAGGTATTGAGGTAGACCGGGCTAAAGTCGAGGTAATTGAAAAGCTCCCACCACCATCTTCTGTTAGAGATATTCGTAGTTTTCTTGGACACGCAGGTTTTTATAGAAGATTCATCAAAGATTTTTCCAAAATCTCTAAACCTCTGTGTGATCTACTGGCGAAGGATGTTAAGTTCCATTTTTCTGAAGAATGTCTGACAGCTTTTAATTCATTAAAAGAAAAGCTAATTTCTGCACCTGTCGTTGTGTCTCCTGATTGGTCACTCCCTTTTGAGATAATGTGTGACGCTAGTGATTACGCTGTGGGAGCCGTGTTATGTCAGAAGGATAAAATTCTTCGGGTAGTATATTATGCAAGTCGAACTTTAAATGATGCCCAGAAAAATTATGCGACCACAGAAAAAGAATTACTAGCTGTAGTTTTTGCTCTAGATAAGTTTCGATCTTATTTACTGGGTGGAAAATTATTGTGCATACTGACCACTCTGCTCTTAAGTATTTGTTTGCTAAGGCAGAGTCCAAACCCAGGTTAATTAGGTGGATTCTCCTATTGCAAGAATTTGATATTGAGATCAGGGACAAAAAGGGAACACAAAATGTGGTAGCTGATCATCTGTCCAGAATGGAGGCATCTGATGATGGGACTCCCATCAACGAGTCCTTCCCTGAGTCAGCATTTGCAGCTGAAGATGTTGAGGATCCATGGTTTGCTGATATCGCTAACTACCTTGTTAGGAAGATTGTTCCAGCTGATATGACTTATCAGCAGAGAAAGAGGTTCTTTTCCATTGTCAAACATTATTTTTGGGATGACCCTTATCTGTTTAAAGTCTGTGCAGATGGTATCATTAGGAGATGTGTCCAGAAGTCAGAGGTCAGAAAATTCTCCTCCATTGCCATTCCAGAGAAGCCGGTGGACATCATGGTGCCACTCGAACCGCTGCAAAAATACTAGAATCAGGTTTTTTCTGGAACACCCTTCACAAGGATTGTCATGCGTTTGTTTCGACATGTGATCGGTGTCAAAGGCAAGGTAATCTATCTCGTCGAAATGAGCTACCACTGAATAACATGTTAGAAGTTGAGCTATTTGACGTCTGGGGTATTGATTTTATGGGTCCCTTCCCAAACTCTTTCGGTAATCTTTACATCTTAGTAGCTGTTGATTATGTTTCAAAATGGGCGGAAGCCCTTGCCTGTTCTACTAATGATGCTAAAATTGTTGTGAAGTTCCTGAAGAAAAATATTTTCACTCGATTCGGCGTTCCTCGAGCCATAATCAGTGACGGTGGCTCCCATTTCTGTAACCGCCAGTTTGAAGCACTATTAAAGAAATATGGGGTTCGACATAAGGTTTCCTTACCCTACCATCCTCAAACAAATGGGCAGGCCGAAGTGACGAACCGAGAGCTCAAGTGGATCTTGCAAAAGACGGTGAACTCTTCTCGAAAGGATTGGTCACTTCGATTAGATGAAGCGCTCTGGGCCTACCGCACTGCTTTCAAGACACCAATTGGCATGTCTCCCTACAAGTTGGTTTTTGGGAAGGCATGCCACTTGCCTGTGGAATTAGAATACAAGTCATATTGGGCTTTGAAAGCTCTTAATTTTGACCTACAGCAAGCCGGTGATAAACGCAAGTTCCAGTTGACAGAGTTGGAGGAACTCAGGAACGAATCTTACGAGAATGCTGTTATATAAGGAACGTACCAAGCGCTGGCATGACAAGATGATTGCCAATCGGAACTCAAGGTGGGGGACCAAGTCCTACTTTTCAACTCCAGGCTCAGATTCTTCCCAGGTAAGCTGAAATCATACTGGTCAGGACCTTACCCTATTATTAGCATTTCCCCATTCGGTGCGATTGAACTCGCCAATGCAAAGGGGGAAACATTTAAAGTCAATGGGTCAAGAGTCAAGAAATTTCTGGGTACTACACTGGATCAAGCTGCTACATATGAAATATCTCTTAAAGATCCAACTGCAGGTTAGCTACTTCACAAAGTCCAGCCAATGACTATAAAGAGGGCAGCTGACTGGGAGGCAACCCAGGGGTAATTTTCAAATTCATGTTTTATAAGCTACGCATCTATTTCTCTCTAAATATTGTGATATATATATATATATAAAAAAAAAGGGCGAGGAAGAAAGAGAGGAGGATAATTAGACCTGTGCTATTAACGCAACGCTTCCTAGCGTTATTTTGGTATTTGACAGTGTGTGTAGGTAAACCGTTTGTTGCAATCACTCCAAGCTGAACCCTTGCTTAGACTCAAGTGTGAGGAACATCGACCCCACCGCCAATGCTTTAAGTGTGAGGAAGGGCACCTTCCTCAATCTCACGATATCAGGGGAGTCTCAGTTCCTTTATTTTTAATATTTATGTTCAGCCACTCGAGCTTTAACTGTTGATTCATGAGTCTGGCATATTTTGAAAGGTCTTTTCTTGATTATTTTATGAACAATGAGGACATTGCTCCTCTTAAGTGTGAGGAAGTTTAGACCTTTCCCTGAAAATATGCCAGTAGTACCTAATGCCACACTTGATTTTTATTGTTCTCTAATTATGAGTAAGCTTCTCTAAAGGCCAATACATGTTGAATTTTCGGGCTAAAATTTTTTGTGGAAGTTTTTGAAATCGAGCCTGATGACAACCTCAAGAATCGTTCTGCTTGACGTTGTTTGTATGTATCAATTTCTTTCTTCAAAATTAAATCTATTTTCACTGAAATCTGGTGGATAAGCTGATTGTGGAAATTGAGTACCTTAGCTTGGCAATCATGGGACTAAGTGAAAGTTTGGTATGGAAAGGATAAGGCAAGGTACTCCTCTGATCATATAATGAAGTTTTCTGAACCAAAACAGGCCTCGTTCATTCGGTTATTAAGTCCTTGGGGTGCCTTATCACCCATCTACCTAAGGTCTTGTGATCTGGGATAGAAGGCCCAAAACCGCTACATGGGTGAAGAGAAAAGTCTGGGGGATGAAAACAATTGTGCAAACAATGAAAAAAAAGAGAAGAGAAAAAAAAAAAATGAACATGCAAAACTCTTAATGCTGAATAATTGTCACAATTTTTCATATTTTGATCATGAGTATGTGGTGTTGAAAGGTATCACGGAATAAGGTGTTACTTCACACCCCTTGTCATCCAAAGGTTAGAGAAAAGAAATTGGTGGAAGGTTCCAAGCTAATCTATGTTCAATTTTTACAATCTGACTTATCCATGCTCTTATTAAAAATTTTCTGTTTCACTGTTTACAAAAACCTACATCTAAGAGCAGGATTATTCTTTTGATTGCCATTTAGCTTGATTTCCTTCCACGATTGTTGAATCCCGGAGTTTGATACTGTAACCTTAGAGAAAGTTTGTTCTTTATTTGCTTGAGGACAAGCAAAAGATAAGTGTGAGGAAGTTTGATAAGTGCGAAATATATAGACTTTTAAGGGTTTAATTACCTTATAATTTGCAGTATTTTAAGTAATATTTCTCACTTATCTGACGATTTTCCTAGGTTTATGTTTTGATATGAATTGATATATTTTAGTGTTAAATGTAGGAAAAAGTGTTGGAATCAAGTAGTTTACTTCACAAGCTTTCCAACGCAACAAACGGCGAGTCAAACGGACTTATAACGAAGAATCTGGAGCCGATTCAAGATTGGACACATCGTATATATATATATATAACATATATACGGAGGCGCGACACAACAGAGGCGTCCGCCTCTTATCTCGCGGACAAGGTAGACGTCCGCCTCTTCGCGGACAAAGAGGCGTCCGCCTCTTTCTCGCGGACAAGGACAGGCGTCCGCCTGGCGGACAGGACAGAGACGTCCGCCTCTTATCGGGCGGACAGCACACAGACGACCGCGCGACGGACCAAGACAAAACAGAATTCCGAACAGAGTTTTCTTCTTCCTTCTTCACGCGCCGCAGTCGAACTACCTTCATTAATACGATCGCCCACCTTAATTTGCGCGAGCGTGACGCCGGCTCTTCAATCAATGGCTGCTGCGATCATCAATTAAATCTGTCTGAAATCAATTGCACTGCCGATGAAATCTCAATCTCACGGATCTGCACCAACTCCTCCGACTATCTTGATTCACCCTGTCACTTCTCCTTTGTCTGTTTCCCATGTCCTCCGCCTATATAAACCCACACTACTGGAAGCTAAAACACAATCCATCCATCCACCATCATCACATCCATCCATCTATCAGTCCACGAATTAATCCGTTCACCCACGCATCCTCACTCACGATCGCACTCCATTCACTTCATCAAAATATCACCCATCCACTCCATTAAATTCCCACGTAACATACACCCCACTTTTATTTTATTTCCACTATTACGCACCAGCTCTACAGAAATAAATTAGCAGACGGGGCAGCGCAAGACGAAGTTGAAGCGAGGAACCGGAGTGAACTTCTAAACTGGAGTTATCTCTTACCCTTACTTTAATTTATTTAATGCATTCCTTTTCTGTTATCGTTGTTTCTGTAACGATGAGCGAGTAAGTATTTTAGCTTCCCGGGTTGGGAAGCGAACCTATTTCCTAAATTCTGTTATGTATTTCTTTAAATTTAGTTAACTGCAACAGTTCAATTCCTGTCCTTCAAGTGTTTTAATTATTTGGCCGGTAGTTAAACAACCCTTGTAGTTATTTTATTAAAATGCGAGAGCTGAGATAAATAACTAGACAAGGAAGTTGAACCTAATTAACAGCTAGAAGCCTGATCCGGCCTATAGGTTAATTAGACTCCAATAGAAACTGCTCTTTATGCGATTAATTGTGTCCGGTCTAGAGCATTAGCCTGCTGCTAGGTCTAACAATTGGTTAGGATTCATTATACTTAGTCGTTAATGAATTAATTAAAGTTTTGAGTTATTGCAGTAAAATTAAAGGAGAATTTAAACAGATATAAAAGGAATAGGTAAGCAAACAACCTGGGGTGCGCTTTTCTATTTATCACATTCATCACTCTTTAAATCCCTCTGTGTTTATTTAAGTTGTTTTATTTTTCCTTGTAGTTTAGTTTCTTTTTAATCAAAACCGAAAAAGTGATATTTCCTGTTTTCTTTAGTTTAACTTAATTTCCCAGTTAATTAAATATTTGTCAATTAATTATACGAGGTCCCTGAGATCGACAACCCCATTTAATCACTATACCCGCAAAACAATAGGTACACTGCCTATGTGGTAGAAGTAGTCACATATTTCTCCATCAGTGGTCGGAACAACCGGACTCCTCACCCTCCCATTAGTACATATATACTTATAAATAAGCAGTTAGAGATCCATTATGGAGCCTACCACATCCACACACCATACGGTATCATAACCGAGTTAAGCACACAAGGGAGGTTCACACACTTGCATACAACAACAATATCCATCTAACTCACACATAGCCGTGGTTAGAACGTTCCCAAGGTTTGGGTCGTTAACTCCGAATACCGATCACTCATGTGTTCCTAGATTTGGTTAGCTAAGGTATAACACATATTTGAGGTTAACTGGTATCGGAGGCCAAATTCGCCACATAAATGAATTACTATAAACTCATTACATGTTCTAATCTTACAAGGTGGCAAACACTCAGAAAAACACATTGGCATACAAGCCGGTGTAATCCGGTAGGACACAGGTTGCAAGACATACCTGTCACCGGAGTCCACTTATCATGTCCACTTATGTTCCTCGAGCAATTCTCGAACAACTGGTAATATTACAATTACTTTCATTAACATCGGGGTAACATGACTGTTTAAAGTCTAAAGCTCATAGTTAACCCTGTTAACTAGTTAAATAACTTCACATTTTAACTTGTTTTACTTTCACATTTTTCCCAACTTTCCACCTACTTAATTGTCCTTATATCTCACCTAACATGTCTTAACAACCTTATAACATCATTACTAATCAATCCCCATCATTCCATATCATTTTATAACCTTAACACTTAAATCATCTCACTTAAATTAATCTCTCAAGTCCATATATATATATCTTTCTAACCATCAATACTCTCTTAATGGCATACCACTAATACCACTTAACATTCTTAAAATTAAATTTTTTTTTTAAAGGTCCGACCGACCCACCGACCGACCCACCCCTGGGTAGGTCGGCTGCAGAGAACATCCAACTTCACAGTTTCAGCCCGACCGACCCAGACTGGGGTCGGTCCCCTGGGTAGGTCGGCTGCAGAAACTTCCCTTTCATTGTGAAACTTTCTCCAAATTTTTCCTCAAGCCTCCTAATGTGCTCTAACATCATTTGGCACCTCAAACACACCTTTAGCCATGTACTAAACTCTTTAAATCACACACCAAAACCATCTTTTCATTCACAAATTTCCTACAAAATTCTTAGCACTTGGAATGTTTTTCCCTAAGATTTCTAAGTGGTATTTCACCAATAATGACCACTATACCAAGGTGTTTCCTCTACACCTTAACATCATCTCAAAACTTCTTTTCTTACTAATTAAATCTCCTTTTTCACATCTTACCAACATCATTTCCTCCTTGTACATCAACATTCCTAAACCTTAAACAAACTTCTCCAAGACTTTAATACATTCTCAAAAACACATATTGAATTCCTAGAACTTCCAAGGCAACCCTAAATCCTTGTATCACTCTAAATCACCTTAATTCATGCTTTCTTCCCTAGTAGGACACTTGTTCATCTTTAAACTTCCTAGTTCACCAAAACTCATTTAAAACACTTAGTACCTCTTATACATCTTCCAAATTTTGCCATAGCTTCTCTTGTATATTCTCAATCCAAACACTTAGGTTTTTACCTTATTTCATTCAAGAACACCTAAATCCACCAAGAATTTTCTCACACATAAACTTCACCAAATTTACACTACATCACCATATAGTGCATAATTTAAATTGCTTGGCACTTAGGCCCTTAAATAACATGGCTCTTAGGCCCTTAAATTGCATAAACCTTAAACACTGAATTTCCACAATATATATGCCTTTGACCTGCAAATACATACACCAAGACATATGTTCTTTTACTAGTCTCCTTGAGAACACTTTACTAAGTCATTCACCATTTGCTCTTTAGGTAGTTTTAACAAGCATTATAAGCTCATTTCTCCTAAGGCATTAAACCACATTGAGATAGCATATTTACCTCTTTTCCACCCAAACTTCTTTCTTGTTTCCTTTTAAAACCGGTAAGGCATTTCTTTCCTTGTCAACTACTAAACAATATACCAACATTGAAATGAGTATATAAGCTTTATGCTTCATCTCATTGTAAACCCTAGGTTTACATTATTTCAAAAACATTAATGTAGTTGTTTTACCTTGATCTTTGAAGGGAGTTTGAATATCTATGAAGAGAGGACTCCACCTAGTCCATAAGAGATTGGAATGAAGCTAGAACAAAGTCACACAAAGAGCTCCATCAATGAGTATTTTCGGTCACACAAAACATGGAGGAAACTTGATTTTTCTTTGAGATTCCTTACCTAGAAGCAAAGGAGATCAATAATATGTGGAAAGACAAGCTCAAGCTCCTTCAATGGTGGAACTCCATGGCACCGAAATGGGGCTCTTGAAGTTTTGAGAAGATAGAAATGAAGAGCTTGATGAGAGGGAGAGATTGGTGGTGTTTGTTTTTGATTTGGTTAAGTGAGCAAGATTTTACAAGGGATCAAAAATGGACTTCCATGGTGGTGGTGCTGTTTTAACGTGAGAGAACAGCAAGAAGAGAGGTTGAAGAGAGTGGAGCCGTGTGAAATGAAGAAGAAGGAATGAGAGAGAAATGAAATTGGTTTTGCTTTTTGAAGATATTTATAACTTAAAGCAAATAGTAACCTATGAGTCACCTTTATTTACTTAACAAGTTAACATGTTTGGTGACTCATTACTACAAAAACGGCCCCCCTTATTATTATAAGGGTATAATAGTCTTTGTTGACCAATTTAATTACTTATAACATTATATGTTACAAACTAGCTTATAAAAATCACTATTCACAAAAACAAGGCACATAGAAGTGAAATTTTTGATTTCCCATTAATATAGACTTCCAAATGTGATACTATATAGTACACATGTTAATTAAAGAGTAATGATGGACATTTAGCCATTCAAAACTCATTTACAAGACAATTTTTCAAAAACGTGCTTTAAGACTCCTTAAAGCACTTTTTGTGTTTTAACTTGTTTTCAAGCTTGGTTTTCTTTAGTAATTGATTTAATATGTTCATTAACATATAAATAAGGCATAGGTATGACCATTAGGTCTTATACACATTTATCCCAAGCTTAGAGCACATTTTTGCTCTTATTGACTTTAAGGTATTTATTTGTGTTTCGTTTGGTTTCATTGTCTACCAAAGTTTCCTAAGGACTTAATTAGCCTTATTAAATCATACCTGAATATTATTAAGCCTTGGTAGGCTCTTTGGGTCCTAACCAAGTTCGCTCATAGCTTAGAGCATGTTTTTGCTCAAACTGTGTCTTAATGCTTTATTGCATTTTACTATGGTTTAAATTGTACACTGATGTTCCTAAGGCACTTTTTAGCCTTTAAATACCATAGTTTAACATTTACACAACATACCAAGGTTTGGGGTATTTCAGAATGAGAGAATGAATAGTAGAGATCGACTGGACAGGTACGAGAGTGAAGGGGAAAGGCTGGGCTAGTGGCGAGAATAAGGAGAATGGCTGGGCCGGCTCAGTCCTTTTAGGCGGGTCGGCCCTAATTTTTTTTCTTTTTGTTTAACATGTTACCCATATAGGTTGTTTCTAGCTCGTTTTAGACCATTTTTCATGTCGTTCGTGACATTAGGTTCCATTTAACGAGACAACCCTTTTAACGAATCATAACTTATATTTATAATCAATATTTATTATTGTTATTTAAAAATTCCATTAATTTATATTTATTTTCGAATTGGTTTACGTCTCGCCATTTTAGGCGAAACCGTGACATCTTTTATTCCGACTGCTTAACCAATTTTCTAATTCCTATAAAATTACCCAAATAACTTTATGAGGTGTCTAAGACCTCGTTTTCTCTTCTAAAATATTTATGGCACATTTTCCAATGCAAAAACGCTTAATAATATTTTCGTCTATATTTCTTTCTCTAAAACTCCACAGTGTCGTTTTAGGGTTCATAAATGTTTCCCATTGACTTTTTAGGGTTTATTTTAAATATTATATTATTCCCCTTTTTGCTTATTTAAGGATAATCGTTCCTTAGTCTCGCATTAATTACTTTTATTTAATTAATTCATTATTAATTAAAGTAATTAATATTAGGGATATTTCAATCTACCCCCCTTAAAAGGACTTCGTCCCGAAGTCATATTCATCAATAGGTATATAATATATATCTACCCGTGATTCCCATAATGTACATCTATGTGATCTAACATTCACACATGATGTGTTGTGCTCATATTGCACATAGCCCTCAAGTGTGGCGTTATTTCAAATATGTGGATATAGGTGACCCATCAGCACCATCGTTCCCTATCAGTTCTAACCACTTGACAACCTCCTCGAGGTGTCCACAACATTCCACATTCTACATTCCATCATTCTATACTATGATCCTTTCAGTATCTAGAAGATACTATGCGAAGGATTGTAAAAACATAACATAGACATATATATATCACATGTATCTTTCCAGATACTTCATCACATCATCATATAGGTATCTCATAGGATACGTACAAACACATACATTCACAAGTGCGCAATGCACATATAATAAAACAATGCATGCCCCGCATGACCAACAAACAACCAACAACAACAACTAACCACAATTTATTGTATGCCCCGCATACGACTCGTTAAATTTAGTGCACACACTGTGCACAACCAAGAGGCTCTACCTGAAATACCCCAAACCTTGATATGTTGTTAAAAATTTAAACTATGGTATTTAAAGGCTAAAGAGTGCCTTAGAAACGTCAGTGTACAATTTAAACCATACTAAAAACAGTAAAGCACTAAAAGACTGTTTGAGCAAAAACATGCTCTAAGCTTGGAGTGAACTTGGTTAGGACCCAAAGCACCTACAAAGACTAAATAATTTTCAATTATGATTTAATAAGGCTAATTAAGTCCTTAGGAAACCTTGGTAGACAATTAAACCAAACAAAACACAAAAAAATACCTTAAAGTCAATATGGGCAGAAATATGCTCTAAGCTTGGGATAAATTTGTATAAGACCTAAAGGTCATACCTATACCTTATAAATATGTTAATGAACATATTAAATCAATTACTAAAGAAAACCAAGCTTGAAAACAAGTTAAAACACAAAATGTGCTTTAAGGAGCCTTAAAGCACATTTTTGAAAAATTGTCTTGTAAATGAGTTTTGAGTGGCTAAATGACCATCATTACTCTTTAGTTAATATGTGTACTACTTAGTATCACATTAGGAAGTCTAAATCAATGGGAAATCAAAAATTTCACAAATATGTGCCTTGTTTTGTGAATAGTAACCAAAATATGCTAGTTTACAATATAAGTCAATATAAGTTGTCTTGTTGGTCAACAAAGACCATGGCTTAGCCTAAAACACTAAGGGGGACGGTTTTCAAAGTGTGACTCATCACACTTAACTAATGAATCAAATAAGAAAGGAAAAAGCAAGTAAATTCACTATTTACTTTACAACTTTAAATATCTACTAAAGTTACCTCTCACCTCACCTTTCTTCATTCCTTCTCATCCCCACCGATTTCTTCATCTTCTCCAAGCTCCAACCAGTTTTGCTACAGCAACTATACCATCTCCTTCTTTGAATGCTTGTAACTCCTAGCTCCATGGTCCAAATTCAATTTCAAGACCACCATTCTTCTAGTTGGAGCAAGCTTTACACTTCTATCTTTTCAATTCTTCAAAAGCCTCATTTCGGTGCCATGGAGATTCACCATGTAACGAGCTTGAGTCTATATATTTGTGCCTTGTTGATCACCTTTGCTTCAAGGTAAGGAAAAGCCAAAGAAAACTTCATTTCCTTCACTTTTGTTGTTGACCGAAAATTCACCATGTAATGGTGTTTTCTCTTGCTCATTCATAGCTCATTCCAATCATTCAAGGTGTTGGTGGGAACCTCTCTTGTTACATATTCAAGTTCTCTTTCAAATTCAAAGGTAAATATCATTTTAGTCTATTAAAACACTTATGTTAAACTAAGGTTTGTATATGAGTTTAAGTATGAATTCTTAAGCTCATTACCCTTATATGTATATTGATTAGAAAGTTGACAAGTGATCAAACTCCTTACTGATTTTCGGTTCAAGGAAACAAGAAAGAAGTTTGAGAGGAAAAGAGGTAAACAAACTATCTCAATGTAGTTTAAATGCCTTAGGAAAAGTGAGCTTGACTTGCTTAACAAAATACCTAAGGAGCCAATGGTGAAAGACCTAGTAAAATGCTCTCAAGGAAACTATTAAAGGGCATATGTGTTGTTGTATGTAATTGCAGGTCAAAGGCATTATTTATGTGGGAAATTCAGTGTCTAAGGTTTATGTTATTTAAGGGCCTAAGAGCCATGTTATTTAAGGGCCTAAGTGCCAAGCAATTTAAGTTTATGCACTATATTGTGATGTAGTGTAAATTTGGTGAAGTTTTGTGTGTGAGAAAGTTCTTGATGGATTTAGGTGTTCTTGAATGTTTGATGGTAAAAACTATGTGTTTTGGAGTGTTGATGTGCTAGGAGAACCCATGGCAAAAGTTGGAAAATGTATAAGAAGTTCTAAGTGTTTTAAATGAGTTTCGGTGAACTAGGAAGTGTTAGAAATGAACAAGTGTTTTACTAGAGAGGAAAACATGTCCTAAGGTGTTCTAGGGAACAAAAAGGACTTAGACATCAACTAGGAGTTTAGGTTGGTAAGAAAAGATGCTTGGGAGATGATGTTATGGTAAGGAGAAAGCATTTTGGGATAGTGGTTATCATAGGTGAGAAACACCATTTAGAAACCTTGTAGGAAATGTTATAAGTGTTGGTGAATTTTATGAAAAAATTGTGTAACAAGTTAGACAAGGAACTAGGTGTGTTTAAGATGATATTTTGGCATTGGAATATACCTAAGATCATTTGGGAACTCTATACATATAATGGGTAAGGAGAACCATTGCAACAAGACTTAGAAAATGTTAAAAATGCAAATCTGTAGCAGTGGTCTGGGACCTAGGTCTTGGGTAATCTCCCGGACCATGCATCAAAAAGGGGCCGAGAGTTCTTACACAGCCTTGGTCCGGGACTTAAGTTTTGTAAGAAGTTCCGGACCACCCCCTGTTTTACCCCCGAGAGAATTTGCCTACATTGGTCCGGGGCCTAGGACCTGTATGAAGTCCCGGACCACCCCATGAAAACAGCCCGAGGATTTTACAATGACAAGGTCCGGGACCTTAGTTGGGGACCAAGTCCCGAACCACTTAAAAATGTGATTTAAGGTTGGAAAATGATGTCTAATGATGAGGATTGGCGAGTAACGATATTATAAGGTTGTTAAGGACATGTTAGGTGGGTTATAAAGACAATTAAGTGGGTGAAAATTGTAATGAAATGTGAGAGTAAAACAAGTTAAAAATGTCAAGTTATTTAACTAGTTAACGGGGATAAGTTATGAGCATTAGACTTTAAACAATCATGTTACCCCGATGTTAATAAAAGTAAATGTAATATTACCATTGGTTTGAGAATTGTTCGGGGAACAGAAGTGGACATGATAGAGTGGACTCCGGTGACAGGTATGGTTTTCTTGCAACCTGTGTCCTACCGGATTACACCGGCTTGTATGCCAATGTGTTTTTCTGAATGTTTGCCACGTTATGAGATAAAAATATGTAATGAGTTTACAGTAATTCATATATGTGGCGTGTCTAGTTCCGATACCATTTAACCTCGAAAGTGTTAAACCTTAGCTAAATGAGTCTAGGATCACACGAGAGATCGGTATTCGGAGTTAACGACCCGAACCATGGGACGTTCTAACCACGGCTATGCGTGAGTTGATTGTGTGATGTTTGTGTGTGAATGTATGGACCTCTCTTGTGTGTTTAACCCAGTTGTAATACTCATGGTGTGTGGGTGTAATAGGTTCCATAATGGAGATCTAACTGTTTACCTATAAGTATATATGTACTAATGGGGGGTGAGGAATCCGGTCGTTCCGGTCGCGCGTTGTTTGGGAGTGGGTATCCATCCTTGCTTTACCTTCCTCTCTGTTATGGTTGTTTTTCCTTCTTGGATCACAATCTCCCACTAGCTTACTCCAAAGCTTAGTTATTCTGACTTATGATCGGTTTAGGGGGAACATGTGTTTGTGTGGTGTGTTCGGGTCACTATATCCGATCCATCTTTAAGTTAAGTTACTCGTCCGACTATTAGGACGGTAATGAGTGTTGTATAATGAGTTTATCATGAGGGTGACATCATTCCCTAGGCTCACAAGTGAATTAACTATGTTTGGGTCGGTTCCTAAGAGAACCGTTCCCGTTATGTTATGTGTTATTGTTGTACTGCAATTCCCATTGCGATGTTATGTTATATGCACGTTGAAACGTGAAAAGTGTTGTTATGTGGAGTATGTGGATCATGGAGATGAATCCCAGTTTATAAAAGAGACGTTTATGGATAACCCGACTAGTGGGTAAGTGTCGTCTATCAAGGAAATAGCTCCAATAGAGGAGGAACACTCTAGGGTCAAAGAACACAAAGAGTGATTTATTAAGTGTAGATGTGTTGTCTGTATTTGTTGTGACCACTGTTGTGGATTGTAATGTGTTGTGTGTTTATGGTGTACATGCATGATTTAAATGTAATAAACCGCATGCTAAGACGACAAATAGTTGTGTGTGGCCCAGTAGCATGCAGGCTGCGGGATTACCATACCAGCAAAGGTGCTGAGCCCCTTGGGGGACACCCTTTCTTCCAATTCTATTTCAGGTACAAGGAGCTGGAGGCCGTCCGAGAGTAGGACAGGGTAGTTGATTCTGCACGGGTAGTTAATGAATTACTTATGTATTGTAGGTGTAGTAAGACCGAAATTGTTGTCAGCATTAGTTTGTAAATACTCGGTACAGTTGGAATGTATATGTAACACCCCTACTTTGCACTTAACAATAATCGAAATCGCAGCGGAAATAACAACTAAACAATAACTAAACGGTTCGGTGCTACAACGCCGTTAACCACCCACATGGTTAACAAGGCAGAATAAATACAAGCGTATCGGTCTGATGATCAGACTCCCGAGCATAGAACTAATAACCTTTAATACATTAACATAATACCGAGTTTGTAGCTACATCCATAACTGTAAGCTGTACACCACAACTGTCACTGTGAACTGTCAACGACCGTCATTGTAATACAAACGGTACCAAAATATATCGCCACGGGAGCACAGGCGCAACCCGGGCTCAACATCCAAAACTAACCAAAAGTATTCCTGTAGCCTAGAATCTATAGCCATTCCGCTTCCTCGATCCTCATCCTGCAGTAAAAATATGGAGCACCCGAGGGGGTCAGCAACCCTTGGCTGGTATGGTTAACGCGCAGCCCATCGGCTACCGGGATACGCGCACTAATTGTCATGATGACATGGCATTCATTTTAAACATACAACATATATATATCAAAGCTAGAGTATTGCACACAACGTCACACATAACATACAAGAACAATTCATTTTAGGAAATGAACCAACATAATTAGTTCCCATTGAGAGCCTAGAGAATGTTGCCAAACTCATGCTAAGCTCGTTACATAACTCGTTACCGTCTTGTTAGATTGAACGGATAACTTAACACAAGGTGCCTCAGATATAGTGATCCAAGCACACCGAACAAAACATAGTATGCCCCTGTGGCCCGACGTGAGTCAGTAAAATAGCCTTGGTTAAGCTAAATGGAAGGTTGGAAACCAAATTGGAAAACAACCATGACATACAAAGAGAATCGAACCGGTTATGACATCGACTCCCATACTCACACGCGTGGCCGGAACAGACCGGACTCCTCACTTCCCCCGTTAGCACTTGTTAGAAGTTCAACATCGAACTCAATAAACAAATCACAAACAATTGGTTAAGTCTTGTTAGACACACACAAGGGAAGAGAGAGTCATACTTAACAATACAACAATATTTAACAACAGTAAACTCATTACATGACTTAAGTCTTACAAGGTCATAAACACACAGAAAAAAAACAACACACAAGCCGGTGTAAACCGGTAGGCAACAGACTGCAAGAAAACCATACCTTGGTCCTTGCTTCGATTGTTTTCCTCCGTAGGCCACTCCTATACACGATTAATAACGTTGGTTAACTAATTTACTTAACTTCAAATTTTACTAAGTACTTTACATGGTTATATGGCATGTTTTAATGCCTAAACTTATCCTTGATTACCTTCATCATACCCCCTAGGGTTAACTACTTAAGCCACTCTTTGTTTTTTTTTTTTAAGTTTTGGTCCGACTGAACTTACCGACCGACCTTACACAAGGTCGGTCCATTCCAGAACATATTACCGTCAAAAATTCTACTCCGACCAACCTTGCAAGTTCGGTCACAAGTTCGGTTTATTCCCGAAAGTTTCTTTCCTTTGAAAATTCAGGCCCGACCGATCTTGGAAAGTTTGGTCGCAAGATCGGTCGATTCCCGAGACTTACTTGCGTACACAAATTTAGGCATGACCGACCTTTTAAGTCCGGTCCCATGGTCGGTCTATTCCAGAGACTCAATCCGTACTAAAAATCCATGCCCGACCGACCTTGCAAGTCCGGTCCCCAAGGTCGGTCCATTCTAGAGACCATTTCTCGCAGGGTAAACTGGGCTCGACCGACCTTGCAGGTCCGGTCCCCAAGGTCGGTATGCTCTAGACCCTTGTTTTTAATTGCCCATTTAACTCCAAACTTCACCTCATATATCCTAGTAGGTTCTAACCTTATTTGGGCACTTCAAACACACCTTAAGACCTCCATTTAACTCCTTAAATCACTCATCAAAATCCTCCTCAAGCATTATGCAGACGTTATAATCTGAGTGGTTTAAGTGGTGTAATTAACATAAAAGAAAGAAATTAAAACCCAAAAATAACGTCGGGCTGCAAATAAATCCCGGTCGCAGTAGTATAGTGAAAATGTAAGCAACCGGATGTCGAACCGTGGGACTAATATACATATAATAGTACCTAAGCGTGTCACAAGAGGGGGGTGGATTAATTGACTTGTAAATAAAAAGAAAGAATAAAATGAACTAAGTTGACAGATAAATAAAATGGAACTCTGGGTCAGGTTAATATAATCTGCATAATTAAGCTATCTCTACTGGTTTAATAATTTGGCAAGGTTCCTGTAAATATCTTAAGGACTAAGTCATAGCCTCATAAGAACTCGTTCACCTGTAATGCAAGGTTCTAATCAAGGTTCAAGCAAAAGCCTGCGAACGACAGAGGAGTATTTGAGGAATTACATTTGCAACTGAATACTAACTCATTAAATCATAATAAAGCTTCCTCCAGTTTTACGCTTTAATTAACCTGTCTATTTATCACCTGGTCTGATCAAAAATAGACTTAGTAGAGCAATTTAATAAATTCGCGAGATTTATTAGAAAGGCGAGATGACCTTTAAAACGTAACAAACTGTATATAAATAAACCAGTAGAAATATTGCATAATTAATACAGATACATAATAACTATTCCCAGAGTAAACGTAAACTAGCCTAACATATTAAATAGATAGATAGAGACGAGAGTAATAGAAATCATCCGTAATCACTCCGTCTCACTCTGCTATTTTGTGTACGTAGGGCTAGAAGTGAATTTGGTGGACTGTAAAATAAATAAAATGGAGAAGGCGGAAGAAGAGAAATGAGATGGTGGTGAAGTGGTCGTGGATCGATTGGTGAATTCGTGTGTGAGTTATTGAGTGAAGCTCGTGGGTTTATATAGACAAAGAAAGAAGAAAGCAGAGAAGATAGACAGACGCGTGAGCGAGCAAATGATTGAGGCGGTGGAAGATTGAGCTCATTGATTGCTCACTGATTGAAGGGGACAGACAGAGGCGTGAATTAAGGTAGGCGCAGACAGTGGACGAGTTGCAGACGGTCGGCGCGAGTTGCAGACGAAGACGGGCGAAGAAGAAGAAACTGGTCGCGACTAAAATTAGTCACAACCGCCTCATCAACCGCCCCCTGTCCGCCAGGCGGTTCCATGTCTCTTGTCCGCCACTTAGGGGCGGTAGCCTGTGTCTCGTCCGCCTCCCTTTGAGGCGGTAGCCTCCTCCAAGACCGCCAGGCGGTTGCTACACTCTTGTCCGCCTGAAATACCCCAAACCTAAGTATGCTAAGTGAACATCAAATTATGATGTAGTAAGGCTAGAATATGCCTTAGAAAGATTGGTAGACAATTTAAACCAAGGAAAACACAAGAAAGTGCCTTAAGGGCAATCAGGGCAAAAACGTGCTCTAAGCTTGGAGTGACTTTGATTAGCACCCAAATACCATTATAAGACTTTAGTAATATGCTAATGGACATTTTAAATCAATTAGCAAAGAAAACCAAACTTGAAAACAAGTGAAAACACAAAATGTGCTTTAAGAAGTCTTAAAGCACATTTTTGAGAAATTGTCTTAGAATTGAGTTTTGAGTGGCTAAATGTCCATCATTACTCTTTAATCAACATGTGTACTAATTAGTATCACATTAGGAGGTCTAAATCAATGGGAAATCAAAAATTTCCCGATTATGTGCCTTGATTAGTGAATAGTAACTATTTAGTGACTAGTTTAAGTTTTAATCAATATAAGTCAATTAATTGGTCAACAAAGACCATGTTAGCCTTATATTAAGAGGGTGGCCGGTTTTTTCTAAGGGTGGATGAGTCACCATAAGTAGTCAAATAAGAAAGGAAAAGAAGAGTAAGTAAGAAAGTTACTATTTGCTTTATTAAAGCAAATATCACATATTAGCCACCTTTCTTCCTCTCTCTCTTCATTTCTCCTTCCTTCCACGATTTTTCTTTCTCCTTCCCTGCTCCAAACCGTGGTTGAAGTCTCCATTTATGCTCCATCTTCAAATGCTCACCAAATGTTCATTTTAGCTCCAAATCAAAAAGTGAGCATAGATTATTCTTAGTTAGACCAAGACCTACCTTTCTATCTTTTCAAATCCTTAAAAGCTCTATTTTGGAGCCATGGGAAAACTCCATTGATGGAGGAAAATCAAGTTTGAAGAGCTCATTGGCTTCTCCATTCTCTTAAGGTAAAGAAAATGTAAGAAAAACCATGTTTCCACCATTTCTACACATTACCGAAAATTACTACTCATGGGGATTCATTTTCATGCCTTGTTCTAGCTTGTTTTCTATTCTCCAAGGGCTAGAGGAGGTCCTTCTTGATTCATATCCAAGCCTACCTTAAGACTTCAAGGTAAAATATTCATTATAAGACCTTAAAACACATTTTAACCTAGGTTTTCATTCCTTAAGGTTAGTGTATTGTTTTAGCACTCATGTGAGTCATTGAATTTGATTAGAACATTGGCAAAGGAATTTAAGTGGTGGCCGAGATCTATGCAAGAAGAAGGCCTAAGGAGGAGATTAAGATAAGCTTGAGAAGACAAGGTAAAATGCTTACCTAATGGTGGTTTAAGTTTTAAGGGATGAGTTTAAGTGGATACCAATGTGGCTTAGAGCTTACATTGTGTATTGGGTTATATAACCTAAGAAAAAGAACTTAAATAAGCTTGTGAACTTGTGACTAAGGAGCCAATGGGAATGAGTTAGTAATATAAGTTTAAGGTGGTTTTTAAGAGCATTATAACTACTATGAGATTGATGAGTGTATTTGCAGGTTGAAAGCTTATATATGTGGGAAATTCAGTGTTTAAGTTTAAGTCATTTAAGGGCCTAAGAGCCATGTCATTTAAGAGCCTTAGTGCTATGCAATTTAAGATTATTGCACTATATTGAGTTATTAAGAATGAGTTGATTTGGATGAGGAATTGTGATGAGAAAGGACTTGGTGTGTGTGAGGTTATTGTGTGAGAAAAACAATGCATTTGGGCATGGGAATATACTAGAGGAGCTATGGCAAAATTTGAGTAGAAAATAAGTGTTTAGGTGAAGGTGGTGAATCATATGACCTAGGATTTACTAGGAGTCATTATGAAGAATTTGAGTGGAAATGAGTTAACTAAGGAGTTCTTAAGGATGAGAATGACCTAGAATGGTCTATGAGGAATTTAGAGTTTAGGTGGGTGTATTGAACACACCAAAGTCATGAGATGAGGAATATAAGACTTGAGCATAAGTTTAAGGAGAAGGTATGATGTTTAGGAGGTGATTAAGATATGTTCTAAGGGAATATAATGACTAAGGAGAAGTACTAGGAAGTTTTAGAGATTGTCTTGATGAAGAGAGGTAAGATAAAGTGTTGGAATGAGTGGTAATGACTTAGGCATTACCTTGGGGGATTTAGGAATCAAGAGAATGTAATTGAGTATTTAGAACTTAGGCAAATGTTGGTAAACAACTAGGAAGGAAATAAGGTGTTGGTGTATGGAAGCTTAAGCTTGTGAAGGAACTTTTAGTAAATGCTTGAAAGAGTTTTAGATGGTGAAAGATGCTTGGGAGAGGATGTTATAGTGATGAGGGAAACATTTGGCATAGTGGTTACATTAAGTATGAACCACCACCTAGAAACCTAGAGGAAAACATTACAAGTGTAGCATTATTACAAGGAAAATGCATAATGACTAAGGTGGATTTTGGTGGATGGTTTAATGTGTTTGGTGGAGGTTATAAGGTGGATTTAAGGTGCCAAGATGGTGTTGGACCTATTAGGACACTTGTGGAAGAGTTTGGAATTGAAAGAGGCAATTTAAGAGGATGGTCTGTAGAGGACCGACCCAGGGTCCGACCCAGTTCTGGGTCGGTCGGACCTTGTTAACCCAGCAGAAATGTTTCGGCAATAGACCGACCCATAAGGATGGGTCGGTCGGTGGGTCGGTCGGGCAAGGTTTAAGTAGGAAAATGGGTTCTGTAAGGGACCGACCCAGGGTTTGGGTCGGTCGGTCTAGCTCTGGGTCGGTCGGATGGGTTTCAAGAGACGGAAGAGTTTCTGTAATGGACCGACCCAGGGGTTGGTCGGTCGGTGGGTCGGTCGACCCTTAACACTTAGAAAAAAAAAGAAATTTTGAATTCTAAGAATGGTAATGGGTAATGAGGAATACCTTTGGTAGGGTGGTAATGATTAGGACCCTAAGAACTTAAGGGATTAAGTTAAGTTAAATATAAACTTAAAAGTGTAAGGTTAAGTTGTAAGATAGAGCGGTGTTAACACTGGAAGTGTTAACTTGGGATCATTAAGAGTTAAGTAAGGTAAGTAAATTAAGTAAGTTGAATTAAGTTAAGTGATTAACAACCTAAAACTGAATGAATGTTTTAGGACTTGGAATTTGGACTCCGGAAGAGAGTAAGCAACCAAACGGCCAACGGTGAACGGTACAGTTGTTTCTTCTTATGACCTGCTTGCTAACGAGGTGTCCTCGGCTTGTGTGCTATTTGTTTTTGTGCTCACTAAACAAGATAAAGCATGCAACCGGAACATATTATATATATGTTGTATTGTTGTGTGATGTTGGAAACTAACACGACATACTGTGAGAACTTACTAACCAATGCTTAGTAAGGGATTGAGTGAGACTAAGGAACGCCCCTAATGAGGACGGTATGAACCGAAAGAGGTTAACCAACAAACATGGTCTTGAGTTAACTACTAACTGGAACTTGAGTGAGGAAACCCGGGACCGATCTCCGGTCATGCATGCTAAGGAAAGGGAGTCGGTATCTATAGCAGATTCGACTTCCGCTTAAGGACTTGTCTTCGGACTTGTGCCTAGGGCCGGTTGCCGCTCAGCTACGCTGGACTCCCGTCCAGAGTAGGTGGCGTAAGATGGTGCGGTGGGATCACCTAAATCCCAGGTTCGATTTAGATACGGCCAATCCCTTCCAGGAAAGGTTTGTATATAGAGATTAAGATTGAGATTAAGATTAAGATTAAGTTAAGTTACAATCATTCCTGTTTAAAGGATGATTTGTATTATTAAGATTAAGATTAAGTTAAGTTACAATCATTCCTGTTTAAAGGATGATTTGTATTATTAAGATTAAGATTAAGTTAAGTTACAATCATTCCTTTTTAAAGGATGATTTGTATTATTAAGATTAAGATTAAGGTAAGGTTAAGATAAGTTGCAACCATTCCTTTTTAAAGGATGGTTTGTAATATTAAGATTAAGATAAGCTACACCCACTCCTGATTAAAGGATGGTTGTTTCTAAGATTAAGATAAGAATCAGATTGAGGTAAGTTAAGGATGGACTAAGATTAGAGAGAACATTACTTAAGGTGTTAAATATCTAACTCTAATTAAGGAACGCATTTAAGTCGTTCATTGTGTGTGAACTTTGATTGTTCATATCTGAGTAGTTGTTGTTTACTGCACTTTCTATTATGTTGTGCATCTAATCAACCTCCATGCTATCGACAATTAGTCGTCGTAGCCACGTTAGCTTGGGGGCCATGAGAGGATAGTACCAGCATTCGTGCTGACCCCTCGGGGGCTTCTTTTTACTACACAGGTGAACATCAGGAGGCGGCCGTCGCGAGAGTAAGAAGGAGTACAAGTGTTAGGGATTAAGTATGACCTACGAGTTGTGCCTGTACACTCGTTGTTGGCAGTTGAGTTAGTAAGATGTATAGGTTGCGAGCGGATTGTAAGAAGGTTATGTAAATGGTTAAGGTTATTAGACTAATTCGGTATATTCTGTAGTCAGACCGTGCAAGGTCCTGGATTGTAAAGAATTCCGCTGTGACTTGTTTATATATATTGTTAAGTTGCGAGACCACAATTGGATTGAGTTGGGGTGTTACAAAAAGTGGTATCAGAGCGTAGTTACGCTCTGAAGAAGAAATACCGAACTTAGGAGAATGATGAGGTCGAGATTGAGTTATGGGTAAGGGTTGAAAGATAGAGTGAGAGGTGCGTTAGCCAGGACTTCCCGGTTGTTTACCGGATATCCATAGTACCTAGGCCCGCCCTCCACATCCCTAACCCTAAGTATGTGGAACAAACGCCAGAGAGAAGAAAGCCTTCTCTTACTCGGGGAAACCTGATCTGGCAGTTAGCTAACAGTAAGCAATACGAGAAACAATTAGTTGTACAACAGTCATGGAGAATTGGGAGATTTTTAATGAGCGCATCGGCGAAACAGGCGCTACCAATGGAACCTTACCAGTAAAAGAACGGTAATTACCGGCAGCATGGGTCGACATGCTACGCAGTCGAAATAACCCGCAATACCAATGATGAGGAAAGCACTACGGGTGCAATAGAAAGGAAAAGGGAAACGACATGAGTACCGGACAGTGGTCCGAAGGAGCATAACAGTATGATAATACAAAGCATGAGGATTGAGATTACTGGAAAGTCCAATTAAGAACTGGGAGCTCCAAACCCCATACAATGAGGAAGGTTACAAGACCTGGCCGAAATAATGCGGACGACGGTAGAAATTCATACAAATGTGTACCGAAATAGGTCTACGAAGTAGTGCCTAAAAGAGAATTATTACTTAATAACCACAACAAAATGTGTGGAGACAGGAGCGAGGAATAAGACATAAGGAAATATTAAGGGATTCCCTCAGAAAGAGGAACGCCCTGATGTATGACAGTACTGTCAAACAACAAGGAAACTGCCGGATGGACGGTTATCCAAAATAAGAGATTATCGAAGGAGTCCCGAGGACTACCAATTACATGGAAATTAGAAGGAAGTGTCACTACCGATGTGCCTTGTACCAACAACCCATCCTACATGGCGCACTTGCCATAGCAAGTGCTACCACGGTTGAGCCACATGAAAAGCCATCAAGGCGAAATAGGAGAACGCTACAGTTGTAGCATAAATTAATACCGGATTGTAAATCCATAAGAACAGAAAAATAAGACCTTGGAAAGGCCCGACGGCCTGACCACGATGAGATGAGGTTACACACCAGTCAGCAGGGAGCTGAACTTGGACAGAATACTAAATGATATGAATATGAGCAACGGTACAACCTACTACAACAACAACCGACAGTGTGGTAAAAACACCAAACCCGGATCTCAAGGAGGAACCTAAGAGATCGCTCAATAATTCGAGCAAAAGCACTACGTAAATAACAACATTCATGGAATGTATCAAGAGATACAATAAAGGTAGTCGATTGAACGACTTACAACGAAAACGGATGAGACTCCCGAGTGACCATTAAGGACACCAATGACAACATTCTTCAATGAAGATGTTGGAAAACCCGGAAATCAAGGATGAAAGAAATAAACGTAAGCTATAACCTACTAAGGATTAAAGTCATACAACCCTGGGAAAGGAAAGCTCAGAGAATACCCCCACAGAGCGGGCATAGTCGAGCGAACAACTGATGAATGACAGTTAACACCCAAGTATGATTGATCATCAACGGGTGGCATAGTCAACGGAAGTTGAACGAAGCGTTGAGATGGAGTATAAGATAATAGGATTATATCCAACTTGGACACCGTAAGGCAAACGCCTATACGAACTTATCCTTAATTGCCAAAAGACATAAGTCTAGAAAAATGACAGTATTGTCAAAGACATTAAGTAACCTCAGATCACCTGAACAACTTCCATAGCAGGAAGCAGGATGTAACAACTTACCATGAAACCCAATACTACATTTAGTAGTAACCTCACGGTAGATAGTGTTCAAAGGATCAGAACCTATCAGGATGACCTAGGATGAGTAGGAATATAAGTAGTGAACTGAGACATTGAGCACTAAGAGCCTACGAGCCAAGGATGTTAACCACATCAGAGCCTGAGCGCAGTAAGTTATAAGAGAGCTTGTTTAAGCCATGAGGGACTACAATTTGTAGATATGAACGGTTACCAAACCTATAATTTAGATTGGGAAAGACAATACCAAGAAAGGGTACCAATGAGAATATTGAGATAATGCTAAGGACAGGAGCGGAGAACGAACCATGCCTTTAGGGTGGGGATACCTCTCCTTGTTGTGAGGCCATGAGGGAATGAACCCCTCAAAAGGGCTTTCACATATTAGAGATAAAATACACTTTATTTAGAAAAGGAAACCATGAACCTTGAGATTACTTTAGAACATACCAGATACACTTGAGTATAATAGGTAGGTTGCAGAGATAGACTCATATCCAACACCCGGGATGTAAGAATTAATGATTGTCAGAGGTAAACATTGTGACTGCACGTTATGGCACGTCAATTAAGCAATGCTCAGGAGAGCTTGTGAATCAGTGGATGACTTCTTCAGTAACCAGTAAACTACATGGTAGACAACATCACTAAGGATGAAAGAAAGCGAAAGACATTAGCCTACTTACGAATCTGAGATTGGAGCAGAACATCTTTACATCAAGAGTCACTATTTTACAACACGGTACGAACCGCCAATACCGGAATGAGGAACTCCCAGTGTGTTTACACCAAGAAGGGATTGAGTAAGGTAAGACATTAGAATAAGTGAGTAAGAGGTTGCCACCATTAATGGGCAACAAGGTAAAGGCCAACTACCACGGTAGTAGTGGTCGTGAGTACAATAGTTAGATAAGGAATTAAGTCATGGTGCGCGGAAAGCGACCATTATGTATGAGCCGTCAAGTATTAACACTGAGGCAATTAGATTTATGAGTTAAGACCAGCATAAGTAAAAAATAAGATGAAAGACAAACTGAGCATTGATGCCAGTAGTCTGGACCTAGTTAGGTAAGATTTTACAGGAGCACACTACCCATTCCTTAAGGAACTGGAAGTGCATTCCTAGAACATAAATATGAGGAACAAGATAAGAGGCTCTACGAAGAGACCTCAATTATTAAGAGACCGAATCACGACGGAATACAGAAAGGAGCTGGAATATACCATAACCAAGAACACAGTAAATGGACTTCCCTTGATTAACTCAAGAAGAACAATAAATGTTATTATGGAACGATGAAAGAGGAGATCGACAACAGAATACTTCATAATTAGAATAGCTAAACGTGTGACGGACACTATGAGTTTACTAAAACGAGACGTGGGACGACTGCACCCCACAGGGGCTTGCAGGCCTGACACGCTCATTTATGAGTTAGTGGGTAAGTAGTAATGTACCAGTAAGGTACCCCAGCATGTGAACGAGTGGGTAAGGAACACGGGAAAGTAGTCGACTCCGTCCCGACAACGAGCAAGATCAGACAAGAGCTACTACCACAGACAGTCGAAGAGAAAGAATTAGTTGAACCAGCAA
>CM041780.1:16618300-16667089 GCA_023374045.1 Limonium bicolor
AAGCGTCCTAGTTATTTTTTTGTAGCTGCCCTTTAGGTTTATATTCATATATGCTCTGTAGTAACAATTTAGTGTTTAGTGTTCCTCATTGTTACAAACATGTCATTGTTTCGACGACATGTTTAATATATTGCCGTTCATAATTATCTGGAGCTAGCTAGTTTATCCTCCTGGCGTTATCACTTATTTTGTACCTTAGTATGTACAGTGATTTAGATTTTTCCTCATCTTCAAGTAATCTTTATTGTACCAAGCAGTAGCTGCTTGCTGACTAGCTCGACTTCTTCACAAGGTTTAGAGTTATTATTATGTTCCACCAGGAACTAAAGTAATTTACTACTACCGGTTACATATTGCATTTGATCGTGGTAGTGCTTTTATGTATTATCTGTTAGGTGATTGGTAATATTGCACCATTTCAATCACATATCTGTATACTCCTGTGTTTATCCCTGAATTTTCGAGCCATGTATTTTATGTGGTTTCATCCTCTAGTATCAATACCGCTTCTTTCACATTTTTATTAATCCAACTTATAAACTTTCACCTAATTGTAGTCTGTGTGTCCACTTGTATGGGGTTTCGGGAATCTTCCAACACTGACGTGATCAGCGTAAATGTTGGGCTACCCCTTCGCCCCAATTTGTGCGCAATGTCGCTTGACCTGGCCAGGGTCAAGTTAAACCTTGCACGTCCGATTTAATCAACCACTCGATTATTCAATTTCGAACTCTTATTCCACTTGTTTCTAGTCATCTAATAATCAATTCATGGACGAGTGTCAAAGTCTAAGCCTTTAGATTAATCGTGCAAATTCTCTAACTATATGTTCATACATATATACTCGTGTGTTTTAAAACATCGTACTATGACCTATGATGGGTTTATCTTAGAATACTATACTATTATTTCACAATGTAATGATTATGTATTTTTATCAATATCTACTAGCACAGCTAGAAAAAAAGGAATAAACAACGCTTAAATTGGACATATAGAACGTTTAAAAAGCGTAGTTTATTCGAGCGACGCAAATGAACTAACATTTTAAATGATGCTTCCAAAGTTCTTTATATTATCTTTAAAGAACGCTTATTTGCAAAGCGTTCTTTATAATGCGAGAAAGATGACAACATGAAAAACGTTTTAGCCTAGAAAGTGTTCTTTATGCTTAGACAAAAACAACACTTATATGTGATAAGCGTTTCTTATAATGGTTGGCGGGAGAGCATAAAGAACGCTTATATGCATAAGCGTTCTTTATATCTTTCTTTTTAAATTTTTTTTTCAGGTTTCTCTGTTCCAACAAATGCTACAGATATATCATTACATCAGATCAATGCATTGTTGCATTTTCAACACAGCAGAATCCATCACAACAAACTGTAACAGAGAAATTAAATCTATACGAATTCAATTTACAGCAAAACACATCAGATCCCAGGCCAATTGCAACAAATTAATCAGCTAGTATATATTAGTACCAAATTAACAGAGATTTGCTAGTATTACCAAACATGCAGACAAAACTTAATTACAATTAAAATCAAACACAGATGGAAGCTAGCTACTAAGTACTTATGTTTGTACTGCAATCTGTAGAAATTTGAAAATGCAAGAAACTTCATTTTTCAACACAATGTAAGTGTAGTTGAACTCATGGATCACCCCAACAAAACGGGGTGGTGGAAAGAAAGCACAAATACTTGCTGAAAACTGCAAGGGCCTTTTACTATCAAGCCAATCTAACTCTAGAGTTTTGGGGAGAATGCATTCGCTATTCCACATATATAATCAATAGGCTACCCTCTAGAGCCATTGAAGGACTCACCCTACGAAAATTATACAATGAGAAACCTGATTACAAATCATTAAAGTTTTTGGATGCCTCTGTTATAGAACAGATGTGAGAAAACATAAAACAAAGTTTGAACAACGTGGGAGTGCTGGAGTCTATCTAGGGTTAGCTGAGAACAAAAAGGGTTTCAAAGTCCTAGATTTGGATACTAAAACAGTGAACATCAGCAGAGACCTTGTGTTCCATGAAAATATCTTCCCTCTCAAAGATCAACTTGACAAAGCTGATAAACACAGGCATGACCATGAATTTCATACTGAAGAATTATACAGTTTTGTCGATGATGAAAACACTTCAAACCTCAACTCAGACCAGTTTCGGGAACAACACCAAATTACCAATTCTGTCCAACTAGGGCTGCATTTACAGGTGCAAATTGGTTCAGTTCAGACGCAACTTCAAAGAAGAAAAGAAATAGCTGCAGCGCGTACTCATGACTTCTGCTTATCTTCATCGTCATAAGCTATTGATTTCGTCCAGTAAGCGCACATGTGATCCTTGACATACTCTAGATCGGCAAGTGAATAAGTAGCTCCTTGTTTTTCGAAGAAGTCAGTAAGCTGCACGCAAGAATTATAAAAGCAATTAAGTACACCATTTAAACATATCCAACCATGCACAAATAGTTAAATTACTAATTCAAACACAAGACTTATAATACGTACTTCATTGACATTGCGGACTCTATCGATGTTGGACACGATTTCGTACATGTATCGCATCACAAAATATCCACAACTGCTGCTATCCGGTTGCCTGGGACACTATTTTCAATAAAATTAATTATTAATTATAATATACACACTAATATACAAAATATATTTACGTATGCATGAGTAAATAGAATGTTTTTTTACCTTTTTCAAATACTGTACATTCAAAGTTCCTTTGCCCGACACTGCACATACCTTCTCTAAAACCACTGAAATTAATTAAAACAAGCATTTAAGTGACAAGTAATAAAAAAAGTTTAAAATTTTATTTGTGAAATGAAAATATGCACTATTTACTTACTTTGTCAGCAGAGCATGAATGGTGATGTTCCTAATTCCTTTAATAGGGTCAATCACTATACAGCGTGATGAGTAAGTACAAACCACTAACAACAACCAATGATTGCTACAAGTGCAAACAACAACAAATCAACTTCAGCTTCGAAATAATATGAGTTAATATAAAACAATAAAGACAAACGCATAAGGTGGTCAAGCACGCTTACATCTGATGATATGGTATGAGCACAAATCGGCTTTTCCTGGTAACCGCCGCAATTATGGCATTGCGCACATGGCTCTGACACGCAACACCGTCTCTCGTAGCTTCATCGGCAGACACAATTTGTGGACATAGGAAGGTGATCGTATTTGTCATATTGTTTGACGCCAGCCTCGATAGTAAGGGCCTTTGATGACAAAGGCATTAAATTAAAATTATACATAAAACGTACTATTATCTTTGAGAGAGAAAAAATGTGATACTTACAAGCAGTACGATTGAATCACCGATATGTTCAGCATATCACCAAGCAGCAGCTCCTTGACATCTCTAATACTGATCAGCAACTCCTGGGATTGTTTGTTGTGGAACACAGACGCTGGAACCTTAACGATGAACTGAATGAAATCATCACCCTTCCCGAGTATCATGTTATATAAGACCTGCTGACGCTTTCGCAGTGTATTCACCAAATTTTGGGGAAGAATGAAATCTTTTCGAAGTGGACTGATGTAGTGATCATCCTGCTGACCCGATGGTCCCTTTCCTTTCGACGCACGGACTTGCTTACCTTTGTCAGCAATAGGAACAAGTGCCTAAGAAATGACAAGTTAGTATACGTTAGGAAACTATTCCCAAAACTGCAGTTATATATGGAATGTTAATTAGTAAACAAATTTAAGTTCTTTTGCTTACCGTACTATCAGATAAATCCACCAGATTGCAAGGCCACGGTACTTGTGAGCCACGTGCTTCAATGACAGTGCTCCAACCATTCCACTCCATCGGTAGTGGAATGGTATCACAGCCTTGACAGACACTGTCTACGAACACACGGACGTACCAGGGCGGAACTCGCTTAAAATGACATAGTGACGCCGAATCAGTCTGTAGAATTGTGCCTAATGCAACCATAAAGCTGCCATGTTCATTGATGTGCAGAAGACGATACTTTTTGGTTTCCTAATAAACGAACAAAAACAATTAGATTCATATATATATATATATCATACATGCACATGCATACTTTTGATTAATTGAAAAAATAAATAACGACAAACCACTGAAATTCACACATACCTGGAGCTTGGCATATGGGAATGGATCAGAAGGTGCAGGTACAGTGTAAGAATGAGAAACCTGAGACGGTACAGGGGTGGAAGCAGGTGCAGGGGTGGAAGCAGGTGCAGGGGTGGAAACGGGTGCAGGGGCATACACTGATGAGCTGGAAGATTGATGCCCCTGACTCAGCTGTTGCATCAATCTTGCTTCCATTTGTTGCAACTGCTGCTGCAAATCAGATTGGAATTGCTGTGACAACTTCCTTTCGATGTCCCTCATTTCTTCCTCTCTCCCCATCCGCTGGGAGCGCGGAAAAACATCTCGCTGACGCACTGCGGATCCAAATCCTCGAACTCTCCCAGGGTAATCCTTCTTGCCAAGCGCTTTGTTCAATGGATCATCCTGACTATGAGGCTGGCCAAGAAAAGAATAAGCACCCTCTGCAGTCTTGTACACGCAAAAAAAACATGTAAATTATGAATTAGATCAAATAAATAAAACATACATAAATTGTAAGAAAAATTTATAAACTATTAAATATTACTCAGGACACTCACAATTTTTGCAGCTAAGTCTGCAGTCTCCTTCCGCGGATAATACATTTCGCCGTCCTTCTCTAATTGGCGGCCAAGCATGTATGCTTGTGCCCGATTCACCTCATCCGGACTCTGAATCGGCTCAATTGTGCCGTCCTCACACACACGCTTTAATAACCCTTTTTCAATCCAGCCTGGTATACGCCCCGCGTACCCAGCTCGGCCCATGTAGTGTGGATTCTGATCTTTCAAGCGATTTTGTCGGGCTTTTTCCTGAATTGCCTTTTTATATTAGCAACATAAACTTAAAAGTTAATCTATGAAAACAATTACCTACCCTGAACTCAGGGGTGATATGTGCTTCATAGAATTCCTTCCACTCCTCCTCAGTGATCATGCCAGCGTACAGCTCATAGGGAGGCACCTGCTTCGGGTTGTCCGTATTGATCCAACCAGCCACCAGCCTATTTTTGAACGCTCGCATACGCAAAGCAAGCAGTGACAACACTTTATCATATGCTTCATCTGGGATCAGGTACTTCTTCTTCAAGCTCGTCCACATGATGTTCTTTATTTCCAGATCTTGGTTCCTCCAGTTTTTGTTGATACAGCAATGGGTCTTAACCAATCGACCCATGGCGCTGGCAAACTTCTTCTTAGACGCGCCAGTGGGTCTAAGATACCTGTAATATTAACAGTATATATGTTAGTCATACGTAATATATATAGTACTACGTATAAATGTACAAATATCAGTATATATATGAAAAAATAAGACAGAATAACATATAGGTGTAACATATACCTATCCCACACCAGATCAATCATGCCACTCTCCTTCTTCTCATTTAGACCACGTGACGGTCCTCGTGTCTTTCGTGGAGGGCCCTGAGAGGTCGTAGGAGGGTCCTGAGAGGTCGTAGGCTGATCAGCGGCAACGACAATCTGTGTACGCTCCGTTAACTGCATCTCTGCATCTATCTCCATCTCCATATCCTCATCACATTGTAGGAGCATCTCATGATCGTTGGCGTCCATAATCTGCACAATATCATTACATAAATATATAGTCAGTGTCATACATAGAGTCATATATAGTCATTTAATATATAGCTATTCAGAGAAACACTATATGAACAATTAAGAAGTAATTAGAGAAAAATTATAAACTAACCTAGTAGTCTGCTTAGTCCTGATGTGAATATTGCTATACTTCAATCAACCAGCCCGTATGAGGTGTGACAATGAAAGTTACTACCAATGCCTGCAGAAGATAGTTTGTACACAAGAATAATTACATTTCGAATCCAATAATTCAATACTTTGACAAAATTTTCTGGGAAATCCGATAGAATCCCCCCTAAAAATATAGGGTTTCACCACAATAGAGCATGTACAAGAGGCGACAGTTTGGTTTGCAAAATTAATCCCAAATACACTTAATCCTAATAAACACATTAATCTCAAACAGAGCATGTATCTTCCTCAGTTTGGTTTTGCAAAATTTCACCATAACTACGTGGCTATATTAATTTGTATGCCCGAACACTTATATTTTTCGCCTAATAACATATTAATCTCAAGTCCATTTGGACACAACCAGCAAGTATATACTACCAAAAATCAGCTCGCGACAGTTTAATCCGGTTTGCAAAATTAATTAATCCCAAACATGCACTTAATCCTAATAATTAAACACATTAATCGTTCAGTTTGGTTAGCAAAATTACCTCCAGCAGAATCAAGAATATAGGCGATAGAGCATGGATCGATATTACGCCAGTTGGGTTGTAAAACTAATTACTGGAGATGATATACGTATGTACTGAGGCGACGGGCATGTATGTTCCTGTTCGATAGCAGGTTGCAAAATTAATAATAGTGAAAGAACAGAAATATATATGTTCCTGTACATGTTCGCAGATTTGATGAATTACCGAAACAGAGGCGATCGACAGCTAGGCATGCATATTTGGGTCGATCGATTGATGATCATCAGGCGCAAATATCGGGAAATCAACGCGTAGCAGGCGCGAGAGATGGCCGGCCGGAAAGCGGTAGCGGCGACACGGCAGTGGCGGCAACGGCAGTGGCGGCGATGGCGCAGTAGCTAGCGGATGTTGTACTGGCGGGGGTACCGTATGTGAGCTCAGTCGAGAGAGAGGTAGCTAGCTCTTGAGGGTTACGCACGGGAGAGATTAAATTTTTGTGAAATTTATTCAGGCAACATAAAGAACGCTTCAATTCAAAAGCGTTTTTTATGCTAAGAGGCAAAAAACATAAAAAACGCTTCTAAACGGAAGCGTACATTATGCTAAGCGTTCCAGAGACATAAAAAACGCTTTATACGAGAAGCGTTCTTTATATGTTTCATATAAAGAACGCTTATTTTCCGAGTGTTTTTTTTGTCTTTGGGCGCGATACAATAAAGAACGCTTCCTAAGTGGAGCGTTCTTTAAAATGTCCGGCCTAAACCATAAATACAACGCCTTACATTATAATCGTTCTATAAAATGCTAAAAAAAACGATTTACAAATATAACCGTTTTAAAAACGGCATTGTTTATTCTTTTTTTTTCCAGCAGTGTAGATAATCCATTATGATCAAGTCTTCCCCTTAACTTAATTAAGATCTACATCCTGTATATTGGAATCACAGTGTTGTAGATGCATTTTATTATAACTTAATTGAGCTACTAAACTCAATTATCTTTTCTTTAGTTTAGAATGACTTTTTATTACAACCATCTAATAATCGTGTCATAAGATATTAAATTACTTTTCATCTTGAAATAACTATATTATAATTAACTTAGACTTATTGAACTCTTACATTTAGTATTCACATGGTATATTATTTGCGTTATTATTACCTATATAATAAGGTGTTTTAAGATAACCTTTTATGTATCCTTACTTACATTTAATTTCCTAAATGTTTTATTTTTACACACATTCCCTTCATAGACTATGTATAATCCTTTTATACTAAACTTTAATAAACTTATGTCTTAAATACGTTTTAAATTGTTTACAAAACCTAAGGTTTCAAAGGAATAACTTAATAAATTAATTCCCTTTATTATGTTTTAGGATAAGCATTATATTTTAACATAAGGTAAAATTTATCTAAGAATTAAATTCTCATTCATAAGTGAAATTGTCAATTATTTAATAAGATCATCTATTCTGAAAAATCCTCATACCTTTTATTCAAATGACATATTAATAATTTCAGTGTCGTAAAGTAGATCAATATAATCTCTTATGTAACTTAGTTTAATCTAATTAAAGGTTAAAAGGTTTTAAGTATCTAATTTTTGTTTACAAACCTTTTATAAGTTCTAACTACTGAATACATCACTTAATTATAAACTCACATTTTGAACATTAGTAGTTAAGGTTATAAATGTATTTTATATGGCTTATCTAATTCTAAGAAACTTAAGGATTATTATTTAGATTAATTTCCTAATCATAGTTTAATTTAGTTTTATAACATAATCCTTTTAATGATTTTATCTTAAAACATTAAGTTATTGTTCAATACTATAAATGTTATGAAATGATTAAATCTAGACTTATCAACCCACTTCACATTTTGATGCAAAAGTATTCCATTTATTTTATTATTGATTATATAATAAGATCTACTTGTGTAACATTTTATGTAATCTAATTACAAATTTTCCTAATTCTTAACTTATTAATTACTTAACCCAATTATAGATTTACATTCTGGTCATTGACTGATAATATACATGTATTTTAATACGGTTTATATAAATTTTAGAAATTCAAAGGTAACTCTTTAAGCTTAATTTCATAACCATAATTTAATACCACTCATATAATATTCTTTTAATAGTATTATCTTAAGATGTTGAACTATCATTTAGTACTGTGAATATCATGTAAGGATTACATTTAAAAAATTACTAATGTTCCCACATTTTATTAGTAAAAAGTATTTCTCTCGTTTTATTATTAATCATGTAATATATATATATATAGATATTTAAGTGCCCCCTCATGTAACCCATTTAATTATCCTTATCTTGTAATTAAATCTTAATCGGTATACAACTTACAAAGTAAAGTATTTCCCTTATTCTAAACTTCCTATATTAATTCCCATAACTTAATGTTAATAATATAAATGAGTTGATTATATTTCTCTATTTACCGTAAAGAAACATTTTAATCCTTTTATTTCTTCATAAAAGTTTATAACCTAATGTAATTATCAACATACTGTATTAAATGTTATTGTAACCTCCTAATATTATTTTCAATCTATAAAGTTTATTATCCAACTATACTTTAATTTTAATTACATTAAAACAATAGATTATAAGATATCTTATGAAAAATTCAGAAATACAATTATTAAATCTATTTTCTCTATCCTAAAAAGTCTCAAATTAAATATATAGTAACTATGATATTTTATACATATAATAAAATTTTTATTTCATAAAAACCTCTTTGTAAATTATCTAAATAAATCCAAAATACTCAGAACTTACAAAAATTATAACTTACGTTTAAAAACTCAAAACCCTTATTAATTTACATGAAAAAACAATAGATTTTATAAGGAATCTATGGTTAAAATTTTGTGTCAAAATACATTAGGGAAGGTCATTAAATTAGTCTAACAAGTTAGAGTATTATTCAGTAATTTATACTAGCTTAAACATTACTAATCTTCTACGTTATAATCTCGGCCGTCCATTCTTATTAATCACGATCGAACGGACCGTATCGCGCGAGTTCATCAGGAAAACCCAAACACACTTCGTGAAATACCCCAAACCTAGGTATGTTGTTTAAATATTAAACTATGGTATATTAAGACTAACAAAGTGTCTTAGAAACATTAGTAAACAATTTAAACCATAGAAAACACAACTAAATACCTTAAGGTCAATATGGGCTAAAATGTGCTCTAAGCTTGGGATTAGCTTGGTTAAGACCTAATGAGCTTACCAAGACCTTATTTATATATTAATGAACATATTAAACCAATTACAAAAGAAAACCAAGCTTGAAAACAAGTTAAAAACAAAATGTGCTTTAAGGAGTCTTAAGCACATTTTTGAAAAATTGTCTTGCAAATGGGTTTTGAGTGGCTAAATGTCCATCATTACTCTTTAATTAACATGTGTACTACTTATTATCACATTAGGAAGTCTAAATCAATGGGAATTAAAAATTTCACAATTATGTGCCTTGTTTTGTGAATAGTAACTATTTTAAGCTAGTTTATAACATAAGTCAATAAGAAATTTAATTGGTCAACAATGACCAAAACACCCCTAGATAACTAATGGGGGCCGGTTTTTGTGAGGTGAGTCACCACCTTGCTAATTAACAAGTAAATAACAAATGATAAAGCAAGTTACTATTTGCTTTTAACTTACAAATATCTAAAACTAGCTAAGTCTTCTTCATTCTCTCGTTTCCCTTGTTCCCACCGTCTTCTACCTTCCTTCTTGCTCTCTTCTACGGTTGCTACAGCACACCACCATCGACCATCTTCAATCCTTTGTATCTCCTAGCTCCCTTTGCCAAATCAAAAACCAAGACCACCATTCTCCTTGTCTTGCCAAGCTCTTCAACTTCATCCTTTCAAAACTCCAAGAGCTCCATTTCGGTTCCAAGAGGAATCACCATGGGAGGAGCTTGAGCTCATCTTTTTACATTTTATTGTTCTCCTTTGCTTCAAGGTAAGGAAACTCAAAGAAAAACTCCATTTCCTTCATGTTTTTATGTTGTCCGAAAAACACCATTAATGGTGTCTTTACCTTGCTTGTCCTAGCTTCATTTCAATCTCCAAAGGGCTTGGTGGAGTCTTCTCTTGCTACCTATCCAAACTCTCTTTCATTTCCAAGGTAAAACAATCATCTTAATGTTCTAAGACAATATATGTGACTAGGGTTTATAATGAGAGTAAGCTTGAAGCTTGAAAACTCATTACCTTGTTTGTATATTGATTAGAAGTTGACAAACAATTAAAAGCCTTGCTGATTTAGTCAAGGAAACAAGAAAGAAGTTGTGAGGAAAAGAGGTAAATGTGCTAACCTAATGTAGTTTAATGTCTTAGGAGAAATGAGCTTATATTGCTTATTAAAACTACTTAAGGTGCTAATGGTAAATGACTTAGAAAAATACTCTCAAGGGTTTATTAAAAGGCATATGTATTGTTGGGTGTATTTGCAGGTCAAAGGCAAATATAATGTGGAAAATTCAGTGCTTATGGTTTATGCAATTTAAGGGCCTAAGAGCCATGTTATTTAAGGGCCTAAGTGCCAAGCAATTTAAATTATGCACTATATTGTGATGTAGTGTTAAATGAGTGAAGTTTTGTGTATAAGAATGTTCTTGATGGATTTTAGTGTTCTTGGATGTTTAATGGTGAAAACAATGTGTTTTGGTGTAACAAGATGTTAGTAGAACCCATGTCAAAAATTAGGTAATATATAAGAAGTATTAAGTGTCTAAATGAGTTTAGGTGGACTAGGAAGTGTCAGAAGTGACTAGGTATATTACTAGGGAAAGAAAGTGTATTTAGGTGTTTTTAGAGTGCAAAAAGAACTTAGACATTATCTTAGAGATGGTAGGAATCAAATGAGTGTTTTGGAATGCACCAAAGTCATTTTGGAGTGTGTAGAGTTTATGCAAATTTTGGTAAATAAGGAGAAGGTATAAACTTGTAAAGGGATTTCAAGAATGACATAAGGAAATTTGGTTTGTAAGAAAAGATGCTTGGGAGATGATGTTGTAATGGAGAGGAAAATACTTTGGCATAATGGTTATTATAGGCATGAAACACCACTTAGAAACCTAAGGAGAAAACATTATAAGTGTTAGGAGTTTTGGTAAGAAATGAACAAGTGTTTAAGAGTATTGAAAATGAACTTTCCTACACGTCCGAACTTCCGTCCGAATTAGGAAGTCCGGACATGCCCTGTTACGTTTAAGTTTTCTGAGTCTCGGCCAGTGTCCGAACTTCTGTCCGACCCTTGAAGTTCGGATACCGCCATATCTTTTCCCTGATTTTCCTCGACCTATGTCCGAACTTAGGAAGCTCGGACACAAGTTCGGACATACGTCTGGCTTCACCCTTTGAGTCTCGACTTGCGTCCGAACTTGGGAAGCTCAGACACAAGTTCGGACACGCCACTGTGTTGACCAAAAATTTTGTTTAAGGTTAGAAAACGTTATCTAAAAATGGTGATTAGTTAGTGATGATGATATGAGGTTGTTTAATACATTTTAGGTGTGTTATAATGATAATTAAAAGGGTGAAAAGTTATAACGAGTGTGAAAATAAAATAACTAGTTATGTGAAGTAATAAGTTAACAACGAACTAGTGCGTTAATTAACCGACGTTACTAAATGTGTATAGGATTCTCCAACGGTGGAAACCAGTTGAAGCAAGGACCAAGGTATGGTTTTCTTGCAGTCTGTTGCCTACCGGTTTACACCGGCTTGTGTGTTGTTTGTTTTTCTTTGTGTTTATGACCTTGTAAGACTTAAGTCATGTAATTAGTTTATAGTTGTTAATATTACTATGTAGTTAAGGTGTGACTCATTCCCTTGTGTGTGTCTAACAAGACTTAACCACTTGTTGTGATTTGTTTATTGAGTTCATTGTTGAACATCTAACAAGTGCTAATGGGGGAGTGAGGAGTCCGGTAGTTCCGGCCACGCGTGTGAGTATGGGAGTCGATGTCATAACCGGTTCGATTCTCTTTGTATGTTATGGTTGTTTTCCATTTTGGTTTTCAACCTTCCCTTTAGCTTATCCAAGGCTATTTTACTGACTCACGTCGGGCCACAGGGGCATACTATGTTTGTTCGGTGCGCTTGGATCACTATATCTGACACACCTTGGGATTAAGTTATCCATTCAATCTAACAGGACGGCAACGAGTTATGTAACGAGCTTAGCATGAGTTTGGCAACATCCTCTAGGCTCTCCATGTGATCTAATTATGTTGGTTCGTTTCCTAAAAGGAATCGTTCTTGTAATGTTGTGTGTTGGTTGTGCTATGCAATGTTCCTTGCTATGCTATGTATATATATATATGATGTTGTTTAAAATCTATGCCATGTTATCATGACAAATAGTTGCGCGTATCCCGGTAGCCGATGGGCTGTGCGTTAACCATACCAGCCAAGGGTTGCTGACCCCCTCGGGGGCTCCATATTTACATTGCAGGATGAGGATCGAGGAAGCGGAATGGCTTTAGATCTTAGGTTTTAAGTACTTTTGGTTATTTTTGGATGTTGAGCCCGGGATGCGCCTGTGCTTCCGTGGCGTTAAATTTGGTACCGTTAACCTTGACAGTGGCGGTTGTTGACAGTTTCAGTGGCAGTTCACAGTTTACAGCTTACAGTTTCGTTGTAATGTAAATACTCGGTATGTTGGTACTGTATATACGTATGGAGGTTAGTACCTAATGCTCGGGAGTCTGATCATCAGACCGGTACCTTTGTATTTATTCTGCCTTGTTAACCACGTGGGTGGTTAACGGCGTTGTAGCACCAAACCGTTTAGTTATTGTTAGTTGTTTATTTCCGCTACGAACTCAGTTATTGTTAAGTGCGTAGTAGGGGTGTTACACTTCAAATGGGAATTGATCGATTCCTCTCAATCTACATAACCAAATTTAGTGATTCTTGTTTTGTTGGACTCGAATTTGAAAGGTGGTTTCAATGGTACCAATTTTGTGAACTATCGTGCAAAGCTCTGGGATTTTGATTCAGGGTTCATTCAAACTTAGGGTTTGGGTTAACGTTGTTCGAATTTGACAAATTCCCTCAATACAACGCATTTTATAGGTTAAATTAATATGTGGGTATGTTCAGGAATGCAAAAACGAGTGACATTATTGGTATAATTTGGTCAGAATCGTACCGGAATAGAACCGGCGAGGAAAATCTGATTCAATTTCTGGAAAACTTGATATTTTATGTGCAGACCAAGTAGCCTACTTCACGGATCAACTCGTGCCAACTGAGAAGGATTTGATCCACGAAACCTACCACAAGTTAAACTAGGTATGTAACTCTAAACATGAGTGGAAGAATCATTGAAAATGATGAACTAGAGAGAAAGTTACATATCTCATAAGATCCGAGTTTACCTAGTCGGTTTTGGAAAACTTCTGGGCAAAAACCTTACGTGATCGAGGAGGGGACTTTAGACGCCTTAATCTTTCAAATGATTGAGAACTAGCTTGAGGTTATATCAGAAGAGTTGTAGATCGATTAAAGATCTTTAAAATAAGCTATATAATGTAAATTTTCATTCACGGATGAAGAAGATATGATAGGACAAAGTTTACCTTTTCTAATGGATTTCTAGAAGTTCTGGGTTGCAGATTCTCGGGGAGGCAACTTACGATCGATTTTGTGATGAATGTGCGGAGGGTTAGGTTACGTGGGAGTAATGGTTCGAAAGTAGGGTTGTAGTAGGTTTAAATGAAGAAGACGACACTCAAAAATACAATGTATTGGCTGAGATATCAAAGTCTAAAGATGGGGCAACGATCGGGTGGTTGCTGAGAAGACTTAGCCAATTTTTGTGGAACCTGGCAAGTCTGGCATGGCACGGAAACCTAGGCGCGTGGCTGAGTCAGGAAACCCGAGCCACGTCAGCAAACCACTAAATTTTGGCTCTAAACTTCATGATATTATAACTTTGGCTAGGATGATCCGTTTTTAACGTTCTTATTATCAATCTTCTTGGTTTTCCATAACCTTTTTATTGGTATAGGTTTCATGGGCTGGTTTGATGTAACACCCCTACCGCTAATCTCGTCATTATCTCACAATTACTTACCTTCACAGCGGATATTACATACTATTATACCCAAAATTTCAACCCCCTCGGAGTAGTCTCTAAGGCATAGGTGTTACAAAGGGCAAAATGGTCAAAATGCACCAATGCAGGATTTTCCAAGGACATTCTCGGGATTTTCTATTTTCATATGACTTGTTCATTATCTCCAAACACTTCCAAGTATCATAGTAATTATGAAATGTATTTCATGATTTTCTGATAATATTTATTCTGGAAATTAAGCTTTTAATAAGCTAGTTTCTTTAATAAATAACACATGAAATAGCCTCAAAATAGAAATAAAAAGGTATTCAAAATTAAAATAAAATTGTCACATGGTTAGCATGACTACATACAGTCATAAACCTGAAATTATTTTATTTGGAACCTTAGCCCAAAATTTAAAAGAGAAATTCAATCATTTTTGCAATTTTCTTTCTCCTTTGGAAAATACCGAAATCAAAACAAAATGTCATGAAATTTAACACAACATAGAGGATGATTTTTAGAAACTAATGCCATTCGAATTTCATTATTTCGACTTTCCAATAATAAGTTATGAATTATGGGAGATTCCAGATTGTGAGATTTTTATCTAATCGGTTATTTATCGAAATAACCTGATTCCACCTCTCAAAATTCCTAAAATTCATTCTTTACCTTCAGTTAAAATTTCATAAGTTTTCTCGGCCTGCAACATATTTTAAAAAATCAAATTCCCTTAGTGCACAGAATCAGCGTTCTAGATAAAGATCTTGCTCTATCAATTCGACCATGCTCTTTCTATAAAAGGACATCCCAAAAACGAACTAGGGCAGAGGAGAACACTCCCCAAGTCAGAAAACACAGCCACAAGCCTTCTCCCCACGTTTTTGCACTTCCAAGCCTCAAATCAATACCGAAACACTGTCGAAATCACCCTGAAATCACAAAAAACTCTTCCTTTCTTCTTCCATTGAACTTCCAAGCACCAAAACACCAAAAATACAGAAGAAAACCGTCCTTAAACATACAAGTAAGAAGGGGTCAGAAGCTCGGGTCGAAGTTGAACCGGATTGGCAATCAACGAAGCGTTCAAAGTTTCCCGACGTGAAGGAACAACCAAATCTCAAAGCCAAGACAGGTTAAAATTCAAATTCTTTAACTCCACTGATCTCAATACACTTCTGGTTGTAATTCCTCTTTTAATTAACTTTTCTTTGCTTCTAAATTAAGATTTGTTTGTGTTTCTGCCCACTAACTTGTTCAATAAGTTTCGTCCTTAATTCGTAGTCAAATTGAAAACTTTCAATCACTAACGTCTTGTACATCTTTCAGGCTACACACCCATAAATTTTGAACCAAAAACACCACCGGGAACCACCCAAACGCCGCCGTCCGAGGGCGGTCCGCACCCACGGACGCTATGTCCGGGGTCCCGGACGCCTTGTCCGTAAGCCCGGACGCCCCGGACGGTGACAGGACAATTTTATTTTAAATCTAGGATTTTTCAACTTATGTCCGGGCCCACGGACTTTGTCCGTGGCCCCGGACTTTTCAAAATTGTGTTTTCTTATTAATTTGACTTTTCTGTTTATTTTAGATTAACTAGGGTCCGTGGCTTCGGACATTAGGTCCGTGGGCACGGACGGAATCAAAATTTGACCTAATTCTGCCTCCGAAACCCTAGTTTAGGTAGTTTAATTTCACTTTAATTTTCTGTCAAAAAATAAAAATAAAAAAACAGAAGCGCGCACTTAGGTTAAAAACGACTTTGTAGAAAGCTGTAAATAAACCAAGTAGAGGAAAAACGACCTAGGGGTAATGAAAGTAATTTGAACCCTAAATAAGTCGAATACCAAGCCCCCGAACCTAAACTCTCCTTTCCTAATTTGATCTAGGTTAAAATTAGGTGGCGACTCATAATAGGTTCCAGTGAGCTAGCTTAGGTTTAATAATTATTGTTATATGACATAGTTTTAATCTTAGGTTATAAGTGGACCTAAAACCCGGTTAGATCCTAACAGCTTAATCAACTAGGTAGGGTTTAAATCGAGGCTCACAGACTGGCGACTCTACTGGGGACAAATTCTTAATTTAACTTGTTAATTTTAAGAAAGAGGGCTTAACTCGAAATTGTTTATTTACGGCTTTATTACTTTTAATTTACTTTTGTGCGCACTTTAATTTCTGCACCTTTGCATCATGTGAGAGCGAGGGTCCATGCAAACCGATTTTACCCCGGGACCCGTTTGAGGGTCCCCTGTCAGGGACTCACACCTTTTTGGTGATGTGAATAAGTGGGGGAAAAGAGGAGGGTGTCGTCTAACCACACCCCCTTAATACCTGGGCTTTAGCCCCAAGCATTTTCCTGGCAGTATCCTTACCTAGCCCATTGTTTGGTCAGTCAAAGACCCACCGTAGACGCACACCTTCAGGTGATGTGAAAAAAGTGGGGAAGCCCAAAGAGAATAGCGTGCAAGCCCTATTCCTTTGAGGTGACCTGGGCCCATGCCCCAAGCACCTCTCCGGATCGATCCATACCCGGTTTGATTTAAACGTCTAGTGAGGACATGTTGAATTTGTGTGGGCCTTGTTTGCTTGTATGATCGGCCCATTACCCAGCCTAGAGATTGATAGGAACTTCTCCTACATTAACCTAGCCCAACCCGAATTGGCGGCTCTGTTTGTTTGCGGCCTAGAGGTCCTGTTTGGTTTAATATGTGAGTCATTCGGGCTTCGGCCCAAAAGCTTAGACTTAGGTGATTTCTCTTCTGGCCCAATTTGAATTATCCAATTAGTTCTAGGCCCATAAAAAAGAAATCCACCAGAACTTGAAATAACCCACAAGTCCTGAGAATAAAATCTTTTTCGGCTTAGCAACCATCTTCTCTGGCCCAAAGAAAGTTAGGCCCATTTGTGATTTAGGGACCATTCCAGCCCATGCTTTACTCCAGGCCCAAACACATTCCGGCCCAAGGGCTCATTCTAGACTAGGTAGACTTCTTATTCGGGCCCTAGCCCCAAACCCTAGATCTAGGTGTCACCTCTCAGGCCCAATCAAAGCCATCTGTTTAGATTTCAGTCCAAGTTCCAGTTCATAGTCTGAAAGATACAACAGCCCAAACACCTCATTCTCTGGGTATCCTGGCCCACTTGCTTTCAGCCTAAGTCTGTTTCGATCTATCTTGTGAAGCGTCATCTTTTAGCCCACTTCCTTTTGTTAGCTAATAATGGACACAGGTAAACTCAAGTCCTAAGTGCGGTCCAATCGACATGGAAGCCCAGCTCACAATTTTGGAACAAAAGCACATGGCCACCATTGAAGCCATGGAGCAGAGGCATAGTGCTGCCATGGACGCCGTGGAATCTAACTACGTTGCTGTTATCGAAGAGTTAAAAGCAAAGGCTCTTTCCCTCGAGTCCGAACATCAAGCTTGGGATGAGTTAGTGGACAGGCTTCTCAACACCCTTTATGACTGCATTGAAGTTGGCTCCATTAGGGTCCAAGGATCGGAGGGGAATGACAAAGAAATTGCTACAGAACTCAGGAAAGTGATTAGGCAACCGGGAGCAGCAACTTGCATCGAAAGCTGCACCCGCAAGAGAACCAGACATGAGGAAGACAGTGATCGACAGTCAAGAGGACCTGGTTGGAGCGTTGGACAGTAGAACCACCCCGACGGAGTTCTCGACAGAGAGAGTTTACAGACATCGGTCGAACACCAAGACATGCACTTGAAGAGCTTCGAAGAAGATATCTGATCCAACCGCTCGCCCTGAGGCCAGGAACTACTCATTTGGGGAAGGATCTTAATCAATTTTGTCACTTCCATCAGCTGCCCGGTCACGACACTGACCACTGCAGGGCCCTACAACACAGAATCCAGGATCTAATTGACCAAGGGCTCCAATTCTAAGAACATGGTGGAGAGCGCAGAGCACGCGTGCCCAAGCATCATCAGAAATGTTGTTTTTTAGTGTTTTTCTCATTAAATGCATTTCTTTTCTTGACTAGTCGCCTTTCAACTTTTGTAGTAGTTAGTTCCCTTGATCATTTTCGGTAGTTTCCTGAGTTTGTAATTTCCAACATTATTCTTTTTGTTGAATAAAACATAGTTCCATTTTCATAATTTTTGTACAAAGCATTATTCATTAATTCGAAAAACTAAAAAAAGAGCACTCACGTCTTTCAAGGATCACGAAGTGATCATTTTCTGACTATGCAATGGAATACAAAGACTTGCATTTTGTTTCTGAAAATTTGAACATGCCTAACCAAACACCACAACTCACAACCCACAAAGAGGTTCAAGGTCCACATCTATCGAATTGTTGTCATAAACCCCAAAATCAATACTGGGGGCAATCTAAGTTTAAGTTCGTCATCTTTTATCTTTTGTTTAAATGTGCGAACGAGTTTCCGAGTGAAAATCTTGCGAGAGTGTGAGTGAAAAACCATGAGTGAGCGAGCGTGTCATTTTTACACGACTCCGGTGAGACCACATTCAAAGGTGGTAAACGGCATAACTCCGACTGAAGGAGATGATTTGTAAATTTACTCTTAGATCTGCGAAAAGTAACAAAGAATGGATACACAACTATCAGGAATGACGAAGCACCTAGGTACACGCACATAGCCAAAAGCTTGTAAACCCTGTCATTAAACCCTAGGAACCCCCGCCGAGCCTTTCATATATCCCTTTTCGATATTATGAACTCCACAAAATAACCCAGCCAATGATGAATGTCCGACCCGGTGACCAAAGGAAAGGAGGAGCCCGAGTCTCAGATAACATCTTCATCAGTTCAAAGAAGCAGCGCCACTATCAGCATGACGAAGTGATCCGCAAATGGTCCCAGAGTGACACAGGGTCTTAAGAGCTCACATCAAAACAGTTCTCAAAGCCCAAAACCGGGAAACACAAGAACCCCGAAGGCAAAGTCAAAACGAAAAGGCAAACTCGAAGTGCCTCGAAGAAATCCAAATGACAAAAAGAAAATGGTAAAGGACAACTAAAAGTGGTAAAGGACAACTTCAAAAGTCCAGGTCCAGAAGCTCAAAAACAACGTCTACATGAAGCAGCCAGACGACTTCAAGACAAGGAAGATGAATCCGAGAGAAGACGCAAGTTGCAGCTTTGGTCACCCATTTAAGCTCCACATACCTCAAATTCCCTCCATGATCCCGTCGTCTTTCATCACACCCTACGACCACGTTATAAGCTTTAAAGACTCCCGACTTGATAGTTGTGTGTCCAATCACGTGAAAGTAACAGATCAAATGTAAATCCATCAAATGTCGAATTCAATGGTCTAAAAGTTGTGACCATGAGCGAGAAATGAGTGCAAACACAAATACGTGAGTTTAGGTTGGGAAGCACCACATCAAACATAAGCCTTGACCTTGTGAGGACGAGACTTGTTCCCACGTTTAATCAAAGAAAATACTGGGGGCAATCGATCGTTCCGATCATTGCCATGAACTCTAGCTCAGATTGTCCTAAGCAAAAATACTGGGGGCAATTGTTGGTTCCAACAATTGCCATGTCAACACCAATTGGAACCCAAAGCTCAAACATCACCACCACCATCATACACCACCGGCCCGCATAAGCCCTTACCTTTCACATCATACATCACACAGGCTCGCATAAGCCCTTACTTTCACACCATACACCACACAGGCCCAAACCACTACACAGGCCCACATAAGCCCTTACCTTTACATCATACACCATACCCCACCGATGGCATGTTCATCTCCTAGGAAATAAATTACAAGTCCAAGTCTATGATCAGGAAATGATAATTTCACTTTCCTTTTCAGTAAACAGAATTTTCTTCAAACACTGCCACGTTTGGCACCTCTTTCAACAATTTTTTGTCTTGGACAACTTTCCTTCAAATACTTTGGTTTCATAAACCTCATCATGGCCACATTTGGCATACTTTCAGAAATGTCTTGCTTTGGACAATTTTTTATCCTTAACATTGCCATGTTTGGTACATTTTCTAACGATTTCTTGTTTTGGACAAGTTTCCTACATACACTTTGATTGTATTTTGACATGTACATCATCATTTCCACTTTTGGCACTTTCATGATCAACTTTCATCATGATCATTTGCATAAAATTACCTTGCATCCATCCGTACGAGACTCCTCGTCATAGACCAGAGATATAGATTCTCACTCGAAGATACAGATTCTTCAGAGATACGGATTCTCCCCGAAGGTACAGATTCTTCAGGATACAGATTCTCAGCCGAAGATACAGATTCTTCAGGGATACAGATTCTCAGCCGAAGGTACAGATTCTTCAGGATACAGATTCTCAGCCGAAGGTACAGATTCTTCAGGATACAGATTCTCGCTCGAAGATACTTCTTCAGGGATACAGATTCTCAGCCGAAGGTACAGATTCTTCAGGATACAGATTCTCGCCCCGAAGATATAGATTCTTCAGGGATATAGATTCTCAGCCGAAGATACAAACTCTTAAGAGATGCAGATTCTCAGCCAAAGATTCAGATTCACCAGAATAGATGAACTTAACCTTAGGCTCGTCATGAACCTAATTTCCTACCATTCCACTTAGGAACCCATAGGTCCTACTTTACATTTATCAATTTAGGCACACATCACATCAATCTCATTACATCATTTTTCATTTTCAGGTTCCCGACACCTTATAATGCTCGGCGTATTCCATTCAACTTCAGGTTCCCGACACCTTATAATGCTCGGCGTATTCCATTCAACTTCAGGTTCCCGACACCTTATAATGCTCGGTGTATTCCATTCAACTTCAGGTTCCCGACACCTTATAATGCTCGGCGTATTCCATTCAACTTCAGGTTCCCGACACCTTATAATGCTTGGTGTGTCCCATTCAATCTCAGGTTCCCGACACCTTATAATGCTCGGCGTGTCCCATTCAATCTTAGGTTCCCGACACCTTATAATGCTTGGCGTGTCCCATTCAATCTCAGGTTCCCGACACCTTATAATGCTCGGCGTGTCCCATTCAATCTCAGGTTCCCGACACCTTATAATGCTCGGCGTATCCCATTCAATCTCAGGTTCCCGACACCTTATAATGCTTGGCGTATTTCATTCGCTTTCAGGTTCCCGACACCTTAGAATGCTCAGCGTACTTCATTCCTTTATAGGTAGTCAACGCCTTAGAATAGCTTGACATCATCTCATCCTTATAGGTAGTCAACGCCTTAGAATAGCTTGACATTACTTCATTTTTACCTTTAGGGAGTCAGCGCCTTAGAATAGCTCAACATAACTTATCGGATTTCAATTGGCTGTGGGGTCTTTTAAGATCCAAAATTTTGGGGTATCACTCAAGCATCAACTAGTCTTTTCATATTCACTACAAAGTCTAGTTGAAGGGGGGCAATCTGTTATACCCAAAATTTTAACCACCTCGGAGTAGTCTCTAAGGCATACGTGTTACAAAGGGCAAAATGGTCAAAATGCACCAATGCAGGATGTTCCAAGGACATTCTCGGGATTTTCTATTTTCATATGACATGTTCATTATCTCCAAACACTTCCAAGTATCATAGTCATTATGAAAGGTATTTCATGATTTTCTGATAATATTTATTCTGGAAATTAAGCTTTTAATAAGCTAGTTTCTTTAATAAATAACACATGAAATAGCCTCAAAATAGAAATAAAAAGGTATTCAAAATTAAAATAAAATTGTCACATGGTAAGCATGACTACATACAGTCATAAACCTGAAATTATTTTATTTGGAACCTTAGCCCAAAATTTAAAAGAGAAATTCAATCATTTTTGCAATTTTCTCTCTCCTTTGGAAAATACCGAAATCAAAACAAAATGTCATGAAATTTTAACACAACATAGAGGATGATGTTTAGAAACTAATGCCGTTAGAATTTTGTTATTTAGATTTTCCAATAATAAGTTATGAATTATGGGAGATTCCAGATTGTGAGATTTTTAACTAACCGGTTATTTATCGAAATAACCTGATTCCACCTCTCAAAATTCCAAAAAATCATTTTTTACCCTCAGTTAAGTGTTCATAATTTTTCTCGGCCTGCAACATATTTTAAAAAATCAGATTCCCTTAGTGCACAGAATCAGCGTTTTAGATAAAGATCTTGCTCTATCAATTCGACCATGCTCTTTCTATAAAAGGACATCCCAAAAATGAACTAGGGTAGAGGAGAACACTCCCCAAGTCAGAAAACACAGCCACAAGCCTTCTCCCCACGTTTTCGCACTTCCAAGCCTCAAATCAATACCGAAACACTACCGAAATCACCCTAAAATCACAATCCTTTCTTCTTCCATTGAACTTCCAAGCACCAAAACACCAAAAATACAGAAGAAAACCATCCTTAAACATACAAGTAAGAAGGGGTCAGAAGCTCGGGTCGAAGTTGAACCGGATTGGCAATCAACGAAGCGTTCAAAGTTTCCCGACGTGAAGGAACAACCAAATCTCGAAGCTAAGACAGGTTAAAATTCAAATTCTTTAACTCCACTGATCTCAATACACTTCTGGTTGTAATTCCTCTTATAATTGACTTTTCTTTGCTTGTGAATTAAGATTTGTTTGCGTTTCTGTCCACTAACTTGTTCAATAAGTTTCATCCTTAATTCGTAGTCAAATTGAAAACTTTCAATCACTAACGTCTTGTACATCTTTCAGGCTACACACCCATAAATGTTGAGCCAAAAACACCACCGGGAACCACCCAAACGCCGCCGTCCGAGGGCGGTCCGCACCCACGGACGCTATGTCCGGGGTCCCGGACGCCCCCGGACGGGGGCGGGACAATTTTATTTTAAATCTAGGGGTTTTTCAACTTATGTCCGGGCCCACAGACGCTTTGTCCGTGGCCCCGGACTTTTCAAAATTGTGTTTTCTTATTAATTTGACTTTTCTGTTTATTTTAGATTAACTAGGGTCCGTGGCTTCGGACATTAGGTCCGTGGGCATGGACGGAATCAAAATTTAACCTAATTCTGCCTCCTAAACCCTAGTTTAGGTAATTTCAATTCTCTCTTTAATTTTCTATCAAAAAATGTTAAAAATACAAAAAATCAGAAGCGCGCACTTAGGTTAAAAAACGACTCATAATAAGCCGTAATTAAACTAAGTAGAGAAAAAAACGACTTCTAGGGGTAATGAAAGTAATTGAACCCTAAATAAGTCGTATACCAAGCCCCCGAACCCGAACTCTCCTTTCCTAATTTGATCTAGGTTAAAATTAGGTGGCGACTCATAATAGGTTCCAGCGAGCTAGCTTAGGTTTTAATAATTATTGTTATGTGACATAGTTATTAATCTTAGGTTATAAGTGGACCTAAAACCTGACTAGATCCTAATCAACTTTAATCAACATAGGATAGGGTTTAAAATCGAGGTTCACACATACACAACGGTGGGTGTACAATGCCGTTAGTCACCCACGTGACTAACAAGGCCAGTTACAAATACAACATACTATCGGTCTGATGAACTTGAATATACCGAGCACTACTATACCAACAATACATTCCCAATTCCTTAGTCGAATCTTAGTACAAATACAACTTCAAATGAAGTCTTATACAAATGCAATATCTATTCAGTACTATAACGAGTATCTAAATTCCTCAAGTTCGCCGGTAACAAATCGGACTTACAAATCAACGTTTACATTTACAAAGTCAATACAAGTTCTTAATCAATTACCCAAGCTTATACAGCCATCCCCGTTCTACACTCGAACGGTGTTCAACTTCAAGTACCTGGAAAATAAAAATGGTGCCCTTAGGGGTTCAGCAAATTGCTGCATATTAAATTCGCATACCCCACGTGCTAACGGGGGTACGCCGACTATTTTGGTTGACAACATGCGATTCATTTTAATTCAATCAACATGCAGACAATATACATTATATATGTACATTAACACAACCAATGTTCAGCATAGAATACAAACACTGACTCACACGTCAAAGTGGTTAGTTTAATTTATCCTACTCTTAGGCCTTGAGGGTTTCTACCTCACCATGCCTTATTCAATTCTTCATTGTCTTACCCACTCTCTTGGGTTACTTTTACTCAAACACTCTCTTAGATTCATAAATACTGCGAGTCTCCATTTCGAATCTTCATACTCAATTCGCTACTCTCGATACTCAATTACATACTTACTCCTCGCTACTCAATTGCATACGTACTTCTCGATTCTCAACTACATACTTACTTCTCGCTTCTCAATTACATACTTACTGGGTATCTTTTAAGTCATTACCCATGACCTTCGGGCAGAGTCATACTCAAGACTCACCACCAGGCTTACAAATACAAGCAGAGCTATACACTTAGCTCCTCAAATACTCAAATGTCCGTTTCTACCGGGCTACTTAAATTGCCAACACTCCTCTCTCAGAGTTATTTTACAATCTCATGGATTAGCCTAGAAGTATCTCTCTCGATATCCTCTACTAGCTTAGGGAATTACCAATGTCTAGTATTCTCAGATTTAAGGGTTCCCCCATCGTATCGAATACTCTCATGTTCGGGACATTGTTTATATTAGTCGGATCCTCTCATTGTGGGTCAACTATTTTTCTAAGGGGTTTGGAGATCCCTTGTCATTCTTTACTTCTCTCAAAGTTCATGTCTTTGAATTTTCATCAATCCTCTAAATAGAGGTTCCTTACATACTTCCACTAATCATTGTTTTGTGGGTTATTCATTTCGGTTCTCTAACCGTCATCGAGAGTTTACTAATCCGTACACTCTCTCACCTTCTAGTGAGTTCATAGGTTTGCATTATTGTTATTCTTATTTCGATAGTTTTCATGTGTTCCCATGTTTTAGTTACTTAGCGGAACGACTCTATCTACGAGTCACTACTCAAACAAGACTCAACTATGAGTCGAACTACAACATGCATTCGCATCCAAGCACTTCATTCACATTCACACATTTCATGAATTATACAAACTTCCATTCAATAAACTGTCCAACAAGAAGTACTACAACACAAGCACAAGAAAGTACAAACAATCTGATTCGTGCATTTATCTTGTTAAGGTGATCACACAAGGCACACAAGCACACAAATCAGAGTAACACCGTTAGCATACGGGGCATGAGAAAATCATACCTTACACCATGGTTTAACTTTACCGGATCACCTCACATTGCTTGATTCATACTTGATCAGCTGATTACATGTCAAATGGTTCTATTAACAACAATACTTTACGGTAGGTAAATAATTACTACTCCTGTACTTACCCCGTCATCCCGTTATACCTAGTTTCGCTCATGTCAATTTATGTTCTTACTTCTCACTCATTTCCTACACCTGTTTACACTTGTTAGGACCCTTACATATCCCCAAACAAGGCCTTAACAACATCTAAAACCATTACAAATCAATTCCCCACGTTTAGAACCCTTTAAAACACTTCCGACACATTTTTGGGGGTGGTCCTGGACTTGGTCCCTACCCTAAGTCCCGGACCAATAATGAATCATACTCTCGGCCATTTTTATGTACTGGTCCGGGAACTTGTACCTGGCCTAAGTCCCGGACCAGGTGTGCAGACAAATTCTTGGCCATTTTAAAGGTGTGGTCCGGGACTTCACAAAGGAACTAAGTCCTGGACCATAGCAGTAGTATTCCAAAATTGACATTTTTGCATTGTTTTCCAACTCCAAACTTCATCCAATCATTTCCTAATCCTTTTACATGTTTCCTAACGTGTTTAAACACCTCAGAACACTCTTTAATCATGCACTAAACCTCCTTAATTCATTGGTCCAATCCTCACCTCCATAGTTGCTATTAATTTCTACATTTTCATTCCTACATTTTTGCACTTTGCACACTTGTGCGTTCCTAACTTCCTCTTGGTGGTTTACACCATGTTCTCACCCATTTTGACCATTCCAATTAATTCCTAGACGAATGCACCATCTATACCCAAGTCCATTCTCCATTCACATGCTAAACACTTTAGTTCACCACTAGCAAAATTCATGACTTTTCCTACAACATTTGCTACAGTTATTGCATACTCCACACCATCCCTCTTCCAACTCTTATATCCCCTCAAGAGTGGTTAACTAACCCAATTAAATCCCTTACAACACCTAGTTCATTCCCTAGGTTATTCTTACTCACAACAATACCTAAAACACTTTATTTCCACTAAAATTTTGCCATGACTTACCTACAAATCTAACATATCCAAATCCATCCATTCTCACCTTTTCCATTCTAAACTAGCCACGCCCATACAAGGGTCCTACCAGCACACATAATTCCTCTAAACTTCATCAAACAACAATACCAACATATATACTCAATTCATTTGGCTCCAAGGCCCTTAATTCAAGCAATCAATTCACAATTTCTCATCTATCGAACCCAAGCTCAAATCCACAAAATTTTTGGTTCATTCTTTTTGTTTTTCCCCATTCCCAAAAATTCTAAAACATCAAAATAAGCATCAAGGTAGTTTAATTACCTTAATTTCATAAGTTCCTCTTTTTCAAGCCTTCTCTTCTCTTCTTCTCTCTTGATTCCCAAAACCGGTCAAGGGCAATACAATTGCCAATGCTTCAGCCCAACATTAAATAAGGAAAATGAGATTAATCAAGGACACTTAACTCATTAATTAACTCAAGATTACTAGGTAGTGCTTAAAACACTAAGATTGCCATTACCTTTGGAACCCTAGAAATGGGTTCTTTCCATGAATCAAAGGATGGGCTCTAATCCACCATGGAAGGCTTGGAGAGTAGCTCAAAACAAGAAAAGGAACAAGGCATAAGTGGGGCAAAAATCGGCCAAACTAAGAGGTGGAGAAAAATGAGTTTTTCTTGGAGATTTTTACCTTAGGAGAAAGAGGAGGCTCCAAGCTTCAAGAAAATGCCATCTTCTTCACAAATGGGGGTATACCCATGGAGATGAAGTTCATCCTTTTGGGATTTTGAAAAGAGGGAAAGACAGAGCTTGATGAGAGCAAGAAGAATATGTATTTTATTTTGCATTTGGAGCTTAGGAAAACAAGGGAAGCTTAAGTAGCCATGGGAGGAGGAGAAGAAAATCGCCAGCCATAGATGGGGAAAGGAGACGGCAGGAAAGAAGAAGGAAGGAGAAAGAGAAGAAAGAAAGGAAATGAGAGGAGATAGAGGAGGACTTACCTTTTTTTACTTTTTCTTTCTTCTTTTCTTATCTTTCTTTTCTTCCTAACTAGCTAATAATAGAGAGGGGAGGCTGATTTAGTTACTAAAACCATCCCCCACTGTTCACACATGCTGGAGCATTTTTCATCTTTTACAGAAAACGCTCGTTAATTTACCCAGTTTTAGCACTATTCACTAACCGGGCTCGTTTTCTGGATTTTTCTCGTTTCTTTAATTTTATTGATTATTAAGCTTCCATTAATGCTTAATTATAGTTATTTAATGAACTATAATTTTACGGGTTCATTTGACCACTCAAAGTCACGTTTTTGGGTTTTCTCGAAAAATGTGTGGTAAAGCTTCATTAGCGTTTTTAATTTATTTTATGGATCCGTTTCCTTCAGGAATTGTTCCTGTATATTAATTTGGCCTAACTAAGCCTTAGGAATCCATCTAAGACCCTTGTCGAGGTCGTATTCCTCCTACAGTCCCATAACGCTCATTTTTGAGTTTTTCACTTTTTAAGTGTTTTCTCTTTTATTTTGGATTTATTTTCCTTACCAAAATTCTTTAGGCACAAATAGGCCTTTAAATACCATATTAAAATTATTTAATCACCATATTTAAGTTCGGGGTATTTCATTTGACCATTCTCAAAAAGTCAACCTTAGCAAGGCTTAAGGAGCTTTAAGGTTTCTTTGAATTTATATTGACTTTTATGATTCAAATTAATGCTCCAAATATTTTTAAAATCTTTATGATATAATTGGAGTGTCTCGAAATTTTTCCAAGATTTATTGACTTGTAAATCCTATTATTAAATTCATAATACCATATAATAATTTAATGTTTAATAGTATTATTTACGGTTTAATAAAAGAAAACCCCTAATTTTTTTTATATTAATTTATGGGGTATTTCAGTCTACCACCTTAAAAGAAACTTCGTCTCGAAGTTTAAAATCAACTAACAGTCCATTTCCTCTTTCCTAAAAAGTCTAAAATTAAATATATAGTAACTATAATATTTTAGACATATTATAAAAATTTTATTTCATAAAAATCTCGTTGTTATTTATCTAAATAAATCCAAAATACTCAGAAATTACAAAACTTATAACTTACATTTAAAAACTCAAAACCCGTATTAATTTACATGAAAATAAACTAGATTTTATAAGGAATCAATGGTTAAAATTTCGTGTCAAAATACATTAGGGAAGGTCATTAAATTAGTCTAGCAAGTTAGAGTATTATTCAGTAATTTATACTAGCTTAAACATTACTAATCTTCTACGTTATAATCTCGGTCGTCCATTCTTATTAATCACGATTGGACGGATCGTATCACGCGAGTTCATCAGGAAAACTCAAACACACTTCGAATGGGAATTGATCGATTCCTCTCAATCTACAGAACCAAATTTAGTGATTCTTGTTTTCTTGGACTCGAATTTGGAAGGCATTTTCAATGGTACCAATTTTGTAAATTAACGTGCAAAGCTCTGGGATTTTGATTCTGGGTTCATTCGAACTTAGGGTTTGTGTTAACCTTGTTCGAATTTGACAAATTCCCTCAATACAACGCATTAAAGGTTAAATGTAACACCCCTACTACGCGTTTAACCATAATTGAAATCGCAGCGGAAATAGACAACTAAACAATAACTAAACGATTCGGTGCTACAACGCCGTTAACCACCCACGTGGTTAACAAGGCAGAATAAATACAAGTGTACCGGTCTGATGATCAGACTCCCGAGCATAGTTATAAAATCATAAATACATCATATACATTACCGAGTATTTAATTACATTCCTTCACTGTAACCTGACAATATACCGTCACTGTAGTACAACGGAACCAAAACATAACGCCACGGGAGCACAGACGCATCCCAAGCCTACCATCCAAAATAACCAAAAGTATGACATGACCTTGATCTACAGCCACTCTGCTTCTTCGATCCTCATTCTGCAGTATAAATATGGAGCCCCCGAGGGGGTCAGCAACCCTTGGCTGCTATGGTTAACACGCAGCCCATTGGCTATCGGGATACGCGCAACTAATTGTCATGATAACATGGCATTGATTTTACGCAAACAACATATATAGCATAGCAAGAAATATTGCTTAGCAAAACAATACACACATAGTGGGTACACTTCCCACAACAACAAACCACGAAGGTCAGTCAACATCAGAAGCCTAGAGAATGGTTCACCCTCATGTTAAGCTTGTTACAACACACTCATTACGTTCAGTCGAACAGGTAACTTAACTCACAGATGGATCGGATATTGTGACCCGAACACACCACAAAACACATGTTCCCACTAAACCGATCATAAGTCAGAATAGGTAAGCTTTGGAGGAAGTAGCGGGAGATCGAACGCCAAATAAAGGAGGACAATCTTAACATTATAAGAGTCGAATCTGATACAGATATCTACTCTTATACTTACACGTGTGACCGGACTACCGGATTCCTCACTCCCCAGTTAGCACTTGTTAGAAGTTCAATGTTGGAACTTAATAAACGAATCACAACAAGTGGTTAAGTCTTGTTAGACACACACAAGGGACATGAGTCGCACTTTAACAATACAATAATATAAACAACTGTAAACTCGTTACATGACTTAAATCTTACATGGTCATAAACATACAGAAAAACAAACAGCACACTTGCCGGTGTAAATCGGTAGGCAACAGACTGCAAGAAAACCATACCTTGGTCCTTGCTTCGACTGGTTTCCACCTTTGGAGAATCCTATACACATTTAGTAACGTCGGTTAATTTAACGTTCTAGTCCATCGATAACTTATTACTTACATTTCTAGTTATTTTATTTCCACACTTGTTATAACTTTTCACCTTTTAAATTGTCACTATAACACTCCAAACATGTCCTAAACAAACTTATAACATCATTACTAACTAATCCCCATCATTAGACATCGTTTTCTAGCCTTAAACAACATTTTTTGGCCAACACAGTGGCATGTCCGAACTTGTGTCCGAGCTTCCCAAGTTCGGACGCAAGTCGAGACTCAAAGGGTGAAGCCATACGTATGTCCGAACTTGTGTCCGATCTTCCTAAGTTCGGACAGAGGTCGAGGAAAAATCAGGGAGAAGAGATGGCGGTGTCCGAACTTCAAGGGTCGGACAGAAGTTCGGACACTGGCCGAGACTCAGAAAACTTAAACGCAACAGGGCACGTCCGGACTTCCAATTCGGATGGAAGTTCGGACGTGTAGGAAAGTTCATTTCTATACTCTTAACACTTGTTCATTTCTTACCAAAACTCCTAACACTTATAATGTTTTCTCCTTAGGTTTCTAAGTGGTGTTTCATGCCTATAATAACCATTATGCCAAAGTATTTCTCTCTCCATTACAACATCATCTTCCAAGCATCTTTCCTTATGTCATTCTTGAAATCCCTTTACAAGTTTATACTTTCTCCTCATTTACCAAAATTTGCATAAATCTCAACACACTCCAAAATGACTTTGGTGCATTCCAAAACACTCATTTGATTCCTACAATCTCTAAGATAATGCCTAAGTCTTCTTGCACTCTAAAACACCTTAATACACTTTTTCCCTAGTAATATACCTAGTCACTTCTAACACTCCCTAGTTCACCAAAACTCATCTAAACACTTTAAACTTCTTATACATTACCTAATTTTGACATGGGTTCTACTAACATCTTGTTACACCAAAACACATTGTTTTCACCATTTAGCATTCAAGAACATATAATCCACCAACCACTCGTATACACAAAACTTCACTCATTTAACACTACATCACAATATAGTGCATAATTTAAATTGCTTGGACTTAGGCCCTTAAATACATGGCTCTTAGGCCCTTAAATTGCATAAACCATAAACACTGAATTTCCCACATTATATGCCTTTGACTGCAATTACACACAACAATAACGTCCTTTAATAGTCTCTTTGAGAACATTTTACTAAGTCATTCATCATTGGCTCCTTAGGTAGTTTTGATAAGCAATATAAGCTCATTTATCCTAAGAAATTATAAGCTACATTAAGTTAGCATATTTACCACTTTTCCTCACAAACTTCTTTCTTGTTTCCTTGATTAAAATCGGTAAGGATGTTTGATTGCTGTCAACTTCTAAACAATATACAAATAATGAAATGAGTATACAAGCTTTATGCTTCATCTCATTGTAAACCCTAGATACATATATTGTCTTAGAACATTTAGATGATTGTTTTACCTTGGATATGAAAGAGAGTTTGGATATGTAGCAAGAGAGGACTCCACCAAGCCCTTGGAAGATTCAAATGAAGCTAGAACAAGCAAGGTAAAGGCACCATTAATGGTGTTTTTCGGACAACATACAAACATGAAGGAAATGGAGTTTTTCTTTGAGTATCCTTACCTAGAAGCAAAGGAGAACAATAATATGTGAAAAGATGAACTCAAGCTCCTCCAATGGAGATTCCTCTTGGCACCAAAATGGAGCTCTTGGAATTTTGAGAAGATATGATTGAAGAGCTTGATGAGACTAAGAGAATGGTGGTCTTAGTTTTTGATTTGGTAAAGAGAGCTAGGAGATAATGGCAATGGAAGATAGAGGTTGATGTTGTTGCTGTAGCATCACCGTGAAAGAGAGAATGAAGGAAGGTAGAAGACGTGGGAAAGCAAGGGAAATGAGAGAATGAAGATAAGTTTGCTTTTGGAAGATATTAAGTAGTAAAGCAAATAGTAACTTGCTTTTTCATTTGTTATTTACTTGTTAACTTGCAAGGTGGTGACTCACCTCATAAAACCGGCCCCCATTAGTCATCTAGGGGTGTTTTAGTCTTTGTTGACCATTTAACTTATTTATATAGACTTATGTTATAAACTAGCTTATTTTAGTTACTATTCATAAAACAAGGCACATAATTGTGAAATTTTTGATTTCCCATTGATTTAGACCTTCTAATGTGATACTAAGTAGTACACATGTTAATTAAAGAGTAATGATGGACATTTAGCCATTCAAAACTCATTTACAAGACAATTTTTCAAAAATGTGCTTTAAGACTCCTTAAAGCACATTTTGTGTTTTAACTTGTTTTCAAGCTTGGTTTTCTTTGGTAATTGGTTTAATATGTCCATTAATATATAAATAAGGTCTTGGTAAGCTCATTAGGTCCTAGCCAAGACTATCCCAAGCTTAGAGCACATTCTGGCCCTTATTGACTTTCAGGTATTTATTCGTGTTTTCTATGGTTTAAATTGTTTACTAATATTTCTAAGACTCTTTTTAGTCTTAATATACCATATTTTAATGTTTAAATAACATACTAAGGTTTGGGGTATTTCATTAAATTAATAGGTGGGTATGTTCAGGAATGCATAAACGAGTGACATTATTGGTAAAATTTGGTTGGAATTGTACCGGAATAGCACCGGCGAGGAAAATCTGATTCGATTTCTGGAAAACTTGATATTTTATGTGCGGACCAAGTAGGCTACTTCACGGATCAACTCGTGCCAACTGAGAAGGATTCGATCCATGAAACCTACCACATGTTAAACTAGGTATGTAACTATAAACATGAGTGGAAGAATCATTAAAAATGATAAAGTAGAGAGAAAGTTACAGATCTCACAAGATCCGAGTTTACCTAGTCGGTTCAGGAAAAATTCTGGGCAAAAACCTGACGTGATCGAGGCGGGGACTTTAGACGCCTTAATCTTTCAAACGATTTAGACCAAGCTTAAGGTTATTTCCGAAGTGTTTACAGCGATTAAAGATCTTTAAAATAAGCTATAGAACACGAATTTTCATTCACGGATGAGGAAGATATGATAGGACGAAGTTTACCTCATCTAATGGATTTCTGGAAGTTCTGGGTTGCAGATTCTCGGGGAGGCAACTTACGATTGTTTTTGTGATGAATGTGTGGAGAGTTAGGTTACATGGGAGTAATGGTATGAAATTAGGGTTGTAGTAGGTTTAAATGAAGAAGACGACACTCAAAAATACGAAGTATTAGCTGAGATATCGAAGTGTAAAGATATGGCAACGATCAGGTGGTTGTTGAGAAGACTTAGCCATTTTTTGTGCAAACTGGCAAGTCTGGAGTTACACGGAAACCTAGGCCCGTGGCTGAGTCAGGAAACCTGAGCCACATTAGCAAACCTCTAAATTTTGGCTCTAAACTTCATTATATCATTACTTTGGCTAGCATGATCCGTTTTTAACGTTCTTATTATCAATCTTCTTGGTTTTCCATAACCTTTTTATTGGTATAGGTTTCATGGGCTGGTTTGACCATTCTCAAAAAGGCAACCTTAGCAAGGCTTTAGGAGCTTTAAGGTTTCTTTGACTTTATATTGATTTTTATGATTCAAATCAATGCTCCAAATATTTTTAAAATCTTTATAATATAATTTGAGTGTCTCAAACTTTTTCCAAGATTTATTGACTTATAAATCCTATTATTAAATTCATAATACCATATAATAATTTAATGTTTAATAGTATTATTTAGGGTTAAATAAAAGAAATCCCCTAAATTAATTTAGATTAATTTATTGGGTATTTCAGTCTACCCCCCTTAAAAGAACCTTCGTCTCGAAGTTTAAAATCTACTAATAGTCTATTTCCTCTTTCCTAAAAAGTCTCAAATTAAATATATAGTAACTATGATATTTTAGACATATTATAAAATTTTTATTTCTTAAAAATATCTTTGTTAATTATCTAAATAAATCTAAAATACTCAGAACTTACAAAAATTATAACTTACGTTTAAAAACTCAAAACCCGTATTAATTTACATGAAAATAACTAGATTTTATAAGGAATCTATGGTTAAAATTTCATGTCAAAATACATTAGGGAAGGTCATTAAATTACTCTAGTAAGTTAGAGTATTATTCAGTAATTTATACTAGCTTAAACATTACTAATCTTCTACGTTATAATCTCGGCCGCCCATTCTTATTAATCACGATCGGACGGACTGTATCGCGCGAGTTCATCTGGAAAACCCAAACACTCTTCGAATGGGAATTGATCGATTCCACTCAATCTACAGAATCAAATTTAGTGATTCTTGTTTTGTTGGACTCGAATTTGAAAGACGGTTTCAATGGTACCAATTTTGTGAAATATCGTGCAAAGATCTGGGATTTTTAGTCTGGGTTCATTTGAAGTTAGGGTTTGTGTTAACCTTGTTCGAATTTGACAAATTCCCTCAATACAACGCATTATAGGTTAAATTAATCGGTGGGTATGTTCATGAATGCAAAAACGAGTGACATTATTGGTATAATTTGGTCGGAATCGTACTGGAATAGCACCGGCGAGGAAAATCTGATTCGATTTCTGGAAAACTTGATATTTTATGTGCAGACCAAGTAGGCTACTTCACAGATCAACTCGTGCCAACTGAGAAGGATTCGATCCACGAAACCCACCACATTTTAAACTAGGTATGTAACTCTAAACATGAATGGAAGAATTATTGAAAATGATGAAGTAGAGAGAAAGTTACAGATCTCACAAGATCCGAGTTTACGTAGTCGGTTCTGGAAAAATTCTGGGCAAAAACCTGACGTGATCGAGGCGGGGACTTTAGATGCCTTAATCTTTCAAACAATTGAGAACTAGCTTGAGGTTATTTCAGAAGAGTTTTAGAGCGATTAAAGATCTTTAAAATAAGCTATAGAACGCGAATTTTCATTCACGGATGAAGAAGATATGATAGGACAAAGTTTACCTTATCAAATGGATTTCTGGAAGTTCTGGGTTACAGATTCTCGGAGAGGCAACTTACGATCGATTTTGTGACGAATGTGTGGAGAGTTAGGGTACGTTGGAGTAATGGTTAGAAAGTAGGGTTGTAGTAGGTTTAAATGAAGAAGGCGACCCTAAAAAATATGAAGTATTGGCTAAGATATCGAAGTCTAAAGATGGGGCAACGATCAGGTGGTTGCTGAGAAGACTTAGCCATTTTTTGTGGAAACTGTCAAGTCTGGTGTGGCCCGGAAACCGAGGCGCGTGGCTGAGTCAGGAAACCCTAGCCACGTCAGTAAACCTCTAAATTTTGGCTCTAAATTTCATTATATCATAACTTTGGCTAGGATGATCCATTTTTAACGTTCTTATTATCGATCTTCTTGGTTTTCCATAACCTTTTTATCGGTATAGGTTTCATGGGCTGGTTTGACCATTCTCAAAAAGTTAACCCTAGCAAGGCTTAAGGAGCTTTAGGGTTTCTTTGACTTTATATTGACTTTTATGATTCAAATCAATGCTCCATATATTTCTAAAATCTTTATAATATAATTGAAGTGTCTCGAAAATTTTCCAAGATTTATTGACTTATAAATCGTAATATTAAATTCATAATAACATATAATGTTTTAATGTTTAATATTATTATTTAGGGTTTAATAAAATAAATCCCCTAAATTAATTTAGATTAATTTATGGTGTATTTCACTTTGAGGCAAGGGATTTTTCGCACAAGAGCTCTATAGAGTGTTTGTAAGGAAGAAGAGAAATTGCTTGAATGCTTGGAGAGTTTAGAAAGTGAGGGTAAATAGTGTGATGAGTGCAGGACTCTCTTCGCCCTTTTATAGTTATCGAGTAACGGTCGGCGACCGCTCCTCGTCCTCTCGCTAACATGTCCCAACTATATTATTCGTAACGGGCAGCAATCGTGACGGTTGTCATCGATCCGTTGCGTTTTTCCCGTTTTTATCCGTTGCACTCTCTCTAATCTATCCTTACTTTTGTGGAAATACTGACATATCTGTTTCAAGTAGTCGTTTGACTTGTTTTTCATGCATTTAAATGTACGTTGACTACTGAATGACCATGTTAAAGGTGTTGCTCACGTGTCGGTGACCGATCGTGGGAATCAAAAGACAGTCTAATCGTGATTAATGAATATCATTCCAAGATCATGAACAATCTTGTTGAATTTTTCTCTAGTTTGAGGCTTAGTAAAAATGTCAGCTAGTTGGTCTTCGGTAAAAATGTAATTTAAACCAACTAATTCCTTTTCACAACAATCTCTAAGAAAATGATGTGTAATGTCAATATGCTTGGTACAAGAATGATGCATAGGATTTTTGGAAATAGAGATGGCACTTGTGTTATCACACATAATTGTCAACGTACTTGTCTTGACTCCATAATCACTAATTTGCTGTTTGAGCCACAAGAGTTGAGCCCAACAGCTTGATGCAGCTATGTATTCAGACTCAGCAGTTAAGATTGCTACACTTTGTTATTTTTTTTATCCCCATGCGATCAAACATGAACCAACAAAGAATGTTGTCCCTGACGTGGTTTTTCTAGCAGTGATAGATCCTCATAATCTGCATCTGAAAAACCTATAATATTACAATTGGTGAACTTAGGATAAAAGAGACCAAGGTTCATGGTCCCTTTGAGGTAACGTAGGATTCTTTTTACAGTTGTGAGGTGACTTTCTCTTGGATCTGCTTGAAACTTGGCACATAAGCAAATGTTATACATAATGTCAGGTATACTAGCAGTTAAATAGAGTAGAGAACCAATCATCTCCCTGTATGATCGTTGGTCGACCGGTCGGTCACCAGTTATGATGCCCATTTTTGTGCCAACTGCCATAGTTATGTCAAACGCATTACATGCCTTCATTCCAAATTTCTTTAGCAAATCCTTCACATACTTTTGCTGGGATATGATTATTCCTTCGTTATCTTACTTGACTCGAAGTCCTAAGAAGAACTTCAATTCCCCTAAATCACTCATCTCAAACTTCTTGCAATATCTTTCATTAGAGGCTCCATAGATTATATCATCAACATATACTTGCACAATTAAGAAGTCCCTTTTGTTGTTGTAAAAAAACAAGCTTCTATCCACCTTTCCTCTCTTGAATTGGTTTTCTAAAAGATAGGAGGATAGACAGTTGTACCATGATCTTGGAGCTTGTTTGAGCCCATAAAGAGCTTTGTCAAGCTTGAGTACCATGTCTTTTCCATCTTGAGTCTCAAAACCCGGAGGTTATTCAACATACACTTCTTCCTTGACGTACCCATGGAGAAAAAGCACTTTTGATGTCAAGTTGGAAGAGTTTGATTCCTTTATGTACGGAAAATGCAATTAGTAATCTGATGGACTTCATCCTTGCTACTAGAGCAAATGTCTCTTGGAAAAGTCTATCCCTTCTTGTTGACAATACCCCGAACTTAACTATGGTGATTAAATCTTTCTAATATAGTATTTAAGGGCCTAATAGCGCCTAAGGAATATTGGTGAAGAAAATAAAACCAAAAGAAAAGAGAAAACGCTTAAAAGAGAAAAATGTAAAAATGAGCGTTACATAACCATAGGAGGTACGTGACCTCTACTAGGATCCTATATGGGTTCCTAAGGCTTAATTATGCCTAAATAATATGTAGAAACAATTTCCAAAGAAAACAGATCCATTAAACGGATTAAAAACACAAACGAACCACAAAGCGCGTTTTCCGAGGAAACATAAAAAACATGACTTTAAGCAGGTTAAATAGACCTGTAATAATTTTAGTCAATCAAACGTCTACAATCCGACCTTAGCAAAGGACTAGGACCATTAAAATTAATTAAACAAGAAAATTCCAGAAAACGGGTTCCGGTGAGTGAATAGTGTAAAAACTGGAACTTGTGGGGTGTTAAGTGTAATAAAGCTAAACAAACCCTTCCCTTTGGTAAATAAAAATCAGAAGTTATGTGAGTGTGTGAATGTGTGAGTGGGGACGATTTGTTCAGCCCCTCCCCCTTCTTTATTTCCCCTCACTCACAAAAGACAAAATAAATAAAGTAACAAAGTACAAAAGTAAAGGGTAGTCTCTCTCCTCCGTATTTCACTCATTTCTCTCACGTTTTTCTTCCTCCCATCTGAACTCTCCTTCTTCCTCCAGCCAAGTATGGCGATTTGCAAACCCTCTCAACAGCCTCTCTTCCTCTCCATTGTTGAAGGCTCAAACCTTGTCCAAATCCCATTAAAATTGTACCAGTGAACTCCCCTCACTTAGAGAGTATTTCTCTCTTTTCAAAATCAGAAAAACTCACACTTCATCTCCTTGGGTGTGGCTCTTCTTGAAGCTTGAAGGTGACCATTTGAAGCCAAATCACCTCCTAGTTGTTCTAAGGTAAGAAAGTGACTTGAAACCTCTTTTTTCCAGCTTTTTCTTTGCAAATGAAAAAGCCAACGTTGAACTCCACCATGTCTTCATTCCAGCCAGTTTTATCTTCCCTTATTGGAGCTGGAATTTTGCCACCTTGCTGTCAAAAACCCTCACCTAGAAGTGCAAGGTAATGACTCCCTTAAAACCAAAACATGTGCTTGTTCTAGGTTAGTTTAAGGGCTAGTTCTAAGTTAGCATTACGGTGTATTTGGTGGCTGTAGCATAATCGATTTTGTGAGCCAGGAACAAGAGGGAAAAGGAAAGAACAAGTAAAGAAGGGGAAAGGAAGAAAAGAAAGGAAGCTAGCAAATTCAAGGTAAATGAGCTAAACATTGAGCTAGTTTGTATGTAGTGTAAAAACAGAATTTTAAAACTTATGTGTGAGGAGTTACATTGTTGTTAAGTATTGTCTATGCTCCTACATATTGAGTAAGAGATTAAGTTATTTTAGTGATGTTTAAATGTGGAGTAAAGGCTTGGAAGCCAAAGAGAAATAAATGTGTATGTACAGGAACTAATTTGTTGTAGTGTGTAGAATAATGTGGTCATTGGGATTGGTTGAGTGAGCAAAATGATGTGGTGAGAATGCTAAATTTTAAGGGAACCTCTGTCGAAATTCACTTGGGAACTAGGTGACATAGTGTGAAATGAGAAGAAATAACCTAGGATGCACTAAGTGTGTTTTGGAGTTGATTGAGTAATTAATCACCTTGGAGACTAGATGTGATTGAATGTTATATATGGGTAAGACTTGGGATGGAGGTAAGGTAATGAAAGAACCATTGGGTTAGTGAAGAGAGGAAGAGCAAAATCTGTAGCAAAGAGTTTTATGAGGATTAAGAGTGGGAAAATGATGTAAGGAAACCAAGAAATGGATGATGAGTATAATGAATGAATTAAGGAGGTTTAGAGTGCCTAATTGGTGTAAAAACATACTAGATTATGTGTGGAAAGATTAGGAAAGGATTGAGTACGAAATAGGGGTTGAAAGGAGGCTGAAAAGTTGCAAAATAATGTGTAACAGGGTTGGTCCAGGTTTACAAACCGGTACACAAACCTGGACCACCACAAAAACACGCCAGGAACTCACAACAGGGTGTGGTCCGGGTTTGTATCCCAGTACACACACCCGGACCATAGTGAAAAAGCGACAGAAAGTGTATTCCAGGTTTGGTCCGGGTTTGTAACCCCGGACACAAGCCCGGACCACCCCAAAAATTCACCAAAATGTGTTTTAATGCATTCTAATGATGGGGATTTGAATGGTATTGGTATTATAAGATTGTTAAGACTTAATTAATGACATATAAAGGTCATTAGGAGTGTAAACAAGATTGAGAAGTAATGAGAAGTAAGTAACCTATGTGAATGAATTTGAATTGTAAGGGATTAGTAGTTGTAAATCGGGAAACACTAAAGATGAAATGGGTTAGGTTAACTATAGATAATTAACCGCCCGATTCTATGTATGTTATAGGATTTGAATGATTGGACTCCGAAGGAGAGTCGGTGATCAAACAACTACGATGAACGGCATGATTTTCTCATGCCCCGTATGTGAAATACCCCAAACCTAAGTATGCTAAGTAAACATCAATTTATGATGTAATAAGGCTAAAATATGCCTTAGAAACATTGGCATACAATTTAAACCAATGAAAACACAAGAAAACGTCATAAGGGCAATTTAGGCAAAAATGTGCTCTAAGCTTGGAGGGACTTTGATTAGCACCCAAATATCATTATAAGACTTTATTAACATGATAAAAGACATGTTAAATCAATTACCAAAGAAAACCAAGCTCAAAAACAAGTTTAAACACAAAATGTGCTTTAAGACTCCATAAAGCACCTTTTTGAGAAATTGTCTTAGAAATGAGTTTGCCCATGATTACACCTTAATCAACATGTGTACTAATTAGTATCACATTAGGAGGCCTAAATCAATGGGAAACCAAAAATTTCACAAATTTGTGCTCTAATTTGTGAATAGTGCCAAATAGTGCCTAGTTTAGTCTTTAGTCAACTTAGTTTAGTTAATTGGTCAATAAAGGCCAAAAATGCCCTTATTTAACAAGGGGGCCGATTTTTGAGAGTGGTGAGTCACCACATGAGTCATCCAACTTAAGAAAAGAAGAGGGAAATAAGAAAAGTTACTATTTGTTTTTTAAAACAAAATATCTTCTTGTAAGCTACCTTTCTTCTTCTCTCTCTTCATTTCTATTCTTCCCATCGGTTTCTCCTGCCTCCTCTCTTCTTCATTCACGTAAGAGCAGCCTCCATTGTTGCCTCACCTTGCTTTGCCCTCCAAATCTCCATTTTAGCTCCAAATAAAAAACTAAGCATAGATTTCTCTTAGTTAGACCAAGGCCTTGCTTCCTATCTTTTCAAAAATTGAAAAGCTTCACTTTGGAGCCATGGGAAAACGCCATTGAAGGGGGAAAAACTAGCTTGAGGTGTTCATTGTCTTCTCCATCCATTCAAGGTAAGGAAAATGTAAGAAAAACCAAGTTTCCATCACTTTTCCTTCATAACCGAAATTCATCTCTTCATGGGACCTTGTTTTATCCCTTGTTCTAGCTTGATTCTATTCTCCAAAGACTTGAGGAGGTCCTGCCTTGCTTCATTATGAAATCCATTCCAAAATTCAAAGGTAAACATACACTTTTAAGCTTTAAAACACACATTTTAACCTAAGAATGAATTCTATGAGTTTAGGCATATTTGTAACACCCCCAAACACTGGCCTAGGAGTTAGGAGTATTACACACCGCGTATTATTACATAATAACACAAGGCTCTAATAAACGAACTTAAACAAATAATCAAACAAGGCCCAAACGAATACTTGTATAAGATTATTAACAAAGTGATGTCAAAACATCCCAAAGGTTATTACAAAACCCACCAAACGAATATCAAAAGCGGAAGCTAACAGAAGAGGCACAAAGGCTCAAAGTCAATACAAATGTCTCAAAAGAACTAAACATAACAAAAGCTAAACTCTAGAAGTTGAGCAAAGCGATCCTCGCTGATCAATCTGCAATGTTAGATAAAGTAGGGGAATGAGCAAATAACTATGCCTAGTAGATGACAAACTTCATCAACCAGCATGCACAAAACATTTAAAGAATATCAACAAGTCAGAAGGAGTCGAAAGGAATCCGTAACATGTCAGAAAACAGAAGCAAAAATCCATACAACAAAGGACTAAACAGAGTCAGATACAGACAGAATCTGAAAACAGAACGGGACACTAGTTGATCATAGCATACAGACAGAACGAGCAAACAACTCGTGAACAGAACGAGGAAACCTCACTCGTAAATAGAACAGGTGGAACACCTGTGAACAGAACGGGGAACATCACCCGTGAACAGAAGGATCCTACATAGCGCGCTACGAGACAGCGAGACCAGCCATCCAAAGGTTCAGACACAGAGATAACTAGGTCCCAAAACAGAAGCTTAAAACAATTAAGCATATGTGAACCAAGGGCACCAGAAAGCACATAGATAGCTTGGAAATCAGAAGGGGAATCCAACCCCGCAAACGGAAGTCAAAACGGAGCTCAAACGAGCCAGTTATGGTCAAAACAGTAGCTCGTCCGAACTTGTGTCCGGACATCAATGTTCGGACACAAGTCGAACCTTAAAACAGAGGCAGAGACAGAGGTGTCCGAACATCAAGCTCAGACGGATGTTCGGACGTTCTTCGGAAATCAAATACGTGTCGTGTCCAAACATGTGTCCGAATGACAACGTTCGGACACAAGTCGAAGCAAAATCAGAAGAATGAGATGGGTGTGTCCGAACTTCTGTCCGGACTTACAAGTTCGGACACCATTCGAGACTTGTAAGTCGGACTCATCCTCGCACCCCGTCCGAACTTCAAAGCTCGGACGGAAGTCCGGACACAGCGAAAAACTCATAAAACACAAGCGTAACAGGGCATGCCCGAACGTCAAAGCTCAGACAGACGTTCGGACATACCAAAATGTGCAGTTTCCAGAAACGAATTCACAGCAAATCAGTGGTCTAAACACAACAAAACAGAAGTAGTGCGTGGAAAACAACCTTGGGCGTTTGTGGTTATCAAAACAATGCAAACGGACTGATTCATAAACACAACGCAGAGACAATTCACACATTAGAAACTGGAATCTGAAACGCCCCAAGGCTGAACACACTAGCCGAATCCATAAGCCACCTACCTCAATTTACAGCAGACGAACCTCAATCTGAACAGCAGAGCCCAAATCACAGCAGTAACCTAAATCCAAGCAGTCACCCAAACGCAGACCGGAAATGCAATTCCCAAACTCTGAACCGACGCAATCAAAGAACAGACCAAAGAACAAACCGAAATCAGAATGAGGAGAACTCAGGAACCGAAGAATTAACAAACAGAGTAATCTGATAACCCTACCTTGAAGGAACCAGCAATTCGCAACGGCGGAGTAATCCACAGTAGAACTTGGATAGAAGAACAACGTCAAAGGAGTCTTGACTAATTGAGAACAGGAACGGCGCTGGATGAAGAGAGAGAGAACAGAGAAGGGAGCGTACTGACGGTTTCCAATATGAGCGAGGGTTAGAACGTGACTGAGAGTGAGGGGAATTAAGGAGTACCATTACTGATTAAGGAAACTAAGTAATTAAAAGATAGGGATGCTAATTCTCACCTTAAATGAAATAAGAGAAGAAAAGACTCCCTTGTCCTTGTCTTTAATCAAAAGGATTTCCATGCCCCGAATCCAGAATGCAACAACACAAGGTCACTTGTGACGAAATAACACTGAAGCGAAACTTTGGGTTATAACATCACCTCCCCCTTAAAAGAATTTTGTGCTCGAAATTAAAACGTACCTACTGCTCGAAAAGGGCGGGAAACTTGGAACGTACTTCACTTTCAACCTCCCAGGTCGCTTCTTCCTCTGACTGACCCGACCACTGCACCTTCACCAAGGGCATGGTCTTACTCCTGAGCTTGCGAACATCCCGGGCTAAAATCCTCGAAGGAACTGCTTCAAAGGTGGAGTCCTCCCTCAACTGAAGCGGACTGAAGTCAATCACATGCGACGGGTCCGGAATATACTTCCTCAGCATAGACACGTGGAACACACTGTGAACATCAGCCAACGACGGTGGCAAGGCTAAACGGTAGGCAACCGGTCCGATCCTTTCCAGGATCTCAAACGGACCCACAAAGCGAGGGCTAAGCTTGCCTCTCTTCCCAAACCGAACAACTCCTCGAACTGGAGAAACCTTCAGGTACACATGGTCGCCCACCTCAAACTCTAGAGGTCGTGTCCTCTGATCGGCGTAGCTCTTCTGACGACTCTGAGCCACAAGCAAGCGCTCCCTGATAGACTGAATCTTACTCACAACATCTTCAACCAAGTCCGGACCAACAACTGCTCTCTCTTTCAGATCATCCCAACAGATGGGTGATCTGCACCTCCTGCCATACAAAGCCTCAAACGGGGCCATCTCGATACTAGTCTAGAAGCTGTTATTATAAGCAAACTCTTTCAGCGCAACGTGCCCAACTGCCTCCAAAGTCAAGCACACATGCTCTGAGCATGTCCTCAAGGACCTGATTTGTCCTCTCTGTCTGCTCGTCTGACTGAGGATGACACGCTGAACCGAAAGATAACTTCGTCCCCAAAGCCTGATGCAAACTCTGTCAGAATCTGGACACGAAACGCGGGTCTCTGTCAGATACAATAGAAGCAAGAACTCCATGAAGGCATACGATCTCGTCCATATATAACTGAGCCAAGCGATGCAAACTGAAAGTCTTCCTGATAGGCAAGAAATGAGCGCTCTTTGTGAGCCGGTCCACAAGTACCCATACTGCGTCGAAACCTCTCGGAGTCTTAGGTAAACCCATGACATAATCCATGCCGACACTCTCCCATTTCCACTCCGGAACCGGAAGAGGCTGTAGCAAACCCGCTGGCCTCTGATGCTCCGTCGTGACCTGCTGGCAGGTCTGACATCTGGACACAAAATCAGATATATCTCTCTTCATATTGTTCCACCAAAAGGTCTCTTGAACGTCCCGGTACATCTTCACACCTCCTAGGTGTACCGAGTACAGGGCTCCATGAGCCTCCAGCATAATCTCTCGCCTCAAGGCATCATCCGCAGGCACACAGACACGGTCTCTGAATCTCAGAAAGCCGTCCTCTGAAACTCTGAACTCACTCCTGACCAGCAGCAACCCCATCTTTGATCTTACCCAACCCAGCGTCGAGCTCCTGACTGGCCTTGATCCGGTCGATCAAGGTAGGCTGAATCTGCAACACTGTTAACATCCCAGACCTCTCTGGACAGACGACCCATACGCTGCAACTCGAGAGCAGACCTCTGCACACCAGACAAAGCACAAACGGCTCCCGACGGACCCCTCCTACTGAGCGCATCAGCAACCACATTCGCCCTACCAGGATGGTAGAGGATCTCCAGATCATAATCATGTAGCAACTCGAGCCACCTCCTCTGCCTCAAGTTCAGCTCCTTCTGAGTGAACAGATACTTGAGGCTCTTGTGGTCCGTATACACCTTGCACACTGCTCCATACAGGTAGTGCCTCTAAATCTTCAGAGCAAACACCACAGCAGCTAACTCCAGGTCGTGGGTCGGATAGTTCTTCTCATATGGCTTCAACTGACGAGAGCCATATGCTACTACTTTCCCATGCTACATCAGAACACACCCAAGTCCCTTATGGGATGCATCACAGAACACCTCTAGACCCTCGGTCCCCTCTGGAAGAGTCAGGATCGGCGCAGATGTCAACCTCTTCTTCAACTCCTGGAAACACAGCTCACAGGCCTCACTCCACTCGAACTTCACATCCTTCTACAGTAGACGAGTCAACGGAATCACCAACCTAGAGAAGCCCTCCACGAACTTACGATAGTAGCCCGCTAGTCCAAGGAAGCTACGGATCTCTCCAACATTAGTGGGTCTGGCCCACTCTGTAATAGCCCGAATCTTCTCCGGGTCCACGGAGATACCATCCTTGGAGACAACATGTCCCAAGAACACCACCTGATCCAACCAGAACTCGCACTTCTTCAGCTTCGCATACAGCTCCTTCTCCCTTAGAGTCTGGAGAACGGTCCTCAAATGTTCCTCGTGCTCCTCAGCACACTTGGAATACACCAAGATGTCATCAATGAATACTACGACAAACTGGTCCAAAAACGGCTTGAAGACCCGGTTCATCATATCCATAAATACAGAAGGCGCATTCGTCAGACCGAATGGCATCACTAGGAACTTGTAATGTTCATAACGAGTCCTAAAGGCGGACTTAGGCACGTCGTCAGCCCTAATCCTCAGCTGATGATAACCGGACCTCAGATCGATCTTCGAAAACACCTCAGCTCCTGCTAACTGGTCGAACAAGTCATCAATGCGCGGGAGAGGATACCTATTCTTAATGGTAACCTTGTTGAGCTCCCTGTAGTCAATGCACAAGCGCATGCTACCATCCTTCTTCTTAACAAACAGAACGGGCGCACCCCAAGGCGACACACTAGGGCGAATGAAGCCCTTGTCCAGCAGCTCCTGCAACTGGACCTTCAACTCCTTGAGCTCAGCAGGCGTCATGCGATATGGGGCCTTAGAAATGGGCTGAGTCTCAGGTGCGAGCTCGATCGAGAACTCCACCTCTCTAATAGGGGGAAGCCCAGGTACATCATCCTGGAACACATCGGGGAAGTCTCTGACCACTGGAATCTCTTCCAACTTCACGTCCTTGCGAACCTTAGGGTTGTAGCACAGATATCCCTGGCATCCTTTCCTCAGAAAGCGAAACGCCTGCATAGCTGATATGACAGGCAGCGAGCACGGGAGTCCATTACCTGCTACAACTAGGCGGGGCTGACCTGGCTCCTCAAAAGTGACTCGCGAAGCAGCACAATCAATGTGGGCATGGTGCGCAGCAAGTCAATCCATGCCCAAAATCACATCAAAATTTGTCATCTCCATCGGGATGAGGTTAGCACACAGAGTCCTATCTCTGACTAACACAGGACTATCTTTACAAACAGAACTCAGAAGCACAGAAGAGTCCCTAATTAATGGACTATGCACACACATCTCAACACCCAGAGGCACAACAGGCAAACCAAGCTCACCCACCAACTCAGCAGAAATAAAAGAGTGGGTGGCTCCAGAGTCAAACAACCAGAAAACAGAACGAGAAGACAGTTGGAGAATACCTGTGACAACTCCGTCAGTCGATTGGTCTCTCTCTCCAGCCATCGCGTACACTCTGGCCTGGCCCTGGGGCTTCTTCTGCTCAACCCGGTCTCGATCTCTGGACCCTGAGGCAGGCTCACCAGCTCTACCTCCAGAGCTACCTCTGCTCCTCTCAGCCTGAGGGCAGTCAGCTATCCTATGCTCCAAGGATCCACACTTGAAGCAGGCTCCGAACTTCCTGTTGCAGTCCTGACCTCTGTGAAACTTGCCGCAGACCCGACACATCGGAGCGGGAGCTGACGAAGACGAACCACCTCTATCTCTCGAACGGTCTCCAGCTCGGTCTCCAGTAGACTGCTTCTTCTGAGAAGTAGACTGATCCCTCTTGTCGCTCTCGTCAGACCTCTGCTTCCTCTTCAGGTCCTTCCCGCCAGACTGGCGGCCCTTCAGTTCAGCCTCTACAAATAGGGCGACATCAGCAACGTCCCTGAAGGTCATGTGACGCAGAGGCGTCACAGCAGAACGGATATCCGACCTCAAGCCGCTCTCAAACTTCCTGGCCTTCCAATGCTCATCCGGCTCAGGCGCGAACTTCGACAGGCTGATGAACTTGCGCACATACTCCTCCACACTCATATTGCGCCCCTGGCGAAGCCTATTATACTCCAAGATGCGCTGGTCCTTATAGACGTCGGGGTAGAACTACTTGTTGAACTCCCCGGTAAACTGGTCCCACGTCCATGGCTGTGGGAACTTCCCCGTCACAGACCTCCACCACTCCTTGGCTTCGACATTGAAAAGAAATGTGGCGAAGTCTACCTTCTGCTCCTCTTCTGAGCCCATAACTCGCAGCAAATCCTCGACCTCAGTCAACCAATGACTGGCCTCCTAGGGATCTCCTACCCTCGAAGGAAGGGGGCTTCAGCTTCATAAACTCCTGAAGCGCCTTCACATTCCTTCCTCCAGCATCTGCCCCAGCCGGGCCTGGTCCGCCAGCTGGTCCTCCTCCAGCTGGTCCACCCCCTACAGCCATGGTCTGCATGAGCTGCGTCATGAACTGCTGAACAGCATCAGCAACATTTTCTGGAGCCCTTCTTGGCGGCATCTGAAAGTCCAACAACAGGCAATTAGACTCAGACATTAGCACTGACGTTTCTGACTGACTGGCTAACTTAAAATCCCAACAGATTAGAACCCAAAGCTCTGATACCACTAAATGTAACACCCCCAAACACTGGCTTAGGAGTTAGGGGTATTACACACCGCGTATTATTACATAATAACGCAAGGCTCAAATAAACGAACTTAAAAAAATAATCAAACAAGGCCCAAACGAATACTTGTATAAGAGTATTAACAAAGTGATGTCGAAACATCCCAAAGGTTATTACAAAACCCACCAAACGAATATCAAAAGTGGAAGCAAACAGAAGAGGCCCAAAGGCTCAAAGTCAATACAAATGTCTCAAAAGAACTAAACATAACAAAAGCTAAACTCCAGAAGCTGAGCAAAGCGATCCTCGCTGATCAATCTGCAATGTTAGATAAAGTAGGGGAATGAGCAAACAACTATGCCTAGTAGATGACAAACTTCATCAACCAGCATGCACAAAACATTTAAAGAATATCAACAAGTCAGAAGGAGTCGAAAGGA